>SSNS01000107.1:1479884-1509153 GCA_006937985.1 Aphyosemion australe | reverse complement strand
ATTTGGGATGAATAAACAGACTTGTAAGTTATATGGTTAATATTTATTTTTTCAAGTTGGTCTCATCTGATGAAAGCTCAGGTGTGTCAGGCAGATGTCAGCCTGTGCAGGTCTGTAGCTGGTCCATCCTCCTTCCATGTTGAGTTGATGTGTTTCTTGAATGAAATGAAAAACAAAATGAAGTGTTAAAAATACAAGTTTTACATCTCACGTAACATTTGTTTATGTCTGTCATTCAATACTTGCAAAGATATTCAGTTTTGGAAAGCAACAAACATACAATAGGGTAATCTAAAATATGAACGCAATATAATTCTCATTTAGAAAACATGGCAGAGCTAAATGATTACAGTCAACCACAGCATGTCAAATTATACTTTTAACTTAGTTAAAATAGTTTTGATTCTAGTCCTTGGAAATCACTGTCCTGTTAATATTCCTGTTTGACTCCATGTAATAAAATGAAACATCTAAATGGAGGAGGGAGGTCAGGTCCGAGGCAGCGGCCAGGCTCGAGAGGGTGTCCAGGAGGGGACAGGTGAGCAGTGGAAAGCGGGACGGTCTGGCAGAGCTGGTTGAGATGTGGTTGAGGGATGTCTGGAGTTTTTGTGGCTGGAGAGGTGGAGATGGTGATGGTACCTGGAAGCAGGAACAAGAATAACAGCATGAGTCTCCAAAAACAATAAAACTAGAAATGCTCAAGAGGCTAGTGACTCTCGGGGCAGAAAATACCCAAAGTGAGTAATCATCCGGCGAGGTGCTGTTGTCTCACTCCCTCCTTTATACCAGACCGGTTGATGTTATGATCAGGAGCAGCTGCCCGCTCCACAGCACCGCACACCTGCAGTTAAGCGCTCACAAGCAGTTAGGTGGAGGCCACTAACCTCAGATCATGACATGGGTTGGCAAAAATAAAACAATTTTGTTTATTAAACTGGGAGGTAAACAGTTCAAAAGTAGATTAATAATGGAACAACCTAACAGGTAGCTTGTGTTTAAACTTGACAGCAACAGGGCATTCACAGTGATCCTCTTGTTCTCCTTCACCAGGTCAGATGATGTCCAGAACCACCTGGATAAAAAACAAACCAACAAACATGTTTACAAAGTGAAATGAGTCAAAACATTATGAGCTGGATTTTGAAGTTTGATCATTTAACAAATATGGACTTTAATCAGGTGTGAACAAAACATATGGTACTTATTCATTTGAAATTTTTAAAGCAGATGCATTCTTTAAGACTCAAAAGATTACAGTAAGCCAAGACAACCACAGCATGTCAAATTATACTTGTAACTTATTAAAATAGTTTTTTTTAAATTCTAGTCCTCGAATCACTGTCCTGTTAATGTTCCAGTTTAACTCCATGTAATAAAATGAAGAAACATCTAAATGATGCAGAACAGAGCATTCCAGAGACGGGTTTTAAATTTAAATAATAGTTCTGGTTTCTCAATGGAATTAAAGTAATTTATTTTGGAAATTATATGAAAAAACGTCCTACTTTCTGATTGATTTACACATTACTTGATAACTACAAATGAATTAAACAAACTGAATCTTAGAAGCTAGTTATGCATGATTAAAACTGTTTTAAGTCTAGTTAAAAAGAACAACAAAGCACTGCAGTGACTATTATGCTAAGCTACTGATAGAGAGGCCAGGATGTCCGCTAGCCTAGCATAACAGGCCGTGTTAGCATTAGCCAGACAAAGCATTAGTACTATCATCTTATATTAACTCCATACTAATGGCACAAATAGCGTGACGTTCTGTCGTGTTATTGTCACTTTACACGTCCAAAAAGAAGATGAAATGAGTTAAATAAAGGTTAAAAAGTCACTGAAAATGAACTTACCCAGAGTGTTAGCTAAAGCTAGCTGAGCTGAATAGGGGAGAACCGTAGCGCTCACTGATTGGTCGATTCTGTTCCCCCCCCTCGCCCCCTCCTCACCCCGCTCCGCTCTCACCTCTGATAGGCTCAGCTGCTTTTTGAAACAAACACAGCGCAACAAGTGTTTCAAAAGGAATCCGTGCGAGAGGAGAGTTGTACACTTGTGAAATTAAAGCTGAGCATGTGCAGAAACAGATCTGTAGACTTGTGTTCATAGAGTTGTAGCTGAAAAATGCTACACACAAGTTTATTTTATTTCACATGCATGTGAGTTTTTATTACAAGTACATATTTTTCTTTACAAGTTTACAGGTGTTATTGTGCAGCTTCTCACATTGTACTGCACACACACACACACCTCAAATGTTCAAGCTCACATTTTACTGCACACACACTCACATCCAATCTTCGAGCCCACATGGCATTGTACAGACACACAACAGAGCTACAAGCTCGTCCATTTTGACACATATTGATCGTGAGAAATGTTTCAAAAATCAGACGTGTGAGAAGAGAGCTGTGCACTTGTAAGAGAAGAACTGAGCATGCGCAGAAACAACTCTGTAGACTTGTGTTCACAGAGTTGTAGTTGAAAATGTTACACACAACTTTATTTTATTTCACATGCATGTGAATTTTTCTTACAAGTACACATTTATCTTTACAGGTTTACGCATGTTGGTGTGCAGCTTCTCACAGTCTACAGCACACACACACGCACACAATTTTCAAGCTCACATCACGTTGTACAAATACACACAACAGATCTACAAGTTCGGCCATTTTGAAACATAATGATCTTCATATTTTAGGCCTTAAAATAAATTGTATTGGAAAAATAAATAAAAAATGTGCTTTTCTGATCCTTTTTTGTAAAGGGCATATTTTCTCACGAGATCACACGCGATATTTTGGCTGTCTGGCGCGTGCCGGACTGAGGGGCGCGTTGATTGGTGGAAGGAAGCAGGGGCGTTGACGCCGTAGGCTTCGCTTCAGTATCTCGTTCCAAAATAACAAGTTATAACTGAACCCGACGTGGCAGTGACCTACGGGATCCAACTGTATATGTACGAGCCCGAGTTTTTTTTCAGCGAAGCGCTGTAAACCGGAAAATGATGGGACGCGGCATTGGAGATCTGTAAACAGTCTGATGGGACAAAGCAAGCTAAACAGCTTGGAATCGGCTCATCATGCTGTTGTGAAGATCGAATACACAAACCGAGTGGACGTTTTTTTCCCATAACACAGATTATAACACAAATCGTCAAAGGTAAGACATAATTTATGCGTTTCACATTATGAAATGAGCTGTGTTGTGCTGGTTTGTTCGCTGCTGGTTCATATTTGGTTATATTTGTGCCTTTGTGATGACAAATCTCGTTTTGGAGTGCACGTGCTCGTGGGGTGCATGTGAGCTGGTTGAAGAAGGCAAGATTAAACAAAAGCTTCAATGTTAAATACCGGCTTCTCGGCCAGTAAAAAAATCATTAGGAAGCCATTATAGACATTTTTTCATGTGGAAAAGTGAAAATTTCAGGTGATGACTCCTTTAAAAAATGTCATCAGTTTGGCATTTTGATTGTTTTTTTATTGGTGATGCATTAATATGCTCTAAAGGGTGGAGTAATATTCCTTTCCATCAGCAAAAAAAGTCATAAATTAGAAGCTGAATCAAAGATCTGAGAAGTGTTGAACTCTCCTAATAGATCATCACTAAATTAATGAAAAGAGTTAAAAACAAATGAATAAAAGATCTACTTTTAACTGAAGTTCAGAACCCTGCAGCAAGATGACAAGTGAGGAACGTTGAGCCAATAAAGGAAACAAAGAATGAGCAGTGGCCAATACAACTGTGACACAATCATAAAGCACTAGCCTTTTTAATGGCCTGCCCATGAATAACCAGAGAAATGGCAGCGAAAGAGGCAGCTAAGTGACATGTCTGTCTGCAAGCCGGAGGCAAAGAAATAAGAGAAGAGCAGTGAAAAACAAAGACTTTTGTCCTGAAACATGGCTGTTTGTGTCCAGAGTACAACTCTTGGCCTCAGGGTCCTCATTTGACTCCATTAGGTGAAGTGACCTGGATAACACCGGGGCGGAGGATGCACTGAGAGACTTTTTTTCTTCATTTTGATAGACGAACATCAGACTCCACAATGGCTGCTGTCTGCAACAGTAGCCTAAAGGGAAACCTCTTGTACTTGTGTCTGTAGTTATTTCTACTCTGTGTGTGTGTGTGTGTGTGTGTGTGTGTGTGTGTGTGTGTGTGTGTGTGTGTGTGTGTGCGCGCGTGTGTGTGCGCGTGTGTGTGTGTGTGTGTTCTCACAGATGTGACACAACTTGAAAGGTATCTAGAAATAAACCATGTAGAAAATGAAAAATGGAGATAAAATCTCTAATAAGGTCAAAGGTCTTGCTTGCTGTTGTTGTTTTATACATAATGTTAATAAATGTGTGTCCTGCAATGTGGAATAATATGCTTGAGTGGGGGTGTAATTAATTCTAATTATCTCTCCATCCTTTTTGCCTTCGACATTGGAGGAGCCACATGTGACAGACACTGCTGGAAGGGTTTGAGTGGGTGTCTTGGACTGGTGAAAGGCAGGGGAAAGAGGCAGCTGAAAGGCCTCCCACACACACACCAACACCCACACTTCTCCCTTAGCGTCCAAGCCCTCTAGCCTGCTCAACCCGGTCTGATTAATTGGTCTCGTCAGGTACCGTCCGTTGCCACTCACACCAATTAAGCCATTAGGCCTTTCCATTTGGCTCACTGCTCTTAAACAAACAGCAGGACCACCGGGCCCTTCCCGACTCTTGGTCTCAACAGGCTCCAAGCCTCTCACCCAATCACTGACCTGCTGTGGGACCCTCGTCGTGCTTGTCCTCGTTGGAGAGGACAGACAGCGAGACGGTGTTGAACTAAGCCCGTTAGCTTCCTACAGTGAAACTCAGCACAGAAAAGTAGAGCAATCAAAGCAGAGCGTCAAATAATCCCTAGGCAACAGACAGCCCTCCACAGAGACCTCTACCTGCAGGACGCCACTGCAGGCGAACACCACATAGGGTCTAAACCACAGCCTAATTGGATCTAACACCAGCAGAGCAACATGAAAAAAAAAACAGCCTCTCTTGATTGGGTGCTTTTAACCCTGATTCACACCAAACCCATGAAAGCTAATTGTCTCTAAACCTCTACAGCTTATGTCGAGGGACTCTCAAAATTCTGATTGAATATATTATCCTCCTTCTAAAGTGGACAATAAAATATCCTTCTCTACAAAGGAGAACAACGTGTTTTCCTTTTCAACATTAACACCTAGTTCAAGCAGCCGTCGTCGTGAGCTGTGCCCCTACTCTGTGACATACGCTAACAAGATTAGCCATGGATATCAGCTAGTCACACTCCCAAACACAAAAGAGAGGGAGAAGGATGAGCTCCTAATGTGCACTGATTGGTTCTGTGGATCCAAGCATGTTTCTGCGTGTTGAGGACGTGGCTGCTCGCCTGCGGTCTTTATGCATCTGTGCCTGTGGTGTTTGTAGCTATCGCGTCACGTTAGTATGCCAGTCAATCAAGTGGCGGGGGCCTGTCTCTCATCAAGGTGCTGTGCGTGATTGCCAACGCTTGGATGCGCAGAAATTTGCACCTCCCTGGAGAGGGTCCCCGCTGAGAGGGAAGGACTCATCTGTCACACAGACCACAGCGCCGATCCACAGCGACAGATGTGCATTCTGACTCAAACAGATGACAGCACTGTACACGAGACTGAGCAGTAAATACATAAAGGACTCACAGTTATAATAAACTGTTGATGATCTGTACGTGGGAGAAAAATATAAACTTTGATCTGGATCAGTCAGAATCCCAGACTAAAGGGGATGTTAGGGTTGGGAGGTGACACCCACAGGGTTAACTACCTAAATATAACAGCGGTATTGTTACAAATACTGAGATTTTAGTGCTTGCCCTGTTTAAATAAATTGAACATTTAGTCATATTTTTGAATATAAAATATACTTCCTGTACTTTCACTTCACTGCCATTCCTGCAGCTGTATTATTTAAACGTTAACAGCTTGTTCTTTCCATTGCATTTCCATTTTTATAGCTTGGTAAAAATTTTCTCTCAATTGCCTTTAGAGACATAATTCTCAGTGCAGTGGCCATCTGAATAAGAGCAGAAGTAGTACTGGAATACTATAGAGAGCCTGTCGTGCTTCCCTCTGTGTGCTAGAGGCACACGTTTAGATTTGGTCTTTAACTGAAAGTTTGCAGCCGGCTGTTTCTGAACAGACCTGAAAAGGCCAAAACGCTGGTAAGTTGAAAAAAAAAAAGCTGTTCGATGCGACATTCTGATTATGTAATGTTACTGTCTTTTTAAACATAAACGTTAGGTAAGATGTTGATTCTTTACTTGGTTACTGTAACATTATAAACACTTGGGTCAAGCAGGTCTTTATTGGGTTATTTAAAGGTGTGGAACACTGAAAAAACATTTTTTAATTATTATCTCTGATTATTATCGGTCACTCCTATCTCCTACACCTATCTCCTGCATTAGCTTCTGATAGAAAATAGACGGTGAAACTCTAGGATTAGAAAAGCCTGACAGATCTACGTCACACTGTCACTTAACATTCATGGACTCACCCATCTTGAGTCACGACGGGGAAGGCTGTTGTTGGTTTAGCGTCCAACAGCAGAGAACGTCTCGGCTAGTAGAAGCTAACCGTTAGCATTAGCAACTCCACCACAAAGCAGAACTCCTCCAGGCTTGTGTTATTTGTGGAGATAAAACATCAACGTTGCAGTGTAAACAGTCAGTGATAGGGTCTTGTTGCTTTTAATCCAATCAGAGGAGAGACGTCCAAATATCAGGAAATAAGACCCCAAATTCTGTTGTCTAAGGCCTTGTCCACACGTAGCCGGGTTTTTAAAAAAAACAAATATCCGCCCTCCCAAAAAATAGCGTCCACACCACCTTGTTTTTAGGAAAAACTCCATCCACACGTAACTGCATAAGTGCATTGTTAAGCACATTTATAGGCATGCCAGACCTGTAGGGGGCAGTAGTTCCCCCGAATCCTATCCATTTCGTGTTTCTGCTCAACTTCAGCAAAACATGAAACATGGCGCCTAGCTCGCTTGTGTGGACCGATGAGGAGGTAGAATCGCTTTTAAATGTAGTTTTGGAGTATAAAGTCAACAAGCGTCAAAAAGCACTTTGACGATTGATAACGCGAAAACAGCTCTGAGGGCATCCATGTTGTAAACACAGGACGCACATGGGCCGTCAGTATTTTTGTCATAGACAGTGACGTTGTGAAACCTAAAACTCCAGTGATTTCTGTCCACACGGAAACGCTGAAAACAGAGAAAACGCAAATCTTCACTTTGGCCGGAGTTTTTAAAAAGATTCGTTTTCGTTGAAGAAATCTGCGTTTTCGTGTGGATGACACGCCGAATCGTAGAAAAATATCTTCGTTTTGGGAGATACCCGGCTACGTGTGGACAGGGCCTAAAGCTACTTTCTCCTCCAGAGAATGAATTTTTTGTGCTGATACAGATGCTTCCAGGCTTTTTTTCTCCCTGAGTACGACTTACGAGAAGACCACTGCAAATGTATTGGTTAAACAAGTGTTCAACACCTTCAAATAGTGTTGTTCTACATGCATCAACAATAGAAAATATTTGGCTGTAACATCTTTTTTTTTTAAGAAAGGTTCAAATATTTTTGAATTATTTTAAATATGTGCTTGTTGCTCCCGGTGAAACTACATTATAAGACAAAATTGCAAGTTTTTCTGTAGTACCAGACACAGTGGTGTAAATTAGAGAAAGCTTTAACAGTATTTAATATGATTACCACCCAAACCAAAAGGGATAGCTTTAAAAATAGTGAAATTCTGTAAAAATCCAAAAAGAAAACTTTGATCATGTTGACTGATTCTTTCCCGGTCTTAATCACATTTATGGGACATGAACAGCACCTTTCTGGGCCACATTTTAAATAAAAGTACCTCCTCTTCTCTGTACTTTACTGTCAGTAATCATTTTCCTTTGTTGAACCCAGTCACATTTTCATCCCTTTTGCTCCCTAATGCAGTGCCAGCAGGCTTTTGGAAATTTGTCAAGTCTTCTGACCTGTAACAGAATGAAAAGGCAAAAGGCAGTTACTGCAGCACTCAGGACCAGGAAAACTAGCAGAGAAAGGGATGAGTAAAGATGAGGGAAAGGATGGAGAAATGGTAGAAAGGAGAGCAGACCCTGTTTTCTGTCTTTTTTGTCATTGCAGTCCCATATTGTCCCCAGAAAATGTCACTGTGCCCTTGGGAGGCAGCGCTCTGGGGCGAGACTCATCTGTCTAACCACATTTACTGAGATGTTCTGTGGCGAGATCCCGAGGAGCATGGGAGGCAATCCCACTGCCTTTTGCCCCCAAACACCCCATACTCTCATTGTTTTTCACAAAAGATGCAAGGAATTTGATCTTTTTGACACAATCATGTTGGCTTTCAAAACTAAATATTTACTCAGAATCAACTTCCGGTAGGTAAAAGTTGGTAGAACAAATGTCTGTAGATAAAAAGTACTGGAATCTTTAAAAAAAAAGTTCCAATTTTATTTCTGCTACACTCTAGAAACACCATAACACAGCATTTTATAAACTACATTGAAAAAAACATATTTGTTCAAATGGTTAAACATCAAAACAGATTCTTAAACTTTGGTACAACTCAAGGGACAACCCGATAAAAATATCTTATTTACGCTATTTTTAATAAGTTAAAATCTTGTCAACTTTTGTGTGTTCTCTACTTTTAAAGCCTCATTCCGCAACTTTTACACCTTAAAATAATGTTTTTTGTAAAGTTTTGGTGGCATACTATCATCTATTATGTTCATTTTCGGAGCTGTGATGGTGTTATGGGGTCCCACGTCTGTTTACCTCACTGTACAGTTTTTCACCGGAAGTTGCTTTACTGCACAATATGGCAAGCCAAGGGCGTGAAAAAAGCGCACTCTCTAAACGCGCATTGCGTTTTGGCGGACACAATGCACGTTAAGAATGCGTGATTTTAGAATGCGCGTTTTTTTGCCCCCTTTGGCGTCAAAACGCGAATTCAAGATGCGTTTAGAACGTGTGCTTTTTTCACCCCTTTGGCTTGCCATAGTAGTATAACGTAGACCGGCGGTTTAGAGACTTGAGCAATGGCAGATCCACCAAAGAAAGCTAGAAATCCTTTATCAGAGGAATCTAGGAAAAGAAAAAGAGAACGTGATAGAGCAAGAGCAAAGACCAGAGTTATTATTGGGCCGTCTTTTCCTCGCTGGAGAGCTCTTTTAGAAAGAAAGGCATGAACTACGGACTCTAACCTAGCTGTGCTGCTAATGGCTAGGTAAGTAATAAATTATTTCACCAGGGTTATTGTGTTTGGTCGGGCATAAAGTTGTTATACAGTCCTGATAAAACTTTTTATTCAATGTGTGGAGGTGGAAAAGTTTGTTTTCGTTTTTTTGCCTGACATTAGGAATGTAAACATGCCTCTTATGCCCAAGAGAGAGATTTGATTTTAAGACAGTGACGTTACGCAGCAAGCCTTGAGAGGGCGACAAAGAGCATATATCCACAAAGTTTAGGAATGTGGATTTAATCATCATGCAGACACAAGTATATATAAATATATACACGTGAATCTTTTATCAGAGATCTCACCTGTCAGGCTGTGTCCGTTTTACAAAATGTAACAATAAAGAGAGATTTCAGCATTGCCTTGCTGCATTTGATCCTAAGTAGTCATGAGGGAATCTTCTGTTTCCTCTTGTGATTGAGAAGTGACAGGCAGTTCAGATGTGCCTGAGGAGTTCTACGAGTCTATAACAGGTTGGTGAACAGAGAGGAATTGTGGTTTTGTCTGGTGAAATTGATTTATTTATGTCTGACACTGCTTGTTACACAGTGGTGAAGTCTTGACCTGTATGCAAACACAGTTTGGTTTGCTCAGGTTCAACATCAATTATTTTATAACACAAAACTTTCTTAAAGTCAGAGAAATGCGTGGCGATGTCCCTGCAAACATCTTTCCGGGTGAGTGAACCACTTTTGAGGCACACCGCTTTCAGAGCCTTGAACAAATCGTAGCAGAATCAGCTAGCAAACATCTTCTGAGTTATCTGTACATACTCTCTGTGTCAAGTCAGCAGATGAGGGAGATTTAAGTACCTGTAAATAATGATTTTTGTGTCTGTATCGCGGTTAAACATGAACTAGCTTGGCTCAGGAGTTAGCTTGTCCTGTAAACAGTGTGGTGCTGAGATTTACGTGCTTATAAACGATCATTGAAATGCGTGTGTGGGTGCATTTTACACACACTAGGTGATTTCTGGATTTAAATCATTTGGATGCCCATCCTGGGTAGAAGCAGAGGAAGAAATGCTTATTTATATATTGTATTGCATATGTATTTTTCAAAATATAAATAGCAAGTTGCTTCAAAAGCACAAAAAAAAAGAAACAGGGTGACAGAAATAACAGGAACACGGGCTGGAAAAGAAGCTAATGAGCAAGTGGTAAATCATCAGGAGGTCACTCAAAAGCCAGCCTGAACAGGTGAGTTTTTAAAGGAGACCACTGAGTCCACTGATCTCAGGCTCAGGGGGAGAGAGTTCCAGAGTCTGGGGGCCACAGCAGCAAATGATCTGTCACCTTTGGTCTTTAGCCTGGTGCGCTGCACAACCAGTAGGCTTTGATCACTGGACCTCAGGGACCTGCTGGGGGTGTAGGGACTGAGAAGATCACCAATTTATGATGGTGCTTGTCCATGTAAGGCCCTAAAGACCAGAACCAGGATCTTGAAATGAACTCTGAAGTTAACCGGCAGCCAGTAAAGCTGGAGAGAAGCGGGGTGACGTGGGTGTGTTTGGAGGACTTGGTCAGAAGACGAGCACAGACATTCTGAACCACCTGTTCAAGTTCAGGGCATGTCAAAATAAGACCCAGCTTGGCAATGTTCCTGAGATGGAAGAAGGAAGAGCGAACAAGAGAACTGACATAAGAATCCAGGGTGAGAGCTGGGTCAAAGGTCACAACAAGATTCCTGACAGAGGGTTTGGTGTGGGAAGCAATTTGACCAAGAGAGTCTCTGACTTTGGGAATCAGCTTGACCGACCTGCAGAGCAAAATCATTTAGCTTCTGCCACGGTCTGCCTAGATTTCAAGGCTAGTGCTTAACACAAATCAGACTTGTTTCAAGAGGTAATCACTTCTAAACTGATTCAGAACAGCACAATCCTGGAAAACTCTTGATTGTTGTGTTGTTAGATGGAGATGTATTATTCCTTTGAAGAGTTTCTGCAGCAGCTTCTTCAGTTTTCCCCTCAACCTTTGTTGTTTTAAGCAAAAGTTAATGAAGAAAACTGCCAAAAGAAATCAGCTTAAATCTTTTTCCTCATCATAGCTTGAGAAATCCTGAGTTTGGATCAGTAGTCACATATTTTCTCCTCCACTATCAATATGTCTAAAACAAAGCATTGTTTAAATCCATACCATGTCACGGTTTAAACAATCAATAACCTACAAGACCGTTTTAATCAAAACATGTCCTTGTTATTGCTGTGGTGGTTTTTAATGTGCAACTAATCCTGAGAGGAGTGCCCAGGGACCGTCCACAAAGCACAACATTAGGTTAATTCTGATTTGTCTCTGAACATATATGAAACATGACCCTAGTTACTTTTTATGTGTGTTGATAGATTATCTATAATTGGTGTAAATCAAAATTTACTTAGGATCCTTGGTACCTCCACTGACCTCTTCTTGTTTTTGTTTGATTTGTTTGCAGGCCTGCTGTTAAAATAGTACATTCACAGACCCTACAGCTATCAGTCAGAAAGGGTTTGATGGCAGCTGTGGAAAAGAAGGCGAATAAAATAAAACAAAATAAAAACACCCTTGAATGTTCTGAGCGATATTTACAGAATGGGGAGAATCAGCCCGAGGTCATAATGTTATGGCTGTGCATAAAAGTGGTAAAGCTCCACATTTTAAATAATGCCTCACTTCCTTGTGTATTTGAATGTCCATGCTTAAGAATGGTGACAAAAACCTACATAAAGCAGAAGAGGTGGCAGATGATCCCCTCATATTACTAATATCCATACACGCTAGTGACACGTACACTGACAAAAGCACAAAAATCTCATCAGTTTTATTGGTGTGCATGGATTCCTGTGATGCCTTGTGTTCATAAATTAGAACAATAATACAAGAATGTGAGTAATCCTCTAATCTGGTGTTCTGTCGAGCCGAAAGGCATGCCGCATTTGCTGTTGCGGATTAAAGTAGCTCATTAAAGAGGGGTAACCATGATTGAAATAGGCCAATTGCTCTTTCCTCTGAACCGAAATGAAGACAAAGAAGCTCAAGGAAATGAATGGTTTATCAGGGCTAGGCAGAGCCTTTTTTCATGTGTACCATAAGCCCCGGACACAACATTGGCTTCATCGACTCGGCTGAGCACCGAGATTAAATGGCTTATTGACTGCAACAGGACAGAGGCATTCAAAGTGCAGAGTTGTAGAGGAAGTCACCTTCAGATGCCACACAACCAATGAACCAATTGAGACACTAAGAGGGTTGCATCAGAGGTTGACCCTTTTTTGTTTTGTTTTTCTCAGCTGCCACGGGTCACGTGCACTAGGGTTTGACATCCTCTTCAATATTTACCTGTATGTGAGTGGCCAGAGAATAGCACCATTCCTTATTTAAAATGTCAGGCTACACCACAACATATTGAACCAGCATCACATTAGGGGGATGACACTTTATTAAAGGTTGAAATGCCATATTTTCTTTCCCAGCTGAAAGATTCATAAAGGCCAGTTAGAGACTGAGTCACCTCTGAGAATAAATGGTGGAAATGCGATGTGGGATTTGGGGATTCTCTGTGTAGCAACTGATCACCCAGTGAAATCCCTGACATGAGCTCCTTAAATATAGGTTTTCACTCATACTTTATTAGTGGGCAAGCTGTAATAATTTATAAGGATTTGGGGGCATCCATGAAGACAGGATTGAAATTTTCAAAGCGGTTTATCTGGCTCTTCCAGTTGGAGGTCTCCTTAAGGTGCTTTCTGCAGGATGTCAATATGCTTTGCTCGTATAGGCTTTGACATTAAATTAAATAGGTTATTGATGGACAGGTGACTTGGCAATAAGGCTGCTAGAATGAACCTCACTAGCTCCATAATCCAGACTGCTAAGAAGCAGCAGTCCATAAATTAGAGCACGTTACGCCCAGTTTAGTCTCGTCTATTGATCATTTGTAATTCGCTCTTATGCTAGTGTCATGATGCTGCACACGTTTGCAGAAGCAAAGCTTAAAATAAATGACATTGTACTTTCTTGTCATCTGTATGGACATAATTTCACAGTATAAAGCTAAAGTTGTCACAGTCATATACAACAATTACCCATCCTTTCCATTGGATGTGTAATAGACATATTTTGACTGCAAGATCCCGTCCCACCAGGAGAGTTTCAGATGCAAAACGGCAGCAGCGTTGCATGCAGCTGGTCCTGTGAGGTCACAAAATTACCAGAGAATTGCAACAGCACAAATCATTTCAGCAGTTCAATTCTTTATTTCTATAAACACAACGATGCTTTAACAGATTTGTTTTTTGCAGTTTGACCTTTCACAGTTTCCACTAATATGATTAACGTTTAAAACCATAGAGTAAACTCTCTTTAGCTTCTTTGTTGTCTGAAAACATGTTTGTGAATGCGTTTAGCTTTTTCAATCAGATTGTTCTTTTGGCAGACAGTTTAGTTTATTTTAGGTTGGCACCAATCTGCCAATAAAAAATCTACCTGCCAAGATTTCCTAAAAAAAACAGGAACAAAGCATTCACTTAGTGTTTGAAAAACATTTTACTAACAAGAATATTATTTTCTTTTACTATAATTCCAGATTTTACTGTTAGGTCATAATAACCCATCTCTTTGCACTGTTATTCCACTAAAACCACCAACAATGCTAAATTCAGCCAGATTATTCTGAGATCTGTAGATATTGTTTTAGGTAGCCCCTATGAACCAATCATGAAATGAAATATTTATATTTCTGTTAGAGCAGCAATAGTCACAGCCTGCGTTCATTCTGACGATGCAGTAGGTGAATTAATTTGCCTGTGATGTTTTAAGAGCAGGACTGAGCTTCAGGGTTGTTTTTGATCACAGAAGAAATGGCAAATTTAAAAACTCCCCTCCAAAAATAATAATCCTGTTGCTGAATGAAGCTTTAGAAATGTCAGTGATGAGTTTAGCCCTTGGGAGTGTCTGTGGTATTTTCTCTATAACCCTGTGAGGGAGCAGTGGTTTGTTCATCTCTCACTCGTGGCCAGGAACTCCAGGACAAAATGAGCTGTTCTAATCTTGGTGGAAAAACTGGTCACTTCAGAAAAGTTTGGCGCTGTGCCTGAGATTGTCCCCAAAACATGCATAACACCCACCCTTCATGGTTGATTTGCAGATGTAAATATTTTCGGATCATATTCTGCTAGTCCGAGCTTGGTTCTCTTAGTTCATTCCTGTTATTTAACCTTTATTTACCCAGGTAAACTGTTTGAAAACCACATCTTACTTTCAAGCATGACCTGGCCAAGGGGCAGCAGAAATGAATAGAGACATAACATACATGCAAAACACACCAGCAGCAAACCTCTACAAAAGTAAATGTTTTGTTGTCTTTTATTCTGCTGCAAAGCGAGAGACGTTACGTTCAAAGGTAGTAGATGTGGAGTACAACATCTGATAAAGTCCTTGATCTTGTTTGATACGTGTTATAGGAGACATGGAGAAGGAATGATGGATAGAGAGGTGTCTTACCCAGGATTGTCTTGAATATGAAGAAAAACCTCCAGGCCCACCAATTTATACATGTCACAGTGATAAGAAAAGTGCGTCAAATTTTGTGGGGGCTGTGTCTGGTGTCATTCCATTTACATTAAAATTTTTCTTGGCCCTCATAGTCTCATTTACTAATTGGGCAAAAAGAAAATTACAACTGTTGTTACTTATAAACCAAATCTAGGATAGCTCCGTTGTGAATATGGAGCAAATTACTCAGCTCAATCAGCTCCTGGAAGAACGTAAAGGAACATTTACAAGCAAAGAGTTACAGGTAAGCTTCTGATTGGTGGACCCTACAGTGGGCGGGTCTTATAATGCATTTTCTGATGACTGAGGGAAATTATATGATGGCTTGATTTGACCGTTATTTGAGACAGAAGTTAAATGACTCGGCGTTTAGTGTTAGGACCCTAACCCTAACCCTAACTCTAACCCTAACCCTACCAACCACAGAGCTGCTTAAATGATGTCTTCCCAACAACAGCTGGAAACCATGATTGGTTAAACACAAAGAGCACCCATGTGTCATTGGGTTACAAAAAATATAAAAATAAAAGCACAAAAATTACAATTATGTTTTTATATTAGTAAAAAATAACCTTTATACATGTTAGGTCCTTCTGAGGGCCTAGATGACCCTGATTGTTTACCTCTGAAAACTTAATAAATAAAAACATAATTCATCCTCAACCAGAGGTAGAGTTATTGGTTCCATGCTGAATATATTTGTTTGTTTGTTTATTTAACAGGGACAATGTGCAAAAGCATTAAAAATCTTATACACCAGATTATAGCCAGAGCTAGTTTCCATCTGCAGTTACATATGAGTTAGGAGTTCGCCCTGTGGGTTGCCGGTTCGAGCCCAAGCTCAGACCATGTCAGTTGTTGTGTCCTTGGGCAAGACATTTCAACCACCTTGCCTGTTGGTGGTGGTCAGAGGGACCGGTGGTGCCTCGCATCTGTCAGTGTGTCCCAGGGCAGCTGTGGCTATGATGTCACTCATCAGTACCTGTGTGTGAATGGATGAATGATTCACTGTAATCTAAAGCGCTTTGGAGTCTTCTGACTCAGAAAGGTGCTTCACAAGTGTGGGTCATTTACCATTCAACATTTCCCTGCCTATTTCTTTCTCTTTTAATTATTTCACTGACAAACTCAAATATGTTTATGGCGGCATCTGTGATGCAACATGATGGTAACTCTGATCTTTAATGCATCAGGGTCAAATAGTGAAGTGATGCTAAGAAAAATTAAAATCTGTTGCAACTATCTGAACAACAAATAAAAAGAAGGAAAAACGACACACTGGTGATCAGTCCCAGAGGGATCTGTATTTGATCCTTAAGGCTAGCTTCTCTTTATAGTTTGTGTAGGTGAGTAATGGATGATGATGATGATGTTCAAGTCTAAACGATTAACTCTGGGGTGCATGCAAATGAAATGTCTGAATCTTCTCTTTACTTGTTTTACCATTATATTTACATCTGGAGAAATCAAAACTGCAGTGTAAACAAATAAACAAATCACCTTCGTTTTCCAAGCACCCCTGCAGAAATGTGTAACACCATCTATTTCTCTGGTAATGCAGCACTGTTAGACACTTTAACATAAAGACAGACACAATTACTGTGTGCTTCCTCTTTCTCCTAATCCTGACAAATAAGTCTTGGCAGTGGTGGGTTTGATGGATGCAAGGCCACCTGTCTCGCCGTGAGGTGTGTTTCTGTGCTGGGACACGTTTCCAGCTAGATGTAATCTGCTTAATGTTGTGTGGATATTGCTTCACTAATGACACAACAACACATTGCACGTTTCCTCAAATTCAGCACAGAAGCCGGGACAATATGCGGGTTAGAATAATGGAATGGTGAATGTGGCATGTCCGGCTGTAAAACAAGATGAAGGACATTGTAATAAATCTACACTAGCAGCCACACCTGCAGCTTTGTGGCTCATTGCACAAATATGATTATAAAATGTGTAAAACACACATTGTTTCTACACCACATTGACCAAACAGCTGGAAGCCCAGTGAAACCAGTCCAGATGAAGAATGACATGACATTTTAAGACGGTATGCAACTGGGTTGCAACTGTTGGCGACTTCTTAGAGGAAACGTTTTCACTAAGGATAAATTAAATGGAACAACACATTTATTTGATTAAAGAACCCAAATAAATTACATTTGTGCAACATTTCTTGGTGCAATTTAATCACAAGTTTAGTCATTTGTTTGCAACTTGCCCTCGCTTTATTTGCAGTTTTGTTTTTAAAAGTTAGTCTTTTTTTCTAATCAGTCACAATGTGGTTTAAATGAGTCCTCAGCCCCTCAAAGCTGTTTCCCTCAGGTTGTTAAAGAAAACTCTCTGGAGATACGTCTGCACAGGAGTTTTCAAAGTGGTGGCAGGTGGGGGCTCTGGGGTGTCACATTAGCTCCGTCACCCCCTTCCCTCTCTGGGCATGCTCCATAAACATTCTGCTGCCGTAAAATAATGAAAATCTGTTAAAAAAATCTGAAGGAAACCTGCAGAAGAAGGTCTTCCAACAGCCTTCTGTTCATTTGCATACAGCATGGTTAGTGAGAACTGGGTCCATGTGGTCTGAACAGGACCTCTGTAATACCCGATTGCAGTTTTGTATAATAATGGTGGTTTGTAGTAAATGTACACCCCACCATTTAGACCATATTTGGTCTGATTTTGACCTAAAATGTTTTTTGTCTCGTTTTTTTCTTTTAATTTGTGGGGGATGGATGGGAATGAGGGTCATTTTAATCTGTAAGGCACTTTGAGTTGCATCTATTGTATGAAAAGTGCTTTATAAATAAAGTTTGACTATTCCAAATAGTCAGCATGAGAGGACTAACCCCAGCTTTCCACTGCAAGTGAAAGTGATGCGAAACATACTACGCGGCAATCAGCTGCCGTTACCCCTGCTGCACACTGGAAGCATCAGCGTCGCGGAATGGCAGCAGAACGGTTTAATTGCGATTTTATTTTGAAAATTACTGGGCATTTTACACTGAAACCGAGTGTGATTTCCTGTCTAGCCCTATGTTAACTGCGGAAATTGACGCATCCCAGAAGTGGCATGCGGAAAAAATAGAACTCGATCCTATCTTTAGTGGCGCGGCCTGGCGTGCCGCTTCTGGGACGCGTCTGGAAATTTTGCCGCGTTGCGGGTGGTTTGTGTCACCCCCATACACTATAATGGATTCCATTTGAAGCAGCAACGTTCCACTGTCGTTCCGCGCCGCTAATGCTTCCAGTGTGCAGTCGTCTTTATAGTGGACAGGGTCCTTTCCACTGGCAGCTATGTGTAACGTTTTGGACGCGTCCTAGAAGCGACGGTATCATTACGTCTCGAGTCTATTTTTTACGTGCTATGCTTCTGAAACAATATGCTTCTGAAGCAGTTTAGATCAGGACAGACAGGAAGTCAAACACAAAGGCAGTGTGAAACATCCGGAAACTTTCAAAATAAAAGTCACGTGCAGAACGTGATTACATGTGAAACCCCCGTAGCCGATGTAAACAGAACAGGAAATAAACCACAGACCTTTTTGGATACATGCAACTGTCTTTGTACTTGCTTTTTATTGTGTGGACTTCTGAAATCACTCGTGGTGTCTTTTTTATTCCATTTTGCTTTGTAAATACAATAACACATGGGAATGCATAAGGATTCTATGAGTGCACCAGGAGTGATTAAAAGTTTCTTTTAAGGTCAAATGTGGGAGAGAATGATTCCATGCATCAGGTGTCAATGGCTGCTGTCATATGTGCAACAGAGTATTTAATGTTTGAAACTTTGCTTTCTTCATGATTTAAAGAGCAAAAAATAAACAAAAGCTGCAACTCAGAGCTTGTAAATAAAGTAATTTATCACAAAATGCACACATAAGCCAGATTTCTAGCCTTTGCTTTGTCCTCTGCTTCTTCCACCACATGAACAAACAGCATTTTGTCTGAGCTAGACAAAGCAAATGGATTTTCAAACATGCATCTCCTCCCCTTTATTGCCTTTTTTGTATTTACTTTTAATTTGTATTGATCTTTCACCTGGACCTCAATTTTGCTGATGTCAGAAAGGTGAGGGAGCATTACAATATACAATACTTTTTCTCCCGTCTTATCGAGGAGGAAATGAAAAGCAAATGGCACCTTTGTCCTGGACGTGAGATCGTCCAGGCGGAAGGGCTTTGAAGTGCAGGGTGAAATTGAAAAGGTTGCAGGTTCACATCCCTGGACAATGACAACCCCGTCTGCCTCTACTCCTGCAGCTCACAGGAGATTAGAGGAGCAGGAGAGATAAGGAGCAGCATTGGCTAAATGTTTTTTTTTTCCTGGGCCGGACAGATCGAAAAACTGAAGTGCTCCAGTTAGCCAAAAGACAGACAAATAGAGTCAGACTGACAAAGCAAGAACACAAAGTGAATCATTCAGAGCTGACCTTGACTTGATTGTGCGTAATCTGGTCTGCTGGTTCACAGATAAAAAAAAGGCAAGCATGCAAGATCAATATGCTGTTTCAAAAATGGGATTAAAAAAAGAGATTGTATGCATCTGGTGAGAATTACCAAAGGTGTTCAACATGCGGACAATATGTTCATAAATAAATTTACCTTTACTTGTGCGGGAAAACGAGTGTATATAAATATAATTAAACACACACACACACACACTTGGCTGCCAAGATACACTCTTCCTCCCTCACTATCTCTGCAGACCAGAGTCTTCATATTGACAACTACAGGTCACTATTATCTTCCTGTCTCCTTGTCCTCATGTTTCAGTCCAGGTCATGGGGCAGCAGCCTTAGTAAGGACATGGAGACTGTCCTCTCCCCAGACATTTCTCCCAGCTCCTCAGGGAGGACCCCAAGGAGCTCTAAGGCCATTCTAGAGATAATCTTCCAGCATGTCCTGGGTTTGTCCTTGGGTCTCTTCCCAGATGCTTGAAACACTAGGAGATATTTATAGGACATCCTGACTACAGGCTCCAACCACCTCCGCTGGCTCCTCTCAGCTTGGAGAACCAGTGACTTTACTCCACGTCTCTCCCAGATGTCTGAGCTCCTCTCCTTATCTCTAAGGCTCAGTCCAGCCAGTGGAAGGTAAACCGGTTCCCAGCAGAGGAGACTCATTCCAGTCTCATGGATTTGTAATTTTGTTCTTTTGGTTATCATGGAAAGCTCACGAGATGAGGGATTCCATTCCATTCCATTCTTATTTGTAGAGCACACTTATACACAGCCGAGGCCGACCAAAGTGCTGTACAATAAAAACAACAGGCATACACAAAAAAACAAACATACAATACAGGAAATGATGAGTAGTCAGATGACCACTACCAAATCAACAATAAAAAGTAAAAACATAATAAAAGGCAAACTAGGCCGAATTAAAAGCCAGCGAATAGAAATAAGCCTTCAAGCGTGACTTAAAATCAGGGAGAGAGGGGGCCATTCTCACTGCCAAAGGGAGTTGGTTCCAGAGACGAGGCGCACAGATTGAGAATGCACGTGCTCCTCGTGTCCTCACCCGAACACTTGGGACCTGTATCAGGCGGTGGTCTGCTGACCGAAGGGTTCGACCAGGTATGTAGGGCTGAACTAGCTGAGTCAAGTACACTGGCGCGTAAAGATAAAGTGATTTAAAAACAAGAAGTAAAATTTTAAACTGGATGCGGTAGCGCACCGGGAGCCAGTGCAACTGGGCCAAAACAGGAGTAATGTGCTCCCTCCTTCTGGTGTCCGTCAAAAGGCGGGCCGCCGCATTCTGCACCAGCTGTAGGCGCGCAACCGAGAAAGATGTGGATCCATAAAAAAGGGAATTTGCGTAATCCAAGCGCGAGATTACAAATGCATGGATCACTGTGTGCAAGTTGCGTCTAGTCATGGGATGGGATCACTGAAGACACCGCCTTGACTCATGTTGATATTGTGCTCCATCATTCCCTTTCTCATGAACAAGACCCCACAATACTTCCTCCACTGGAGGTGTAGGACTTGTTCCAGAACCCAGAGTAGGACATTTACCCTTTTCTATGATAACCATGGTCTCAGATTTAGAGGTGATAATCTTTATTCACTTCACAGACTTAAAGGTTCAGGTCACATTAAGTCTAGTCTGAAACTCCCCAGTGAGAGCTGAACACTGTAGAAGCTAAGAAGACCAAACCATCTGCAAAATGCAGAGATGAGATTGTCCTGCTATCAAACTTGATGCTCTCCTCCCTGTTGGGTGAGACCAGGAAACCATGGTGAAGTCCAACTCTCATTAGGAAGAGGCCCAACATACTAGGTGCGTTTCCTTTATCGGAACTTCGGGGTAAATTTACCGGAAGTTCCCAACGTGTGCTTGTCTCCACTTGACCAGGCCGGCCGAACGGCAACTATTGCTGCTTCCTCCATTGTGTCGATCTCTGTTTACTGCTTTTCGCGCGTTTTGTGCTGAGCAATGACGTAACTCACTGCGCGGCGGTCGTGATGTGCTACAGTTTCATCAAATTCCTTACAGGGCCAAATATATATGGAGACGGGACAGCTTAAAGGGATATTCCACCCAAAATTAAAAATTTTGTCTGTTGACATATTTCCCAGAGTTAGATAAGTGAGAAAAAGCATTTTGTAACCAGCGCAGTAATTCTCCTGATCTGGCAGCAGTTTGTCTGCTTTAGTTTAGCTTTAGCTTAGCATAAACAATGGAAGTGAATGGCAAGTACTAGCATGTCAACAGACAAAATTTAAATTTTGGGTGGAATATCCCTTTAAGAGGGCCGGGGCTTCACGCTCACAGATTTACTCGGAAGTTGCGATAAAGGATACGCACCTACTATCAGCTACCTGGACTGCTATACAGGAACATCTATCAACACATAAATCATTTGATGTGTTTTCATACCACTACAAGTTTTAAATAAGTTTAATTTATTAATTAACAAGTTCTTTGTTTATGCGATAAAATATTTTTCAGCTGCAGTTGTTTGACAATGTTATGAAATCTAATCTCATTCAGTCTGACTCTTTCTACAACAGAGGAAATAAAATGGTTTCATCTTGGAGTCAGATTCACTAAAGCTCAAAGAGATGAGAGGGAGCTAAGAAACAACCAAAGGACAGAAGGTTTGTTGTTCCAGTCACCGGCCATTGTTCTGCCTTCTGCTGTGTCTGTTTGGACCCACCTGATGTTTGAATTAGCCATCCTAAATGACAGGACCCCCTCAAAGAGAGGCCCACAGGCCCCACACTACCCAGGATTCAAAGGCCCAGCAACCTGGCTGCTGTTGGCTGTCAGGGAGTCGATATGAACGTGTGGTGGTGAGATAACCTGTATGGGACGGAGCCCAAAGCCGCGTGCCTCTTTGACAGGCTTATTAACGGGAAGCCACCAAAGGAAAAAAAAGCTCTTATCAGCAGAGGGATCAGGGGAGAAGAAACCTTCCCTTATCACCAGGACACCAGGGATTAAAGCCTGCCCTGCTCTGATAAATTAATTATTCTCTCTTATCTGTCATGTTTAAAGACTGTCAGACAGACCCACCTAGAGCCAAAAACAAGCTATGCGACAATAAAAGAGGCACACGAAGCCTGTGGCTTCGCTCATCCTATTCTCTAAGAATGCGTTTTATCTTCTCCATGTTTGTTTGTTGCTATGAGAAAACAAACAGAAAAGACTCAGGATGATTTTAAAAATCACTCACTTTAGTTATATCATCATTTTAATGGATGTTAATTATATTTATATAGTGCCCCATTAATTACAAAGTATGTACACAAAATAAATATTTATAACAGCCTCTATCACTAAATGATAGTGGCTGTTTGTGTGAGGATTTGTCACTAGAAGTGTTTTTTATGTGGTCTATGTGATGAGGAAGGGGCTACCCTGTGACCGCCCAGGCCCCAGTAATGACACAAGGGGGCCATGCATGCCCCTGCAGCTGGCAGCTTCCAGAGGACGGACACAAGCCCAGGGAAGAAGGGACACCAGCCCCCAGCCAGAGAAAGCCTACATGGGACTGCAGAGCCACGAGCCCTCAGCCCTGCACGCCATTCCTGATGCAGGCCTGCAAAGAGCGAGGCCATTCAGACCCCCAAGAGCCCATACCAACACCCAGCAAGGAACAGCAGAACCAAGTCAGTCCCAGCAACCCCTGGCAGAGCCCCCAACCACGGCCTAAACCACAGGGATCATGTTTTAACCCTAATAGGGCCAGGTTGGTTTAGATAGATTCACCACACTTTATATTTATATTTGTCTGACGTTAATATTTGTTTGCTGATCTGAAACAAGAAAGACAAAAAAAGCAAATAAATAAATAAACTGATTTGTTTTCACAGCACTGCAGTAAAAACAGAAAAAAAGGTTTTGTCATATTTGTCGTGTCCTGTCATATTTAAACTTGACTTATCAAGATTATTAAAATTCTGGCTCTTTGACACATGCATAGTGTTAACTCACGGATGCAGGAACACACAGAGGAACAGGCTGGAAGTGTCACAAAGGTAACCTCTGATGTCCTTCAGGTAGCTTGAAGTGTCAGCGGTGCTCACCTGAAGCCTGACAGGGGCAGCTTACATGGAGGGTGATTGACAGCCTGGGTGAGTCGGGGGCTCCACTAGCCTCTCCGCAATAACAGCAAAATAGGAATGCCGGGAATATTAATGTGCTTCATATTTTATTAATTCCAAATCCATGGGTGCTTTTATGAAAAGAAAACATCAATCCTGCAGGAGTAATGAGAGCAGCAGCAGTTTGAGGGTGAGGGAGGCAGAGAGGGAGGAGAAGAGGAGGAGGCACCACAAACCCCCCTAGTTATGCACTGAGGGAGCAGGAGAAAACTAATATTTGGCCGTCCGCTGTCGGGTATCGTTGGTTAAATGACTGCGCCTCAGGGAAGAAACATGCAGAGCGGCTACTGCCGCGGCTCTCACCCTGCTAAATGGGAAGATTGTTACACATTTTGTGTCTTAGCAGATGACTGTGTGTGCATGACACACGTGCAGAACCAATTTTATTATTTATTTTTTTGTATACTTTATTTCCCTGATTGAAGTGTGGGGGCTTTGTTGTTTTCAAAGCTTGTCACATATTTTTAAGCATCAAATTGATGCCACAGAACACCAGCTGCATTAGGAGTGATGGGCATGTGTGTGTGTGCGTGCGTGCATGTGTGTGTGCATTATAAGTGCATGCATATGGAGCAGAAGGAAAATGCTGTCAAGGTCACAGCTAAGAAAACGCGGCTGCAGCTTGTCAGAGTTCTGCATCATTGTGGACAGGTGCTGAGGATTTTTGCAGCAGCTGGAGATAAACATCCCATAATTCTTAGTGAAAGTTTAACAACTACTAAATACTCATCTTCATTTATTTGTGTCAGTATGGAATATCACTTAAAGGGGACTAATTGCTTCTGCCCTGTGGAGCTTGGTTTGAAATTACAATTGTGTGTTTATCTTCAAGGCCATGTCATAAAACTTTACTGCAGTGTCTCTGTAAGTCTGCAGCAGTATTGGGAACAGGTGGCTGCCTTTGCAAGACACTAAAGTCACCACACAGACACTAGATGTGATGTGAACAGATGGAATAGTGACAACTGCCGTTTTCCTCCATTGCTCACCATGATTATTCTGATTCTAGAAGAGACTTGATTCTGCATACGGCTCTGAGGCCCCCTAATAACATGATCAATGTTTAGTATTCTCCAGAGCAGTTCATTGTCTACAAATGGGTGAAAGGGGACAGTCTAATAGTTTTGACCTAAAACCTCAGTTGCTTTTTAAGAAGGTCATTATGTCTAATCATTAAACATCTGGAACGTATCGGGGCGTCTCTACTGGCTGCTGCCATCAGGAGTCCAATCCCCTGACGTCCACCTCTACGTTTATTTGAATTGCTGCAGGCTGCAAAGGAAGAACTTGAGACCAATAAAGGTGACAAATGATTTCTTTGAGATTCACTGGAAGTTTTCTTTCTTTCTCTCACTCAGAGTAAATTACATTCTGAGGTGACAGTGCTGGCTTATTCACACCCACACCAGTCAGGCAATGTACCTCACCAATGACATTTAATCTTTGAATCAATTCTCTTAGCATTTAAAAACTTTTTACTTCCTGTACTTTTGTTTACACACACAAAAAGCCTAAATATGTTCAAAAATAAGCCTGTAATTTTTTGCATTTCAAATAGTAATAAAAAAAACTTCAAGTTTAAATAGTTAACTATTAGTTAAACTTATCATCATCATCATCACCACAACCACCATCATCATCACCATCATCACCACCACCACCACCATCATCATCATCACCACCACCACCATCATCATCACCATCATCACCACCACCACCACCATCATTATCATCACCATCATCATCACCATCTTCTTCATAATCATCATCACCTACATCATCATCATCAAAGTCAACATCATCATCATCACCATCATCATCAGTCACTATCATTATCATCATCATCATCATCATCATCACCATCTTCTTCATAATCATCATCACCTACATCATCATCATCAAAGTCAACATCATTACCACCACCATTATCATCAATCACTATCATCATCAGTAATTATCATCATCATCATCACCATCTTCTTCATAATCATCATCACCTACATCATCATCATCAAAGTCAACATCATCATCATCATCATCGTCATCACTATCATCATCATCATCATCAGCATCATCATCATCACTCACTCACTATCATCACCACCACCACCATAATCAGCATCATCAACACCACCAACATCATCATCATCATCATCACCACCACCACCACTATCATTACCACCACCACCACCATCATCAACATCATCATCATCATCACCACCACCACCATCATCAGCATCATCAACACCACCACCACCACCACCACCATCATCATTATCACTCACTATCATCATCATCACCACCACCAACATCGTCATCATCATCACTCACTATCATCATCACCACCACCAACATCATCATCATCATCATCATCATCATCACCACCACCACCACCACTATCATCACCACCACCACCACAACCACCACCACCACCACCATCATCATCATCATCAGTCACTATCATCACCACCACCACCACCACCATCATCATCATCACCACCATCATCATCATCACCATCCTTTATAAATCCCAAGGCACTGAACAAGCACAGCAGATGACCAATAAAAAGATTCATAACAACATAACTTATTAAAGTTACTAAGAGCAGAGATAAAAGATTAAAAGTATGCAACCCTAAAAAAAGATTCCAACTAACCATCAGAATCCAATAATTCCCTTCTGGGTGTTTAATTAAAATCAGTGTAATGTTTTGTGAGGCACTAACAGATACGTGGTTGTGTTTTACACACATGCAAATATATAAACTTTGTTTTGAATCTGTCATGAAGATGACTTCTACACACCTTGTACTAGTTATACTTCATGCAAAAACAATGAAACTAGAACTCCCAGAGGAAAAACTGCACAATAATCAGGGTGAGACTGAGACAGTGTAGTTTAGGGATTCAAGGCTTTGTCTTTTCTATTTTTAAACCATCTTGATATTGTACCGTCTGTTCTCAGAGGGTTGTTTTCCAACTTCTAATGTGACTGTCACAGAAAGTTTCAGACTCATTAGCAAGCTAATTAGATTTTGATGTACGGTGCAGTATACTGCAGCAATTATAAAATGAGCGGGGTGCTATTCATTTCATTTATAACGGTAAAATTTTGAAATTACATTAACCATTTCATTTGCTACTAACCATATGTTCAGGTCCATGTTTAGATGAACACTGAAGGTATCAATCTCATATTGATATTATTCTTACTTCTAAATCAACATAAGTATGAAAAATCATCTCCTAAACATTCCTGTATCCTTCCACCCTTTTGGACCTGAGTCACATCCCGCCATCTTATATTTATACGGAAGAGTCATTTAGAGCCACAGAATAGGTCAAATGGGCTAAACTACACGGTGAATAATTTAAGATTCTATTAACATTTAAATTTGACATTGATTTGACACATTCAGGACTCTGCTAAGTGACAAGAAACAGCAAGGTTGTAAAAAGTTGTGCCATATTAATTGCCCAGATGACTTTTTCTTAAATAATTGTTGATTTTCATTAGTTTTACTGAAAGATTACAGTGTTCAGACTAATGTTTTTTTTTTTTTTTGTAAATCATTATAGTCTAAAAGAGGTTAAACCTCATAGAACCTTCTGAACAGCTTTGGAAATTTACATAAGCATTAAACAAGTTTCTGTTGTCAGTGTATTTATTTATTCTCCATCTCAGTCTTAAACCGTTTTCTACTGTTTGTTGGGATTAAAAAGTCAAAACTGGCTCCCGTTGACAGACGGTAAGTCTTGATGAACATTAGGGGTAGAATTAGTTAAATAATTAGTTAGTTAGTTAGTTAGTTAGTTAGTTAGTTAGTTAGTTAGTTAGTTAGTTAGTTAGTTAGTTAGTTAGTTAGTTAGTTAGTTAGTTAGTTAGGTCCAGGGTTCGAATTACGGGGGAGCTAAAGGGAGCCCGGCTCCCCTGAAAGGGTGACGGGGTCCCCTAGAAGCCCTCAACTGACACACCCAGGGGGAGCCCGAAAAAAGATCAAGTTTCTACCTATATTACATTATTTATTTGGACTCTCAAGCGGAGATTATTTTGGGCGGAGAGGATGGAGAGCGGCAGCGCTGATTGGTGGTCCTGCGCACGGCCACAGTAAGTGGCGCCACCAAAAAACATAATTAACACGCGATCGTTCATGTTCGCTCATATTATCTGGCAGCCTTTCTGTCTTTCATTTGTGCCTGACGCTCTCTCCCCCTCCCTCTCCTGTTGATCACTGAAACCCGCACCTCTGCGCACCGGTATTGCGTCAAAGATTCTCGTACGTTCCATCATTGTTATGTTTCTCCAGCTGCTCCGCGCCTCCCAACTGATAAAGTCGCGCGCGCTCATTACAAGCTGCACTCCCAGCGCGCTCTGCTCGTACCACAAGAGAACTACAACCTCGTTGAGCTCAAACATCTTATTTGAGCAAATCCAGAGCTTTAAGTGGGCCCCTCCCGATATACGCAGAACACACGCTCCATGAGGGGCCTCGTTTTGCACACGAGTACTCATTCTCTCCAAACGCGCAAAAGGCGCATCGCTGTTGCGCGCCGCGCACACATCACCGTCAGCTACCGTTCGCCCAGGCAGGAGGAGAGAACAAAGAGACGAGGTATCCGACACCGTGCACGCTCCCGCAATGATTGACAGCAGCAGCATCTGAACAACCAGTGGTCAGATGCGCCGACAGGCAGGTGGAAACATGGAGGTGGAGATGCATCCAAACGGATGAGAATAAGCACAAGAAAAAAAGTCACAACAAGAGGAGTGAGCTGCACTTGAAAGTATGTTGATAAAAAAAGAAAAACTTTGTGAGCATAAACATCCCAGCTGCTGCTGATCATGAGACAGAAGAGACGATGATTCTGTCTGGATGTGGACTGGAGAATATTTTACAGCAGCTCTGATTATTTATTAAATGTTTTGTTAAATGCACAAACCTTCACTTCTGTCCTGTTGTCTCTGGTTCACAGCCTTTCAGTCCAGTAGTATCCTATAATTAGTTGTTGTAGTCATATTTACATCAATTTCATTTGATCATTTCCCACTGAGAGCAAAACAAATCCTAATCTGCTTGTCTGATAGATTTCTGGTCATAACAGGACCGATGCTGAAGTCTGAACTTAACCCTAACCCAGCTGCTTCTGCTGAGTGAAGCTTGAGGCTCATCAAAGGCACAAGAACACCTGAGTGGCAGTAATTCAACCTAAAAGGTGAAACTAATCTATGACACAGACTCATTCCAGATGTTTCAGCCTTTATTTGTTCTAATTGTGATGATCATGGCTACAGCTGATGAAAACTCCACATTCAGAATCTCAGACAATCAGAATATAGTGCAAAGGTTCAATATTCTAGACTCAAAGTGTCACACTCTAATCAGTTGATGAACCCAGAACACCTGCAGAGGGTTCCTGAGCCTTTAGATGGTCTCTCAGTCTGAGCTGGATTACTGACATAAGTGGACTTTTACACCAGATTCTCATTTCTGAGTTTCAGCTGTAGACCACATTAGAACTGGCTCTGCTAAAAACTACAATACTTAGATTATTCAGAGCTTAACTAGATTATATTAGACTGATAGCAGAGTCCTTAAAGAACAGTTTGTGATTGGTGAAACCTTTATTTGATTTGTGACAGTATAAAAAACAAACTTTATTGTATCTGACCCACCTTAGGTCTGGTCTAGTGTAAAAACTACAACACCTAGATTCTTCAGACCTGGATTAGATTATTCTACATTACCAACATAATCCATCAATTCAAGATGATAATTTGTGAAACATTTAGGTCAAATAAGGCCACTTTCTTCTTTTTTATTA
>SSNS01000107.1:1436633-1479867 GCA_006937985.1 Aphyosemion australe | reverse complement strand
CATCACCACCACCACCACCACCACAACCACCACCACCATCATCATCACCACCACCACCACCATCATCATCATCATCATTTTATGGATCCACATCTTCCTCAGTTGCGCGCCTACAGCTGGTGCAGAATGCGGCGGCCCGCCTTTTGACGGACACCAGAAGGAGGGAGCACATTACTCCTGTTCTGGCCCAGTTGCACTGGCTCCCGGTGTGCTACCGCATCCAGTTCAAAATTTTACTTCTTGTTTTTAAATCACTTTATCTTTATGCGCCAGTGTACTTGACTCAGCTAGTTCAGCCCTACATACCTGGTCGAACCCTTCGGTCAGCAGACCACCACCTGATACAGGTCCCAAGTGTTCGAGTGAGGACACGAGGAGCACGTGCATTCTCAATCTGTGCGCCTCGTCTCTGGAACCAACTCCCTTTGGCAGTGAGAATGGCCCCCTCTCTCCCTGATTTTAAGTCACGCTTGAAGGCTTATTTTTATTCGCTAGCTTTTAATTCGGCCTAGTTTACCTTTTATTATGTTTTTACTTTTTATTGTTGATTTGGTAGTGGTCATCGGACTACTCTTATCATTTCCTGTGTTGTATGTTGGTTTTACTGTGTATGCTTGTTATTTTTACTGTACAGCACTTTGGTCGGCCTCGGCTGTGTATAAGTGTGCTCTAGAAATGATTGGATTGGATCATCATCATCAGTCACTATCATCATCAGCACCACCATCATCATCACCACCACCACCACCATCCTCATCACCATCATCATCACCACCACCACCATCCTCATCACCATCATCATCACCACCACCACCATCATCATCATCTGTCACTATCATCATCATCATCATCATTACCTACAACATCACCATCATCATCATCATCAAAGTCACCATCATCATCATCATCATCATCACCATCTTCATCATCATTATCATCATCAAAGTCAACATCATCATCATCATCACCATCTTCATCATCATCATCATCATCATCATCATCACCTACATCATCACCATCACCATCATCATCAAAGTCATCATCATCACCATCATCATCATCATCATCATCATCACCACCATCATCATCATCACCACCATCATCATCATCACCATCCTTTATAAATCCCAAGGCACTGAACAAGCACAGCAGATGACCAATAAAAAGATTCATAACAACATAACTTATTAAAGTTACTAAGAGCAGAGATAAAAGATTAAAAGTATGCAACCCTAAAAAAAGATTCCAACTAACCATCAGAATCCAATAATTCCCTTCTGGGTGTTTAATTAAAATCAGTGTAATGTTTTGTGAGGCACTAACAGATACGTGGTTGTGTTTTACACACATGCAAATATATAAACTTTGTTTTGAATCTGTCATGAAGATGACTTCTACACACCTTGTACTAGTTATACTTCATGCAAAAACAATGAAACTAGAACTCCCAGAGGAAAAACTGCACAATAATCAGGGTGAGACTGAGACAGTGTAGTTTAGGGATTCAAGGCTTTGTCTTTTCTATTTTTAAACCATTTTGATATTGTACAGTCTGTTCTCAGAGGGTTGTTTTCCAACTTCTAATGTGACTGTCACAGAAAGTTTCAGACTCATTAGCAAGCTAATTAGATTTTGATGTACGGTGCAGTATACTGCAGCAATTATAAAATGAGCGGGGTGCTATTCATTTCATTTATAACGGTAAAATTTTGAAATTACATTAACCATTTCATTTGCTACTAACCATATGTTCAGGTCCATGTTTAGATGAACACTGAAGGTATCAATCTCATATTGATATTATTCTTACTTCTAAATCAACATAAGTATGAAAAATCATCTCCTAAACATTCCTGTATCCTTCCACCCTTTTGGACCTGAGTCACATCCCGCCATCTTATATTTATACGGAAGAGTCATTTAGAGCCACAGAATAGGTCAAATGGGCTAAACTACACAGTGAATAATTTAAGATTCTATTAACATTTAAATTTGACATTGATTTGACACATTCAGGACTCTGCTAAGTGACAAGAAACAGCAAGGTTGTAAAAAGTTGTGCCATATTAATTGCCCAGATGACTTTTTCTTAAATAATTGTTGATTTTCATTAGTTTTACTGAAAGATTACAGTGTTCAGACAGTTTTTTTTTTTTTTTTTGTAAATCATTATAGTCTAAAAGAGGTTAAACCTCATAGAACCTTCTGAACAGCTTTGGAAATTTACATAAGCATTAAACAAGTTTCTGTTGTCAGTGTATTTATTTATTCTCCATCTCAGTCTTAAACCGTTTTCTACTGTTTGTTGGGATTAAAAAGTCAAAACTGGCTCCCATTGACAGACGGTACGTCTTGATGAACATTAGGGGTGGAATTAGTTAAATAATTAGTTAGTTAGTTAGTTAGTTAGTTAGTTAGTTAGTTAGTTAGTTAGTTAGTTAGTTAGTTAGTTAGGAAGCCTTAGTGTAATTCGCACCCTGGTTAGGTCATAGCTAGCTAGCTAACTGGGCCTTTGTGAAATTAGCAAACAGCAGCAAATAGACAAGGACAGCATCCCATACGTGGCAGGAGTCTCAGAGAAACTTAGAAGAATTTTCTCCAAACACAACATCCCGGTAAACTTTAAACCAACAACACCCTCAGACAGAAATCTGTCCATCCAAAAGACAAGACACCCAAACAGTAGCTTAGTGGCCTTGTCTATGCAGTCCAATGCAGTGAGGACTGTCCAGATCTTTACATAGGACAAACTAAACAACTACACAAGTGTGGAGAGCCACCTCTTCTGGTCAAGACTCTGCAGTCCACCTACACCTGAAGGACACACCTTTGAAGATGACAAAGTACACATTCTGGATAGAGAAGATAGATGGTTTGACAGAGGATTAAAAGACACTATCTATGTCAAATGGGAAAAACCTACATTAAACAGAGGAGGAGGCCTAAGATTTCACCTTTCCAGCACCTATAATGAATCGTTTGAAGAGCCATATAGCACAGTATTTCCTGATTAATGAATAGAATTCGAAAGATGTCAGCTGTCTAACGTACAAACCTCCATTGCACATTTGGCTAACAGAATAATAAACAACAAAAAATGTTTATTTGATTCACCCCTGGTCTCAACTAAGGTTCTCTACTACAGATGGCAGTGGTGTGTTTATGTAACTAGGTTTGATTCTGCAGTAATGTCTTGTCACAGTGATGTGGAGAGTCAAGAGATTTTCTGTCTCTCCACGGACCCGGGCAGCTGAACAGAGCTCATTACAGTGAATCACACAAGCTGAGGAAGCACACATACCTTTATATGGCTAAGGTGGGTCCCTGGTGAGAGTCAGCATCTGTCATTTACCATCAACTCCAGCGGTGTTAATTCCTCATAAACCTCTGACTGCAGAAGACTGCAGAGTCTCCTGGGAGACGCCGATGTGACAATCATCAGTCAGGCCTAGAAATGGGACATATTATGGATAGGGTTAATCCACCACATTCTGAAGAACATGGCTGTTGTCATAGAGACTGAAACCCCTTCAGCACATACCTAGTATTGAACCATACTATTGAAAATCAGTTCATATAACAGCTTCTAACTCTGTCACCTAGGCCAAAAATAACCTGCTAAGAAATAAAAATTCAGCCAGAAGGTAGATGTTTTTTTTTCTAGCATGGCGAGATTTTCATGCATGTATTAAGGTGCAGTGGACACCCCATATGTGACAGCGTATGATGGCTCAACAACAAAACACCTGCAGCCAGATTGTATTGTTATTTGTTGTATTATATTTAGGTCATAGGTGGAGCGTGGGGAGCATGGATGCAGTATGCATGACATGGGCCTGTGTGTGCTAGGGATGTGAATCCCCACCACTGAGGCCAGTTCCATTTGCATCTCGATACGCTGCCAGCGATGCAGAACATTGACAATAATCTGAACAAAGAACCATCAATGTGATTTTTGGCAAAATGCAAAAGCTTTTCAACCATGAGGTTTTAGTTCTGCACAAATGTTACAATAGTATGGAATTATTTTCAATTACCTCACTTTGAACTTCCTGTGCACGAATCAATAAGAATCAGAGATCGAGTCATGGACTCCATGTGGGCAAATTGACAACAGTCTGTAGTTTGTGAATTTCAGGAAGTTTATTTTATTTTGGCAAGTTAAGAGAGGAAACTTGTACTTTGATTAATGTCCGAGGATGGTTGTTTTTTTCTAAATGTGGCTGCGCACCACCTGGCTTCTGACATAGAAGGTGCATTCAATGCACCTCAAAAAAATGAAGACATAGCAGATAAACTATGAAGTAATTGATGTAACCATGGGTTTTACCAATGAGAGACATGTACGTGAAGATTCATTGGGCATTTAGTCGCTAGTTGTAGCCGATATACTGTAGCTACCGGTCGTATTGCTAATGCCATGAACGAACCACCGGTTGAGATTGGTGGATCTCTCCATCTCTAGTGTGTGCCAGAGTGGTTTGGGTATCAAGCAGTACTGGATATGCCTCAGAGCCCAACATGTCATCATTGTGCAGGAATCTGCTAGTATGTAGCTTCGTCCTGACTTGATCCAATAGAGTTTCATCAGACTAGAGCTTAGGGCATGGTGAGGATAATTGCAAGGTCTTGACAAAGTCTTCAGGGGCATATTGTGAACACAGTGAATTCCCACTTGACACAGCATGATGGCTCAACATCCATAAACCATCTATGACATGCATGGGCCCTATGGTTTGACTTGGTGGTAAAGAATTTAGAAACTGGCAACTCTGTATAGGACACAACTTTATTTGACATTTGTCTGGTACAGAGATCATAGCAGCAGCAGGACTGCATCTCCTGTGAAGACGGATTTCCTAATGTATTGTCATCTAGCCACATGGTTGTTGGTTCTTCATACATAATGTGGGGATCAGATAGTCTTAATAATTGACAAATAATGTAGAATGTTGATCAGTGAATCCATGATATCCTGTAAAAATGGTAAATGGCTAGCTGTTACATGAAATAGCCAATCGTAGGAGAGCCCTTCCAGCCAATCAGAGATGAGAAAGGCAGGACCTTCCTTGGCCATCCTATGATTCCAAATCACACTCCCTGGGGTACACTGACGGGAGGCTGTCGTACACTGGCGCCACCAGTCCCTCCAACCACCACCAGCAGGCAAGGCAGGTTAGGTGTCTTGCCCAAGGACACAATGACAGCGACAGACTGAGCGGGACGTGAACCTGCGACCTTCCAATTGCAAAGCGGCCACTTAACCCCTCTGTCACCATTGCCCAAAATCAGGGATGGGGAACCCTGGTCCTTGAGGGCCACTATCGAGCATGTTTTAGCTGTTTCCCTGCTCCAACATCCATGATGTAGTGGCTGATTCACCTTTTCAGTAGCTCTTCAAGCTCTGCAAAAGCCCATTAATCACCTACTGATTAAAGTCAGCAGGGAAACAACTAAAACATGCAGGATAGCAGCCCTCGTGGGACCAGGAATCCCCACCCCTGCTGTAAATGGAATCTTCCATGTTGTATTTTTGGAGCCAGAGCCTATACACCCAAGATGTGGAGTTGATGATCCTAGTCCCTGCATGCATATGTGGTGTTTATAAGCATCAATAACTAAGCACAATAAATATGTGAAGAAAGATGAGTATGCAGCAGTAACCATGCAGTATGAAGGTAAAAACGACATGAATCAACATAAATTAATACTTGTAAACGTATCTGTAGTGTATGTTTCCATTTTTATCAGGGAAAAGGCCATTTTATACGGGGGTTCAAAATATACAGTATACTGGAAAGAGCCACTAGGGAGTCTAGTACTATTGTCAGTGGACTTTATCCAGTGTCTAGGAGGCCTTATCTCAAAGTCCTGCAGAGGAACTCAAGACAAAGTACAACAAAGAGAAAATACAATGCAGGTAAACAGTTTTGTGCAATAAGCTCTTTTGCTCCTAGGAGATAAAATGTCATGGCATCTGCGCGTTTAATCCATCAAACACCCACTTTACTTAAAAAGCTGCAATCATGACATGAACACCGTAGCTTATCATAATGTGCCTTGAGATGAAGAAGTCAACATCAGAGGAACGGCACAATGAAATGCATATATCCATCAGAAATGAGATGAAAGTGTAGCCCTGAGTTTGGCATCAAACTATAAAACATCCAACATATGTTAACAAGTAAATATGAGCTGCACTTTGAGGCCAGGCTGCAAATACATTACAAGGTGGCGGCCAAATAAAATCACACTTTACTCCGTGTCACTTTTATAGAGTTAGAATGAATACGCAGTCATCCAGAAGATGAAAGTCGTTTTATGAATTCATGTTCAGAAATTATACAGTCTGCAGGTTTCAGTGCTAAAAATAGGTAGATGCACCATTTATTGGATTGTATCGTGAGTAAGGGAAGAAAATAAAACTGAAAATTCTGATGCACAGTAGATGGAGAGATCTGATTTCTGATTTGGATTTTTCTGTTCATATTAAATTCACACAGTATTGCAAGCAAAAACGAAAAATTCATGAAATATAAAACATCATTTCTGCCAAGATGAAATGATTTCATGCACCCTTTAACACTGACAAGAATATAATTTATACAAATGTTTGCATTTTAATAAAATAAATGTGCGTTTTGTAAAAGGCTGTCCTGCTGTGTGTGTGTGTGTGTGTGTGTGTGTGTGTGTGTGTGTGTGTGTGTGTGTGTGTGTGTGTGTGTGTGTGTGTGTGTGTGTGTGTGTGTTAGGGAGCCTTTGCAATTTTGAATCCTGATGAGGCCTGGCTTCACCAGCCAGAGTTAACTAATAAAAACAGGTAATATGATGTTTGTAATCACCACCTCAGCAAAGTTCACATTATTACTCAAACCCACACACACGCACACACACTCCTTTTCACTGTATATTCAGAGTAGTCCGCGAGACTTCCCTCATCATTACCCCTGCAGGCAGGAGATAGAAAAATCCCAGTAATATCATATCTCACTGCTTCGGCGGACGGCTAATACTAGAAATATGGTGATTTATTTTATTTTTTTCTATGAATTTTGCACAAGGCTGGGGACATGCGTCACACTCCATCACTAGGCTACCCCTATCACCCCCCAAGAACCTTTCTTAAGGATGAATATTTTTGCATTTGAGGTGGTTGGAAATAATCATGGAATGAGTCAAAAGTTAAGTGAATGTCATTTGTCACTGCACAGATCCCTGGACTACCCACTGTGATGGATGAAGCACAGGGTCAGATCTTTTAGATGAAATAAAGCCTGAGCAGAGCGGAGGGGCACGGAGGGACGAGAGGGGAGAGCAGACAAGGGATGGAAGTCTGTGTTAATGATATGGTCATATGTACACAGCGGAGCTCAGATGTGATTAAGGCAATGATATGATGGGTGGTGTCAGTGCCGAGCTTAATGACTAACGCAATGAGATGGAATTGGAAGAGACACTGGTGTCAGGCTGAAGTGGAATAATGCCTGGAGCCTCTGCAGCAGCAGACACATGGAGCTGCCACAACGAGCAGCCTCATAAGCACAAATTGTTACGGTAGCTGGAGACTTAGACATGCATAATTAGCCTTACTGCAGAACAATAAAACGTTGAAATTCAGTGCTTCTGACATCCTGTCAGGCAAATAATAAATAACCAGAAAAATAATGATGATGATTATTTCACTTACTGTATTTGCCACAAATCAGTATCCAATGCTCTAAGTAGATGCACGCTTCAAAAAGAGGGGAAAAAAAGCAGGAAGAGTGTTTCAACAATAGAACAAGGACTTGGTGGAATAATAAGGACCACCATCACATTCAAATTTCTTTTTAATAATTTGAACTCTATAGAGAAAATGAGCACTCCTGCGTTTGAAAAGGCTGCTCTGGAAAACAATGTCAGTGACAAACATGCTCCTGCAGAGTGGAGACTGTGGATAATATTTGCATAACAGCTAAGTGGGGTCTGTAGACTAAAGTAGGAGCAGAAATCAGCGCAGTCAGGATGACCGGGGACGTGGCCTCATTCCACAATACTGCAGCCTGGCCTTTTAAAGCATCAAAACTGCTTGCTGTTGCACATTTCCAATAATATCTTTCTGCATACTTAAAAAGGCTACAAGAAAATCTCAGATTGTTTTATGGCTGCAATATAGATTTCATACAACTCCGAGGAAAAGGGAATTACATCTTAAATTACAAAGATGACTCTGTGAGATGTCAGGAGGAAGAGTTACGTCAGCCCAGCGGCTGGCTAGCGGTTTGACTATGAGGCACATCGGGGAGCCTGAGGCTTCAGAATGGGACTCAGCAGAGACATCTGACCTACAGTATGTCGAGTCAGCTCAAAATATCAAAGTTACTCAAACATCCTGGTGAAATACAGCGCTCCAGATAAGACTAGCATGCAGTCTGCAGGCTAATGGAGGACAGAGAAGATCAAGATGAACGCATATGGGTTTATTCTAGTCATATACTGAGCCCAGTGCAAATCACCATCCATCTTTTGACATGATGTATTCTCTTTTTTTATTCTAACAATATGCAACAGTTCAGAAAAGTACAGTAGTGATTTTTGGGGGAACAAAACTGAACAATTATTCAGATTCAGACATCCAGGCAGAGTTTATTTTATAGAAACTGCAGCTGAATCAGCAATTTGTTGGGTTGAACTTTCTTTCTTTTTTTTTTTTTTTACTAAAAATGCCAATAGTATATAAACTATTTGAAGATTATAATCAAAATTGTGTGTTCAAATATTAAAAAAATGATTTGCATATTTTTGTTTTACAGAGTTGTAGCTGTAAACCTATACATGCATCTTGAGTACATTTCCAATACGTTTCAGCAAAGCAGCACAGAGGGTTGATTGTCATTGCATTAGTTAGTTTTCCTCTTACCTATGAATAGCCTCATATCCTGTAGCATTACAGTGTCAGGGTCCCGATCTTACGACAGGAGAACATTTATCACTGAGGTGCCCCATTTATAGGATGAGTGTCCCAACTGGCCCGCTTCCAGCTAGAAGAACCCAACTGTGGTTAACAGGATCTGAGCTGAAATAGCAAACGTGTCAAAAGGTGAAACGCATCCTTCGGTGTCCTTAGGATCATTGCTTTAAAGGTTACAGGAGAATTTACCCACGTTGCAGTTCCTTAGGACAAGATGAAAAGTTCACCAAGAATGTTGCTCAATAATAATCGGATTTCCTCTCCTTCAAAGCACACAGGAATGTCTCTCTCCTTATTGTCTCTGGGTACCAAATGCCATCAGATTCTTATCAAATAAGTGATTCAAAGCACAAAGAGTTTGACTTTTACAATGTCAAGAGAATCATTATTCATTTAGGACATGTTGAATTATTTAGGAGAGAGAATGCTATAAGACTACACTGCTGAGAAGCAGAGCAATCCACAATTCAATCAACAAATAACTTGCTTCAATAACTGAGAAACTGCAGTCTAAAGTGATTAAAACAGAAATGCATGGCTTATTGTACTGCTGTTCTCTTTTTTCTTCTTTGTAAAACCGATTTGTACCGATTTGCGAGCACAGCCTGTAAACCAAAACATTATTGTTTGTATTGCGAGTCGGTACTTTCTTTGAAAGTGTGCAGTCAAAAGGATCACATCTCCCCGCAGCGCTGAGGGACGAGCAAAAGAGCACCAGATGCATCAGATTAGAAACTGTCTTTCTAATAAGGTTAATAATTCACAGGGCAATTAAGTTATGTGTGAAATGTGAAATGTGCTGGTTTGTAGGATGATGAGAGACCTTCTTTCCATACCCCCCAGTGGCATACCACTCCATGCCCTTGATCTGGAGGCCCAGACACTGACATTGTGACTGTGACATTTACGAGCCCCTCCCCAGGGGGACCGAGGCAGCAACCCTTACTGCTCCTTGTTAGCCTTATTAGAGGACATGTGTTTAAATTATTCTTTCACTGAATTCTTTCTTCATGAATAGATTTCTATGCATCAAAACAGGCTGAAAAAGAGTCACCATGATTCAATATAAACTAATAAACAAAAGACCAAATATTTCATTTTCAGGGTTTTGGCACAGATTTATTGGTATTCTGAGAGATATTCAAAGTTTAAGAACCATTTCTAATATCCTACATTATTCTGGACTGCTCTAGAAACCCAACCTGATGAGAGAACGTTCTGCTGGTGTTGCAGTAAGAGAAAAATGAATTATGGCCTTAGTCCGACTTAAGTCAGACTTTGAAATGCATGTATACATCTTAGTCTGGCTGAAGTTGAACCAAGCTGGCCTACTCTTAATCAAGCTATGGCACTCACAATATTGTTATAAAACCAAATTGTCATGGTCTGAGTTGAATGGCACTAACCATCTCTGGAGCTTCTCATTGCAGGTGGGTGTTCCTGAGGAGCGGGCACAGCTGTCGCTGATTTCCCAATCATCCATCAGGGGTTTAAGGAGCTATGGGACACCTACACCTGGCCGGACGATAACTCACATTGGGTATCTCTTGCCAAGTCTCCTGTGTTTTAGAAGCTCTCTAGTGTGATTTTAACCTCTCCTCTCAGGTTCTCTCAACATCTCTCATGCCTCTGCAGCAACCTCCTGGATTTCACTTGCTTCAACGTCCCACCTCAAGCTCCTCCTCACTGCCCACTCTCAGCCACCCACCTGTCCTCCTCCAGTGTCCTCCACATCTTGGATTCCCTCACGCTCCTCCACTCACCCAAACCTGACCACCTCTCCCCCCGCATAAGCCCTCCTCACAATCCTTCATTCTCAACCTCCATAACAGATTCACTTCTACTCCTCTGCTTCCAGACCACCCCCTTTGAACTCAGACCATCACTCCTTTGTTCCAGCCAGAATCATCATTGTTTAATAAATCATTATTTTTTCCTTACCTTCTTGTCCTAGCCTGATTCTGCATGTCGTGGGTCAGAAAACTGCCACCCACCATGACACAAATTCCTCTGCATGTAAACAACATCCCAGCTTGGCTGAACTATGACCGGCCTGGGAACTCCTTTTTCCGAAGTGATGAGACCGCGGAAGCGGTCTTCTGAAAATATCATCACCACAGGAGTGAATCTGATGCAAAACACCATCACAGTATGGTGCGTACCAAATGAACCCCGCTGCAGCGTTGTCATCCATTTTTTCAGACATTGCACATCCTGCTCATTACTCCATCTGCTTCACTCCCCCAGGGTTTGTTTACCATGTGTGTTGCCATAGGCTAACCGGAAGAACGCCAACAAGAAATGGTGCAAGTCACCACCCCTGTCATAAAGTCAAACGCACTTAATTAAATAATTAGTTTTTCTAACCGACATGTAAACTAGGGTAAATGCTGCCACATCTCAATTTAGATGTGCGTGTAGCTACACTGACTGGTAATGTGACAAAAGTCCCTTTTCACTCTTCTAAACTACTGACAGCAATTGGTAACAAAACTTCCATAGATGGCGACCGTGGCAAACTTTGAGTTGTTAAAATTACACAAGAAGAAGAAAATTCCATAGAGCATTTCTAAGTCAGGGTACTTCAGTGAGGTTTTCACTACAATCAGTGATACACACATTCACACACGGATGGTGATGAGCTACATTGTAGCCACAGCTGTTCTGAGGCACACTAACAGAGGTGAGGCTGCCACACAATCGGCGCCACCGGTTCCTCCGACCACCACTAGCAGGCAAGGTGGGTGAAGTGTCTCACACAAAGACACAGTGACACAGACGGAGCCTGGGTCATAAAGCCACTTATTAGAAGTCACTGTTGCCCATATATAAGTTAAAGTAGCTCTCCGGAGAATTTCTTTTACCTACTATCTAGTGGCTGACATCCGTATTGCACCAATAGTCGGGTCGACTCTGTAATTTAAGATGGCGACTGCATGTTTCTTGTTTATGAATGTGCTTCTGTAGCCGACAGAGTTAAAACACATTGTTTTACATTTATTATTCTCATGTCATGATGTGTTTTCATATATTTATATTTTAAAGACTTACTTGTCTGTGAAAAGTTCATCAACTCTGCATCAGCCGAGGTACTTCCTTAAATTTGAAGCACGTAAACGGTAGTCTAACGCAATTGGTTAGTTCTGATCGGCGCTCAGTTTCCTATTGCACGGATTTTACGGGACGGGGCGGGCTTAGCAAAAAAAAAAAAAGAAGAAGAAGACGTATCACTTACATTATATCACACTACATGATAAGACAATCACTTTTACGGATTTTTGAAAAATCATACATAATTCCTGAAAGGGGAAAACTCCAGATTGCTGCTTTAAAGCAACATTCCGCAACATTTACACCTTAAAATTATGCTTTTTTGTAAAGTTGTTGCGTCATATTATCATCTATTATGTTCATTTTCATACCTGTGATAGTGTTGGGGGGTCCCACGTCTGTTTACTGCGCTATACAGTTTTTGTGCTTCGGGTAGCTGCAGGATGTACTGACTGGGTGTCGTTTTACGGCACAATATGGCAAGCCAAAGGGATAAAAAAAGCGCACATTCTAAACGTGCGTTATGTCCGCCAAAATGCGCGTCCTGAACACGTGTTTTGACGCCAAAGGGGGCAAAAACTCACGTGTTCTAAAGCAAGCATTATGTCCACCAAAACGCGCGTCTTGAATGAGCAAAGACCAGAGTTATTATTGGGCCGTCTTTTCCTCGCTGGAGAGCTCTTTTAGAAAGAACAGCATGAACTACAGACTCTGACCTAGCCGTGCTGCTAATGGCTAGGTAAGTAATAAATGATTTCACCAGGGTTATTGTGTTTGGTCGGGCATAAAGTTGTTATACAGTCCTGATAAAACTATTTATTCAATTTGAGGAGGTGGAAAAGTTTGTTTTTGTTGTTTTGCCTGACATTAGGAATGTAAACATGCCACTTATGCCCCAGAGAGATTTAATGTTACGACAGTGACGTCACGCAGCAAGCCTCTAGAGGGCGACAGAGACCATATAACTGCAAAGTTGCGGAATGCTGCTTTAAGTCACCAGTTTCATTATTTTATTTATTTATTTATTTATTTATTTATTTATTTATTGTAGAACGTCTGTAAGAAGTGAAGAGAATGTCATACGCAAATGAAAACATTTGTTCCTGCTCTCTGTTTTCTAAATGTTCTATGCTGGATAAATCATTCTGCAAACAAAACACAAAAGGCTAAAACACAGAATATGTTTGTTAAACTAAAAAGAGCCTCATTTTGCTATAACAAACATGTGTTTCTACTATCTAGACCAAATCTGTGCAAACACACACACCTAAGCTTTAAATAAACACTGTTCATGTTCAACACACTAAAGTTTCCTATTTAATTGAGTGAAAAGCTTTTACGTTTGTTTTCTCCTTAATGGTTGGTTCCCACACACAGCCTTGTGCATCATTTCAGTTTACCTTTATTATTAAACCAAGGAGAGAACAATGAAATACTTTTTCGGAGTTTGTTGCTTTTCTCCTAATAATGCTTTTAAACATTGTATTGTGCTTTAGCCTGCAACACTCTAAATGCTCTTTGACCACAACCACTGTGACCCCTTTAATGTTCACACAAAGAAATAAAACAACAAATGTTTTCTCTTTTGTATTTGTTATTAATTTAGGGCAATAAATGTTACAAAAGGCAATATCAAAGTTAACACTGAGGTAACAATAATGTTTAACTTTTTTTCTCCGTAATTTGATTTTGGGTGCATTTATTTCACCTAGTTTTTTGAGGTCGCTATAATCTTAGTGCTGTCATGAGATTCATTTATTTGAGATTAATTAATTATGACCTGTAATTAATTAATCTAATTAATCTCTTTTTTAATCTCACCTACTAATGGCTGAGAAAATCCCTCATTTTGATGTATTTTTATTTAAATTCATTGCATTATTGTGGCAGACTATAAGATTAATATTTAACAAAAAAACTGGCTTTATAAAGTCATTTATTGTTTAACAGACTTCTAAGCTTCCCTTTTACATCACCAAGGTGGAATAATTCTGTGTTCTTTTGTTAGACTCGAATAATTAGAATTTAAAAATAAAACATCAGGTCCATATAGAATAATCTAAGTTAACACATTAAGGAACACTTTTTTTGATCAATGCAAATAGTGATCACAGAACTTGTTACTAAAACATTTATCTACAATTAAAATAGACCTGTAGATTACAGTGCTGTAAGTTAGCATATCAAAACTGACAGTTTATCACAAAATATTACGCTTTTTCACCAAATCTGACATGTGGTATGGCATGATAGTTAAATATAAATATAATTACATAAAATAAATAAAAATTTTAAATAAAAAATCCCAACAGGTAGGCTAGAAAAGTCCCAGTAAAGTTATAGATTAAAAATGAAATTAACTCGATTAAAAAAATAGTGCACTAAATGTAGCTGTAATTAATTAATCTCAATTAATCTCATAATTTGACACCCCTATATAATCTTGTAACTTTTTCAAAAATATTGACTTGCAGTAGTTTCACTTAAATTTAATTGTCATCTATGAGTGTCTATGATGATGTTTGCAGACGACATTGTGATCTGCAGTGAGAGCAGGGTGCAGGTAGATGAAAAGCTAGAGAGGTGGAGATATGTACTGGATAAGAGAAGAAGGAAGATTAGTTGCAGCTAGATAGGAGCGATTATACAGCAAGTAGAAGTAAAGAAGGTCGAGGACTTTTAGTACTTAGGGTCTACGGTCCAAAGTAATGGGGAGTGTGGAAAAGAGGTGAAGAAGCATGTGAAGCATGTTGGAATGCGTGGGGGGAAAGTGTCGGGTGTGATGTGTGATACAAGGCAAGAAAAAAGGAAAGGTGTAGAAGACAGTAGTGAGAGCAGCCATATTGTATGGTTTAGAGACAGTGTCTATGAGGAAAAGACAGGAGGCAGAACTAGAGGTTGCAGAACTCAAGTTGTTGAGATTCTCTTTGGGAGTGATGAGGATGGATAGGATCAGGAGTGAGTCCATCAGAGGGACAGATCATGTTAGATGTTTTGGAGATAAAGTCAGACTGAGATGGTTTGGACATGTCCAGAGGAGACACTTTTACATAGATAGAGAAATGCTGAGGCTGGACCACCAGGCAGGAGGCTGAGAGGAAGACCAAAGAGGAGATTCATATGTGATGAAAGGACATGACGTTACTTTTTTGTCGGGTAGGACACAGAAGCTAGGACTAAATGGAGACAGATGACTGGCTGTGGCAACCCCTGAAGGGAAAACCCCAATAGGAGTAAAAAGACTGGATTAACCAATTATGGCTAAATGTGGGTGGAAGACAGCATATGATCCTAAATCACCTGTGCACATTTCAAGGGTGTGATTTTTACAGCAGGATTTGCATTCAGCTGTGTGCATGCAATGTTTTATTAATCAGAATATTTCTTTGAGAAAGCAAACGTTTTTTTTTTTTTTTTTGCTGAGCTGAAGTAGGATTTTAATAAGGATTCTGCACAGTTTTATAAACGTGGTCCTGGACCTCAATTTCAATGTATGACACATTTAAAAAACAAAGATTTTTATTTTACTTTTCCTATAATGGCTTCAGATTTATAAAAACATATCTATTACTGATCTAGGAGCTATTGACACTAGATACTAATTTCTCATAACCCGTACTTTATAGATAATCAGCAGGGCATCCCCTCAGAACGTGGACATCTTTATGTTGTTTTCTTGCAGCCTGTCACCACCTGAAAAAGAAACAAATTAAATGAAACCATGGCAGATACAGTCGTGCACTACTTTGAAATTTTATTTGGGTGTTCAAAGAAGGCAGAATTTCCCTCCATTGGCTCAAAAATGTTGTTTATTTTACTGAGAGGCTGTGGAGTTAGCTTTCTTTGTTTCTGATAAATAAGAACCCACTAAATATAGTGATTAGGTTTCCAGATGTATTTGTGGGATCTTAGCAAAGGTTAAGAGTGGTTCCTAAAACTAATCATTGTTGTTTTTCCATCCAGTGATTCCACGCAGCCCTGGCTGCTGGAGGTGAATGTAATTTTAGTGCCACTGTGGAAACAGCAATGAAAAAATAATATGGAAGATGAAAGCAGACTCTTTGAAAAGTGGCTCCAGAGTTCATGGGTTGTGTTTGTTGTTAATGTTAAACAATAAGAGAAGTTTTTGCCCTTTTATGTTAGTTTGTGTGTAAAACGCTAAAGTATTTACTAACCTGTCATATCACAGCTGAATCACCATTGACTCCCTTATGGGTGTTAAATTACGAGTGATTTTTTACCACTTTACATATGTGATGTTAATTTTGGCCGAATGATTTTACCTTGGGTAATTTTGCTGTTTTAGCTGTCTAATTGACTAATTTGTCAGTTTTTAGAGAAACAGATTTTAAATCTGATGGGACTGCAGGAGTCACTTAAATCTCAGTTCCATTGAGGGGTGCGGGATAGGTCGGAGAGGGTTGGGATGCTATTTTGTCTGTTTTTACAATCAACCCGGAATGTGTCACTCATGGGCCCCCTTTAGTTAGGGCAAATTTTGGTAGAGGAGTCAAGTGCCTGCCCCATAACTGGAGGGTTGATGTCATTTTCTGGGTCATTGTCTTCCCAGTTCCTTCTATGGCCCAATCCCAATACTCGCACTTCCACCCTTGCACCCTTCAATTGCACGTCCTGGCCAGGGGTGCGAGTGCGTAGGGTGTTCCGATTCTCAAGTGCAGAGGGTGACCACGCCCCTTTTGCACCCTTAATCCACACTTCACCTAAGTCCCTATTGTTGTGAACTTCAGGCAAGGGTATTACCTACAATCCATTGCTGCTTGGGAATTTTGAGAAGAAGGCGGAGCAATGGCTCAAGTGCCTTTTCTGAAAACATGTATTTTCAAATGAAAGAAGTTCATTTTAAGACGATTAATGATATTTATTCATGCTATGAATATTTTAGACTAAGATTTTTTGTGGACAGCAGTGATTGTAAATAATTGTTTGTTTGAAAGCTGTTAATAAAGATTTTTATAAAAGCACAAACAGCGACCAGCATCCCAGCATGCGTCGCGGTCAATGGCGCAATGCTCACTGTCCCAATTCGGCAATTATTTGCACATTTGTGTACTACGCACTCGAAGCCTTACTGCACACTTCCTCTAAGCGCACTTCACAGAAGGGTGTAGGGCGCAGGGCGAGTATTGAAATTGGGCCTATGTCTCTGCTCCCTGTTGGTTTTTCATGTTGTCTCCTGTTTTTGTTTCAGTACCTGTAGTTAGAAATAAAAAAACCTTTTTATTTTACCTTACCTGTTGCCTCTTTACTTTTTACCACATTTGGATCCTAACCAATGCAAACCATGACAGTTGCAGGTTTGAGTCCCGCTCAGTCTGTCACAGTCATTGTGCCCTTGGGCAAGACACTTAACCCACATTGCCTGCAGCTGGTGGTGGTTGGAGGGACTGGCGGCGCCTGTGTACATCAGACACACTTTCATCAGTGTTCCACAGGGCAGCTGTGGCTTCATTGTAGCTCATCACCACCACCGTGTGAATGTGTGTGGGTGGGTAAATTACTGTGTTGTAAAGCATCTTGGGGGGTTGAAGGACCTTAGAAAGTGCTCTATAAAAACAGGCCATTTACCATTTGTAGGTCCATAGTGCAATGGAGCGGTACACAGGCCATTGATTGGGCAACAGAAATCGTCACTGCTTGCAACAAGCTAAATAAACACCAGGGTGCTGCTGTTTGTATCATTGTTTGTCCACGGACGTGAAAAGATGTCAGCAAGTAGTATCAAGGTTTGGTCGGCTTTAGAACTACAAACATCCCTCACATTCCCCACCACACTGATATGATGCAACAGTACGAATTTAATTTTAACCACATGAGAGTCATACTGGCAATCTAAATGTTCTCCTGAAATCAAGACCTATACTGGTCCATACAGCCCACGACCACCCACTCAGACCCATCCTGGACCACTCAATGGAACCAAAGCATTAGAGTCCTAAACAAATAAAACCTGTTGTCCAGCGTGGAGCCATGGACATCTGAAGCATTTTAAGATAGCAGCAATGCACCTGGATCTGGTTTCAGCTGGCTATGTCATATTTTAGCTAATCAATAGTCTCAGCAGACCCACAAGTGATGCTGTATGATTACTCTGACGTGTGCATTTCATTTCTAAGCTGGTTATAAATATAGCTGATGATACCTGAACCATCACATCTTCAGCTTTTCCAAATGAAATTTTTGTTACAGGTTTATCTTTGCACCTCTCACACTGTGCTCTCTCGCGCTTGGAGAGAAGTGTGAAACATGGTCTCACTTTTCCCCACAAGGATTTTAATCTTTTCTCACATTAACCCTTTACTACTGCTGACCTGCAAGGTTTCCAGCATAATGCCGTGGTGTCAACTGGCAGATTCACGTGTCACCTGCATCAGTGAAGCGAAGCAGGGCAACGGTGTGCTGCTTGTTGAAGTGATGGTGTGACTCCTGAGACCTGCAGAGATGGTCACATCACGGGGTTCCTCACTGGGTAATAAATCAGTGGGATGACAGAAATAATGGCCTTTACATTTAATATACGTGCAGACAACTTTAAAACTACTTTCATGATAAATTAAACCAATTAACAACAGTGGAGCTCAGAATCTGCGGCTGATATTTTCCAGTTATATTGGTTCATTCATTTTATCAGTCAAAAAAACCAACAGCCTAGTAGTTAATAAGATTTTCATCACCCAAATTGTTTCAATATGTGGTTGTTGTCATGATTGATATCACACACAGGACAAATCAATAAGCCTAAGCATCTCATTCCCAAAGATACACCATCTAATCAAAACTATCAATCCTACGTGTCCAAACTGTTGTGTAGTCATTACCAGCCTGCAGAGCCTGTGGCTATTAGTGCTGCAGCTACCTAGTGAGCTGAGCAGAGCTCCGTCAACATTAGTCTGGTCAAACACTCAGCGCAGCAGAATGAATGAACGGGCTCGGCCGTGCAGCTAGCAAAGTATGATCCTACTAATGGGTCATGGTAAATGGACCAGATATGGGTGGGATGGGGCTCAGTGGCCTGCTCCCTGATCCACAGCAGCACCCATTTCACAGTGTCTGCCCGAGAACTGGCAACACTCACTCATCGAGATGGAGCTCCACTCAGGTACCGGGTTTCAAAAAAACGGGTTTGTCCGAGGTCCCAGAGCAATCACCGAGGGCTAATAGGGAGCTGTCTAGTATTTCTTTAAGTTGTGAGGCGGCTGATTCAGCGGTGAGTGTGAAAATCTGTCTTCACTGATCCTTTAAGGCTTTGGGTCATTTCACTCTCATAGCCTCACATTCATTACCAGTCGCATAGATTCAAAGGTAAAATGGTCAAACACACATTTAACAGTTTAAAAATAAGAATGAATTAAACCATCAAAGCTAATATTATCATTAATTTAAACCATGTTTGAATAGATTTAATATCTCTGATTTTTAATATTTGAAACAATCTCACGTGGCCTTGACTTGTGTTACAGCTCATGTTTGAGCTCGTGTGTGTTAGCTAAAACTACCTAAAAAAATAAAGGTTTTTAAAATAAACCTTGAACCAAAAAGCCTCAACGACACAGCAATGCTATCAACAGGCTAATTAACAGTTTGATAAAAAGACTAAAATGACTAAAATATTTTTTGTTTAAATTTATTACCATTACTAATGTGAAAAAATTACAAGAAATTTACATTAATACAAGAATCTCTCTCACTGAGGCCAGTCAGGAACTGAAAAGTTACTATTTTTATCTAATTTTTATTTGATTCAGACAAGCTTTTTCTTGTCATGTTACAGCAAGTCAGAAACTAAAATCATACTTCAGGTCCAGAGGACAGCTTAAAGGTCAAAGTTCATATTTATCTCAGCCTCTGGGAAAAAAGCCTCATTGTCTGGGCTTTGAGACTGCTCGATGCTCTGCCTGAAGGAAGCAGGGTGAAAAGTTCTTATTTACAAGTTCACTTATTTACAATTTTGTCATTAATTAATTATTATCTGGTGATTTATATGTAAACTTATCTTCTCATCTGTTTTCTGTTTACAAAATTGGACATTCTTTACACCACCCCGTATCACAGTTTGCTGGGTATTTGAAAAGCACACCTCAGTTCTATGTTTCCATGAGGACTTTGCTTTCTAAGACAACTCCTTCTTTGTCACAACACCAGACCTAACCATAGAGAAAAAAATCATCAGGTTTAATTGCAAAACCCATCAGACGTTTGACTAAATAGCATCAGACAAAGCGGAAAACTCCATCAGACAAAAAAAAATGTCTCAGGAAAAACTCTGTCAGACAAAAAGACCTTGTCTGATGCAATTTGGTCAGAAGTCTGATGGGTTTTTGAATGAAACCTGATGTTTGTTTTTTTCTATGGTCTGACGTCTAAAACCTGAGAGCTGAGGATGTCCTAAAATGTACACCGTACTCATTCCTGCAGGCGAGGCTCTAATCAGTTTGTCCATCTGTTCCTCCTTCCTCATATCACTCACAAAGAACCAACTACATGAACTGCTCCCCTTAATCCAAAGACTCACCCCAGAGACAACAGTCTACCCTTTTCTGGTTGAGGTCTTGGACTTGGAGGATCTGATTCTCAATCGCCTTCACACCACAGCATGCCTAGGTTTACCACATGAACAGCAAAAAGTAGAGATGAAGTTCTCCAACAAGACCTCCTCCTCTCCATGACAACACCTTGAAATCCTATCCATGAACACGTAGAGCATAAACGGGCATGTTAGGAAAAACACTGCCATTGATTTCTTGAAAACTGCAAGTTGCTTTGGATAAAAGTGTCTGCTAAGTAAATGAACATAAAAGTAGAAACTATAAGGGCAGCCCTGTTGGAATCCAACCTGCAAGGAGAATTATCTTCACACTGCACTAAGAATGTTGTCACAGCTCTTACTTTGGTTGTACTGAGACTGGATAGTCCTTGTTATTAGCCATAGTCCTCTATAGTCCTGCAGCACCCTGCCTACTGAACACAATCATGCCTTTTTACAAATTACACATGAATGGGACAACCGCATCCTAAGACACCCTCAGAAACCTTGCAAGGGTGTAGATCTGATCCACAGTTCCTTCTGCTCCTCCTGAATCTAAACTGAACACTGTAAATAAATAAGATGTTGTCACCTAGAAGCAGAAGAAGAGATTGTGAGCAGCCGTCTACATTTCCTAGTATCATAAGTTATTGTAAATGCTCTGAGATTTAAGTAATATCTACATTAGTGTTTGATTTGTGGTAACAGATGTGGATTGCTACAATAAAACTTCAGTTATGAAACTAATGTGCTCCTAAATCTGACTTATTTTTTATTATTGTTTGGTGGCTTCTTTATTGTGTTGTCTGTCTGACTTAAACTGAAACTTTAGGTATACATTTCTTACAAATGAATAAAATAAATGGGTAAAAAGCAATTTTTGTCTAAAATAGCCACTAGCCACATCAGTTAACTATCCAAAAGATGTGCAAAGATCTGTGAGAGAAAGAGCAAGAGAGAGAGTTACATTTTGAGACTGATTGGTTGCATCATCCATTAAACTCAAGCTGATGGCAAAATGAACAGAGGCTATTGTTCATATTTTAGAAATCCTCAAATAAATCCCAAATGACATTTCCAGAGGAGGTCATGTCCTGACAAGAAGTTAAACTTCTCCTGGTGCACAGAGTTCTCCTGCTACCTTTCTTTTAAATTCTCATTGACAGAATAAATGGCAAATATGCAAATTCCTCCTCAGTGCTTACAAATCAGAAGTTTCTGTTAGACACAAAGAAGGTTGAGTTCTAGTAGGTAAAAGCAAAGAAAAAGTTACAGGGTTTACCATGAAATGCACATCTTGGATCATGTTTGATAAATCCTTGAATGTGAAAAATAGCATTCCTCAGTTTTTAATCTCAGCTTTTTATTTCTTCCAATCAGTGGTAACTTTCTCCAGTCCTCAAAGGCCACTGTTTTACACTTTTTAGCCATTTCCTTTTCTCCAACACTCCTAACTTAAATGAATGAGTGACTTCCAATCTTCTAAAGAACTCATCATGGTGAGGAGACATTGGATTCAGGTGTGCTGAAGCAGGAAACGTGTAAAACATGCAGGATAGCCGTGGTGACCCCTGCTCTAAATCAACAGACTAACTTGATTAACACATCGACATGCATGAAAAACAGTAGTGTAAATATTTTAGAGGTGTTATAAAAATTCACAAATCATGTTTTCAGTGAAGCTCATGTGTTATTAGGAGGAGCCAGTCCTCCCCAAGTCCCCCCTGCTCACCAGGGTGAAGCTCTGCTGTTATTACCCTGCATAAAATATTTACTCTTGTTTTGTGTGCTCAAATTGATTAAAATGTGAGAATGAAACAGGTATAAGGAGCTTTGACTGGGATTTGTGCTCAGATCAATTAACTATTGATGTCTCAAGACAAAACAGGGTTTTCCCTGCAGGTATCAGGGTTTGCAATGATAATAATAACGGTTGATCAACAAAATTGACTCCTGATACAAACATGTGTTTGAGATCCATTTTGAACTTTGCATTTCAGTTTCTTAAACCTGCACTCTCCTGCTTTGCATGGTAAACTAAAGGATTGTGCATCCAGCTAAGACCACATTTGGGTTTTGAGGTAGCTAGCTGAAACAAATCACTGAAAATATAGGTCAATAGGCTTGTTTTCTTACAAATTTGTAGCCTAGGAATCTAGAGCTACAGTAGCAGAAGCAAAAGGATTTTGCTCTGCAGGTTGGTCTAGCCATGTTCCATAGGAGCCTCAGTAGGCCCGAACAGCCTTGCCAATCACAATGCTCTATGGGTTTGGTGAGCCAATCACAGCCCTCTATGGGTTTGGTGGGCCAATCACAGCGCTCTGTGGGTTTGGTGGGCCAATCACAGCGCTCTATGGGTTTGGTGGGCCAATCACAGCGCTCTATCGGTATGGTGGGCCAATCACAGCATTCTATGGGTTTGGTGGGCCAATCACAGCGCTCTATGGGTTTGGTGGGCCAATCACAGCGCTCTATTGGTTTGACGGGCCATTCACCAAGCTTTATTGGTTTGGTGGGCGAGAAGATGCAACAGAGGGAAACAACTAAGATGGCGTTGGTTCGTTTGAAACGGCTTTGGCATCAACTTTGGACTTTTCTTTGAGTCAAGAGCAGATAGAGGTACTTAAGTCTTTCATTTAGAAAAAAGGTGTATTTTTCTTTGACAGTGTATAGTTGACTGTCTCATTGACTGACATCTGTAGCGTTGAGTATGTCACGTTGTTTGTTGTGGCATGAAAGGTAGCATGCAATATGCATTCTACCAATAAGTCTGTAATTTAAAAAAAGTAAATAATGGTGTTATTATCAGTTGTATGTAGAATAGTCACTTCATAAAATCTAGTTCAGTGAGTGATTCCTGATAATTTTACCTCCCTGATAATCTGAACCCAAGAAATGACGATTGGCTAAGATCCATGAAACTTGGTTTAGTGTGATTAAAACAAAAGAAGAAATATAAACTGTGGTTCTTTTTGTAGATTTCTTTTTTGATATCTCCTGTGAACTCATTCTAACAAGCACAAGCCTGGTGTCCACTTCCATCCTTAGCCTTAAATGGGTGTCGACGTTCTCCTAATTAATCATTTGCATATAAATTATGGTTTAAACCATGACCAGACAGCCGTGTCAGAGGAAGTCACACCAAAGAAGACGCTTGGTTTTATCAAAATGAGAAACAGAGACAATCATCAACAGCAAAGGAGGAGAAAAGGAAATCTGTCTTCTTTTGTGGAATCAATTTTGGATTTACTAACAGAACAAAAGCTGCTGAGTGGTTAAAAGTGAAGGAAGCATTCAGTTCTGAAAAGAATCCTGGCCAAGGCTTGAAAAACAAGAGAAAATGCAAAAAAATAAAATAAAAAAGGCTGGAGCTGAGCCTAAGGGAAAACCAGGCAATCCGTACTTTATCTGCAGCAGATGAACAAATAGCTTGTATTTTAGGTTGTACAGCCTTGCGTGGAATTGTTGATGATCAGGAGGCAGACAGACGTACAGATGGAGCTTCGTATGTCAGCTGTTTTCTTAGAGGCCTTGGCAGGCTAACGCATGCATGAGCCAGTCAGTCATCGTTTACCAGAAAATCTTTAAATGCACGTTTTCCTCTTGAAGATGCATTTAGAGACAACAGCTATAATTCTCATGAAAATCTGCTTCAGGTATGACGTACAGTTTCTGTTTTCATATTTCACAATTTAGAGATAAAGACTCTTAAGCCATGTCAATCAGTCAGTCTATGCTTGTTTTTGCTCTGTGGGAGGAAACCGGAAGACCCAGGGAAAACCCAGGCATGCATGAGGACAGCATGCTAACTCCAGGTAGGAAGACCTAAGCCAGGATTGGAATTTGCAACCTTCTCACATTGCTACCAACGATTCCACCATGCAGCCCATCAAACCTTATTTAATTCCATCTTATTTAGAGACTTTGAATATTATTAAACATTTAATGTACTCTTATTTTCTTTAAAGGCCCAGTGTGTGAAATTCATAGAAATCATGGTAAAAACTGCGACTCTTTAGTGCCATGCAGTTCAGAGTAAGTGGCCCACTCAAAAACCTCCAGCATTCAATCCAGGTCCGTTCTTTATAAATAGCATGAGCTTGATAGTATAATCTAGCCCAGCGGTTCCCAAACTTATTTAGCCGCGCACCCCCTTCTATGTCCCAACCGCGTTGACACACCCCCATCCCCCAAAAACATGTTTTCAAGAAAGAAAGAAAGAAAAAAGACTTGCAGCACAATCAGTGTGTTTGTTTCTGACTTGAATCTGCAGTCGGCCTGAATCTGCGGTCGGCCTGAATCTGCAGTCAGCCTGAATCTGCAGTCGGCCTGAATCTGCGGTCTCCGGGTATGCAGCCATACAATATTGGCCGGGGGGTCCGGTGTCACGTGGATCTTGGGGAACAACAACGTAAACAAGCTGGCTTCCGCTTTCAATATCATCAGGCCAGCAGCTAATAGTGGCTGGCATGGTGGTGGAGATCACTGCAGGCTGCTTGTTAGCCGAGGAGGGTTGGTGTGAGCTGGGAGACGCGGTGAAGAGACAGAGCGGACATCACTAGCTAGAAACGACTGTGGGCCGCGGCAAAATAACTAAACCAGGTGGAGCTTCGGAGGGACTCCAGCAGCACCATTCAGGCTGAATGGGAGCAACGTGCGCTACATCGTGACTGATCTGTTGGAGTTCCTGATGCCTCCTCACCTGGATTAGCTGCAGCTAATCGAGGCACACAGCTCAGGTAAGCCATGATGGAGATGGAGCGGCAACACTAGCTTAGCCACCGCCGCTAGCGAAGGAGCGCTGGAGCGTGTTGGGAGGAGAAGAGACTTGAGAAGAAGGAACTACCTTGAAAAAGGACTTGGGCACTGAAACGTCGGGACCAGATCAGGAGCTCTAGTTTGAAGAAAAGACGAATTAGCAACTTGAGGTGAGTGACTGAGTCAGTTGGTGTCCAGCTGAAAGTGGGCAGGGATCTCATCATATGCGGCTGCCGAGTGTTTGACATGATGATGACCTGACAAATTTGACGTGTCTTTTGATTTCATTGTTTCTTATTCAAACTAACAAAGTACAGCAATGGTGTAGCAGCTAGTGCCTTCTTCTTCTTAGCTGAATTGGCAGACTGCATGCTTCCAGGGCGCACTGCTGCCCTCTGCTGTTTCTTTCAGGTTACAGTGCAAACGCGTAACGAGGACCTCGTATGTTCTTAAATAGCTATCGTATTTCAAGATGGTGGATGACCATGGAGTGTCGACCACAGTTTATGTATTTAAAAATGTAAAATTTCAAGCTGAGAGTAATATTTAGAATTGATGTTAGTGAGAAATATTAATGAAAAAGGCCAAGTATGTGAACTGGATACACAGAATTTGGTAGTAAACAGGTAAACATATTACAGACTGGGGCTTTAAACACAGCTAACAAACTCAATTCAATGTTATCTCTGGATCAGGAGCTATGGATTTAGTTGGACTCAAGGCTGTGTTTGAAATTTGAGCTGGAGAAAGATTATTTGGTTTGTTTTTCCAGCATCATAACCCATATGAGCTTCAGTGTTTACCAGCTCCTTCTTAGACCGTGTTTTCCATGTTCTCGTATTGAGTTTGACTACACAGTAAGATCTACCAGCATGACCTCCACAACACGCCGTACATCTTCTCTATTACACAACATGACGTTTAATATATGGTTCTTCTGGTAATATTATTTCTACCTTCAGGCGAAGTAAAAAATTAATAATACATATTGATCTGACCAATCAAAAAGAAGAGAAATCTATAAAAGCTGCTGGTTTGTTTTTGTTCATCCTCATAATTAATTGATAAAACATAACAATCTTGATCTGAAGATTATAATAAAAAGAAACATTAGTCTTTTATTAGATTTTGTTGCCTAAAAAGGATTTGATTGTATATAATTACAACAAAATGGCTCCATATAGAAATCCAAGGACAACTGTTTTTCACAGCCTCCCTTTTTCATGTATGATTTATCATCTTTAGAGATTGTGGATGGATTTTTCTTTGCGTTGTGTAGTTGATGCTTGAGTTTTATGGTTTGCTCTTGGTTTTAACTTGTTATCCCTTAAACTTGTTCAGCTTTGTTAAAACATTCTCCAGCTACAATATGCCTGCTGAATTTGTTTGGCGCTTTTCCCTCCGGACAATAATCAAAAGTCTACATCAGACGTTTTATTTTCTTGTTTGTGTTCTGTACATGTGTTTAGTTTTTTGTTCAGTGGGGTTTTTGGGTCAGGTTCTGTTGGATTCAGTCCTAAATGCCTGCAGAAGTTTCAAATATATACTGTATATATATATATATATATATATATATATATATATTTTTTGTATATATATGTGTGTGTGTGTGTGTAGCTCTCTTCACGACATCACAGACACAGGTGGATTCTTTGAAACGGGCGTTTATTCACAGGCATGTCTTCCTGAAGCTTCAGCTGTGCATAACTTGATATTCTTTAACATCATAGGACAGCACACGCCACAACGCCGTAAGAACTTAAAATGAAATACAGAGAATGCAAAATACATATTACCAAATGTACAGCATAACAATGAGAATACAAGTCAAGCTAACATTAGGCTGTGTTAAATAGAGATGAACAAAGTGAAATATATACCTCGTTGGCTGCTTGTCATGAAAAGAGGTTCTTGAGTCCTTAAAGATAATTTGGTCCAGTTCCTTTAGCCTGTAACCTCATTCAGCTTCTCTTTCCAGCAACAAAAGACGCTGCATATCTCTGTGTTTACAGTCTCATAAATATCATATATATCACTAGATGCCTTACCTGTGCTGTTCGTCGATTGGACGAACGTCCCTACGCGGCGGCCATCTTACCCCGGACAGCTGCCCCCTTTCGTAACATTGGTGTCAATGGTGCATGTACTATTTAAATAACTCTAACTTGCTCAATTTTCAACCAAATTTCAAACGGTTTGATTTGTTATAAACGCCAGAGATGTGGCTCTAAAATATGACGGATTTGGCCCATTAATTTAAAAATGTGCAAGTATGTCCTATCAAGCCTATGTGCTATAAGGTTTGTAATAAGGCAACCTGCTTGTAAATCTGTTAATATTTAATCAAGTTAAGAGTGTTTTTGTTTAAGTTGTTCACTCACCTTCCATCTGCTACCATTGAGAACGGAACGTAAGCTGTCCGAGGTAAGATGGCCACCGTGTAGGGACGCTGTCGACTCCCAGTTAAGGCATCTAGTGATATATATATCTATGTACAGTCTGATTTCTGCTGCCTCTGCGCAATCTCGCGGGATTTCCAATTCCCGCGTGACTTTAACACCAACTTCTTTTGAGAGTTCAGGAATGAGTGTTTTAAGGTAACTTAAACAGATAAACTTATAATTTTGTACCAAATGAAATCTAAATACTATTTTAACTTAAATTAACAAACTATGAGATAAAATTATTAATTTATTTATTCACAGAACTTATTAACAAATCCACTGTAAACACTCAAACACTAACAATATGTGTGTGCGTGTGTGTGTGTGTGTATATATATATGTGTGTGTGTATATATATATATTTTATATCATAAATATCACCCAAAATATAACATAAATCTGCTGATTTTTAATCCTTTTTAAAGTTTATTTGATCAAACATCAGGAAACCATCTAATTTTAGTAACACTTGCATTTGTGTTTTGGGTTATGATATAACATATTACAAGAAATAGTTTTTTATTGCACTTTAAACCAAATCAAGTGTAAATATTCCTGACTAAATAACCTGTCTCCCAGATTTAAAATACAAGCTGTTTTGTTTGTAAAACTAACCAGACAACTTGCATTACTCATTGACAATCCTTAGGGAATGTGAGGCGTTCAACTTGTGATAAAAACTATTCCATCTAACAGAAAGGGTCTAAAATCTGCATCCTGCAGACAGCAAATATCAATGCAGGACAAATGGATGCACAAGGAAACACTAAGTTATTGTACTATAAGGTCTATAAATCAATCAGGAAGGTCAGGAAGGCTTTTAGGCATCATCAGTCACACTGAGATTCAAATCAAAGTTCAGGAAACAGGATGACAGTGGAAACGGCTTCACCTCCTTGGTCTCCAAGGCTGTGAAATTGCACACATGTTTTCAGTGAAGATGTTAGCCCTAAAAATAATCCTCAGTCAGAATCTTTCACAGACATGTAGGTGTTGTTCACACTGTGAATCAGTGTGTGTGTGTGTGTGTGTGTGTGTGTGTGTGTGTGTGTGTGTGTGTGTGTGTGTGTGTGTGTGTGTGTGTGTGTGTGAGTCAGAAAAATGTTTATTCTTCCTTTTTCAAGGAGACTTTGCTTGTTGTTTGTTAATCTGTCTATTTCCAGGACAGGAATTTTTGTCCATTTTGTAGAACGTTTTTTGTGTGAAGTCATAAATAAATACTTTCCTACTGTCCTGTTTTTTTTATTTTTCATCTCATTCATACGGTCCAAGTAGATGCTGCTGCAGAGTAGGTCACTGCTGTCTTTACAGCCTCATTCTCTTAAATTTAACAGGGTTTCGGGTCAATTTCATGTTACAGAGGATGTTAGGACGTGCCACATTTTCCTGCTGTTAGTGATATTTAAATATCCTTTGAACTCCTTGAAGTTATGGTAAATTACTGCTACAGTCTTTAGCTTTTTAAAGTATTTGTTTATTTTATAGTCATTTCTGTTTACACTGAAACACACTCAGAACCTCTAAAGTGCATAATTGATTTTAATGACATTGTTCCAATATGTTTTTTTTCTATGCAGTTTTATTATGATGTTATCTATGGATCATTTGAGCTCAGTGCGTGGTTTATTTTGGTTTTAGCCTGTTATAAGAGCGAGTGCCTTCTCCGTTTGGCACACAGAGAAAAATAAAAGCCAAGGCTGCTTGAAGAAATAGTTTGATAGTGGAGAGGGTGAGCAGCAGGAGCAAAGCTGAACCAAAAACTGAGAGAGTAACAAAAACTAAAGGGTGAAGTGCAGCACAGTGCTGTGCCTCTTGGCAGCCTAATCATCATTTGGGGCTTGTTGGAGAATGCATTCAGCAATATGAGGCCATCAGGAGGACGTGGTCACAGCTAAAAGCTGTGGTCTTCAGTCACAAATGCTATCAGGCTTGAAATAAGATGCACCTTGGAGGTGCCACTTTTATCTCTTCTTAGCTGTGCAGGAGGAATAAAATGAGATCTCAGAATAAAAGCAAGGTGAGACAGATGCTCGTACAGGCAGGGTGATGGTGATCCATCACATCACTCTTTTGTTGTTGTTTCCACATCCAGCAGCAGCTTCTGTTCCATTATTTTAAACATATATTTTTTCTCTATTATGTGTTTTTCCTTGTCCACATGGTTCTTACAAATGAGATAAAGAATCGTCACCGTGTCACTAGGTTGGTGGTCAGAATGACCACACAGGCAGCATATCAAGACACAAACGAAAACATTATAAACTTTGTTAAAGTCTCTCAAAACATACTTTTTGATACTTAACCCGACATCACACTGGAAGCATCAGCAGCGCGGAATGGCAGCGGAACGTCGCTGCTTCAAATAGAATCCATTATAGTCTGTGGGGGTGATTCAAACCAGCTGTGATGCGGAAATTTTCAGGGACGTCCCAGAAGTGGCTGCATGGCACGGCATGCCACTTCTGGGATGTGTCAATTTCCACAATTAACATAGGGCTAGACAGGAAATTACACATGATTTCAGTGAAAAACATCCGGTAATTTTCAAACTAAAAGTCTCTTGTAATGATGTGATTTCATATCTATGTAGATTACATCTATACATGTGACCTAACGGCTTATTTACTCCCTGCATCGTTCGAGAAGTGCAGCTGTGTTTTTCATGGCTTTAATCCTGGCAGTGGAGAGGAACAACGTTATATATGACGTCAAACAGTGATGTCACACATGAGTTCCTTCTTTTTGATTTAATGGCGGATGGCATAAACAAACCGTGACCTTTGAAGTCTCGAAGGATCTTGTGATCTCGCGAGTCCAGCGAGGAGCACGGCTGAGATTCTCTCAGTTTGTACTGGCACGCAGCAAAAGCGTGCAACGCTGATGTTTCCAGTGTGAAGTAGGGGTAATATTAACAATTTCCTCTGTTATTAACTCTCTCAGCACGGTTTTTAGACGTTTGAGGGTGGTGTGGACAGACCTTGGTCCTAATCACATGTACACATGGAGATAAATCGTTTTATGCGGTTGTGTTTGTTGTCTCGTCTGAGGTGTGTGTGTAGTGTGTGTCCTGCCCCCACCTCCACCCCCATTCCTAAACCCAACACTGACGTAAGCAGGACAAATGTTTTGCTGGCTCCCAATTTCTTTGCAGAATATATATTTTTCTTTTCCATTAAAGATTAAACATTTTCTTTCCATCCTGCTCACTGGTAGCATTTTTCATACAGCCACTGATACTGAACCAAAACAAAACCTAATACATACGGACGTAACCTTTAAAAAAATGTTCTGTTTACCTGCTGTAGATGCACCATCTTTACAATCCAGCGCAACAAGACAGTTGTGACTACAGCGGTGGCTATAGCTGTTTGTAATTCAGTACATAAGACAAATAATTTCACATCCTTGTGTTGTAATAAAGCTGACATCCTAATTCTGCGAGGATCTGGCGAGCTGTGCCTGTGTAAGTAAGATAGATGAGGCAAAGCCCAAACTGCTGAGGGGTGAAGTGAATTAGGCTCATGAGTGGGCTCAGATTTAACCATTACAACCAAGATGGAGCAGAAAAGAAAGCCTTAAAACACGCAACACAGGCTCAACACACACTATTTAAATGATCTGAATATTTAAAACATGAAAAGTTGTATAAAATCAGTCGTACGTTTTCTGAATGACACATTTGTGTCTTAATTTAATAGTTTGGTCTTATAATCGGGTGTGAAACACTAGAGGAGCCTATTTGGCTTAGAAATGGTTTTACTTTTAGCTGTTTTACTATCAACACTAATTAGCCATCCTGTGAAAATAGGAATTCATTTTCTTACACGTAATTTTTTATTTAATTATTTAACCAGTCAATTATGGAGATTAAAAAAGGACAAACAGGAACTCGGTCAACATGAAGATCTTCCTGGTTTCTGCGTTTGATTCGCTGCTGAAAACTCACCTTCTGAGATCTCAAAGGCAAACATTTGTTTTAACTGATCAGACAACGGGGATTAGACAACGGGACAGAGCGAGACAAAGTCTTCTGACAGCCTTTCACCTTGGTTTCTATAATGCCAGCGTGCCAGGGCTTTCTGCCTGGCTCTACTTGTTGGAGCCTCATTTGATTCCCAATAAATGTATGACAACATTTCAGTGGAGCAGTCAGCCAAAGACCTGGGTCGCATTTTAAAAACATCTCCTGACCTTTCCACAGAGACGGTAATTGCTAATGCCAGACAAGGAGAGAATCCAAGTCTCTTATGAGCATGGACTATGTGACTTTGAGAGAAGAAGAGAAAGTCGCTGTTTCACAGAAAATATATGTGAGTGCACCCTAACAACACCCAACCCAAAAATCTCTCATCTGATGATGAAAAGGAGCTCTGCATCATATCCCTTTGAAAAGACACTCAGTCTCAGACAGCCAGGTTTCATTTTCTTTACCTTGCTCTCAGTGTCGGGGGGCTTACGCTTGATGGCACCGTGACAACAAATCCATTCCTCCTTTTTTATCCTCCTCCCTTTTGCTTCAATCCAACACAGCAAAGCTGTGGCAGACACAGATCAGAGATGAAAATGAAGAGACACAAAGATGTCTTGAGGGGTTGCTGAAGTATCTACTTAACCGGAAGTCAGGAAACTTCCTCTACCAGAGGAAGGTGTCGGGAGGATTTCATCTGTGGGGATAAAAGTAAATCCCTTGTCACAATCCTTCTTAAAAACTTTATTCTTGCTGATAAATACAGAATGAGTTTGGGACTGTATCTAAATTAAAGGACTAGCTTTCCTAGAAGGGGTCCATCCACTGTCTCACGTTGGAAAATTATGGATTTATGGATGTTTTGGTCAAGTCTTAAAAATAAAGGGATCTCATGTCATAAGATTCTGTGTTGGTGACGACTCGTAGCTACTGCAACATAAAAAATTAGGGTTTAGTTGCAACCTTTCATGTGTTTTTAGGTTCTTAGCTGGGCCAGCCAGCCTGAGTCCCATTGAACCCAAAAGGTGATCAGCTGTATGTGCAATGATCACTTTCTGAAAGTTTAATTAAAACCTGTTCACATTCAACAACCAGCAAAGGCTCTTTGCCCCAACTTGCAGGTCATAAAATGCTCCTGTAGTAAACAAAGCAGGGTTGTTAATCTCATCACCTGGGTCCATTGTTGATCACATAAATCACAACAGGAGGAGACATCGGATAGATGGAAATATATGTGTTTATTGGGCCTGGAACAGAACTTCGGCAGGTGTTTGGATTCTCTGCCATCGCTGCTGCCAGCGCTCACTCACTGCCCATTCGTATTATAGCCTTGAGCCAAAGAAACAGCTTGCGAGGCACTGGCCCCTGATCCCAGCACATTAGTTTAATGCCTAGATCTGTGGAACAGTTCCTGACTCCCTCCCCAGCCTGGCACAGCAGCCTGCCAGACAGACAGACAAGTACACACACACATATGCATGAACACACACACATATTGGCATCATCAGCAAAGTAGCATCCTCAGAAAACTGCTTGCCTCTATTTTTGCTGCTTCTAACTGGCATCGACTGTGAACAGCTGTGTCATGTGGCAAAGATGTAAGCATTCAGTATGCTGCAGAAATAGAGCACTAAAATGTCCAAAAAGCACTCTTCACGCCTTTGCTTTGCTCACTTGTCCCCCCCTTCCCAAGCATGTTGAATCACAGTAGATTTATTTATTTGGCTTTTGCCGTTAGCGCAGCATGTGGTCATAATTTGAGTTATTTACCAAGAGTAAACAAGATCTATGCAAGTAAATCACTGGGTAAACACAGAGCAGGTTGTGAGATGACCAATTGTACCCCAAATAGAAGCCCATCCATCCTCGTAGGCACCATCAGAAAGAGACCAATGGGGCGACCGGCAGCCCATCTGTCTATGTGTCAGCACCTAAGTGTCAGTGCTGAGGAGATGCAATCTGTTCCAGATAACCTGCCAGAGGAAGAGAGCAAATAAACATCTGCATGGATGTATCCTCCACCCTGATGAATGCTAGGCAGATTGGATATGAAGCCAGCGTTTAAGCTGATCATCTGCTTAGGTCTCTCTGTCTGTTCTCTTTTCTCTCTTTCTTTAACTCACCTGGACTTCAAGACACACCTTGAGCTGCACAGTAGAGATCCAGGGAGCTATTGGGCTGTTGGAGGGAGACACAAACTCTCATCAGACAGAAGGAATTCTTTTTCATTAGCTGATTTGAAAAATTTGCTTCTGGCAATAAGCTGCACATTGTGTAAAAATAAATCCAAATCAATTTTTTATGAGGATTTGTTGTAAGTCTTTTTATTTTTTATTTTTTTGCACAACTCTTTTCAGAAACTTGTTTCTGAATGTTTCAGAAAATCATAAACAGTAAAATCAGTTTTAAAACATCCTCATGGAAAAATATGAGCACCTAATCATGAATATGATGTTCTGCATACGCAAACCAACACACGGGTCTAAGGTGTGAGGCCAGATGCCAGAGCATCTGCCTGCAACGTCAGATTCTTTTTAATCTTTGTTTGATTGATGCTTGTCCACCATTTTGGATCCAATATGACATTTTGCACACTTTGAAATATAAAAAACTCACACAGATGTTCAATGATCTGCTATGAACTAGATCAGTAAATTGAGCCATATGAGCATCAATTGACCTCAATTTTCCACAAGAGAAGCTCTCATGTTTGAAAAATAACACATTTAATCTGCATCACATTTTAAGATGTTGATGAGGATTGGTAAATAATCATTTGGTCATATTTATGATGTAAAATTTACAACCGACTCTACAATATGCTGTGGTTGCCAATCATTCACCATCAATGAGGCAGAGGCTTTAGAGGGCCGGTATCCAGCACCTTTTAGTGGTTTCTCTGCTCCAACACTTGATTCAGGGGTTGAATCACCTGTGCAGCAGCTCTTCAGGCTCTGCAGAAGCCTGTTAATCACCTGCTGATTGAAATCAGGTGTTGAAACAGGGTTAAAACTAAAACATCCTGGATATCGGCCCTCCAGGACCAGGACTGGGCATCCCTGCTTTAGAGGCTTTAGAGTCTCTTCATAATTTCCTATGTTTGATAAAAGTCTTGGCCTGGACACTTGTGTTTATTAATATTATGTTAATAATAGCACCACCCTCTGTCTCTAAACACAACCCAACTCAGGAGTTAATACGAGGAGTAGTGATTCTTTAAAACATCAACACATATTTGAATCGTTACCAGCTTAAAGCCCCATTCCTGAACTTTGTGGATATATGCTCTTTGTCGCCCTCTCAAGGCTTGCTGCGTAACGTCACTGTCGTAACATTAAATCTCTCTCTCGGGCATAAGAGGCATGTTTACATTCCTAATGTAAGGCAAAATAACAAAAACAAACTTTTCTACCTCCACACATTGAATAAATAGTTTAGTATTATATAGTATAGTATAACAACTTTATTTCCCGACCAAACACAATAACCCTGGTGAAATCATTTATTACTTACCTAGCCATTAGCAGCACGGCTAGGTCAGAGTCCGTAGTTCATGCTGTTCTTTCTAAAAGAGCTCTCCAGCGAGGAAAAGACGGCCCAATAATAACTCTGGTCTTTGCTCTTGCTCTATCACGTTCTTTTCTTTTCCTAGATTCCTCTGATAAGGGATTTCTAGCTTTCTTTGGTGACTCTGCCACTGCTACAGCGAGTCTACGTTATACAATTATGGCAAGCCAAAGGGATAAAAAAATTGCGTGTTCTAAACTCGCATTATGTCCGCCAAAACGTTCGTTCAAGACGCGAGTTTTGACAGACATAAAGCTTGCTTTTAGAACACTTGCTTGCTTTTAGAGTTTTTGCCCCCTTTGGCGTTAAAACGCGCGTTCAAGACGCGAGTTTTGACAGACATAATGCTTGCTTTTAGAACACTTGCTTGCTTTTAGAGTTTTTGCCCCCTTTGGCGTTAAAACGCGCGTTCAAGACGCGCATTTTGGTGGACATAACGCACATTTAGAACGCACACTGTTTTTTATCCCTTTGGCTTGCCATATTCTGTCGTAAAGCAACACCCAGTCAGTACTTCTGGTACGACCCAAGCTCAAAAACTTGTATACTGCGGTAAACAGACGTGGAACCCCCCAACACTAACACAGGTACGAAAATGAACATAATAGATGACAGTATGACAGCAAAACTTTCCAAAAAAGCATAATTTTAAGGTGTAAAAGTTGCGGAATGTTGCTTTAACCCTCCCGCTGTCCTATTGGGTGACCCCACCAGGAAAGGTGACGTTTGAGCAGGGTGTGATTGTTTATCCCTTGGGGTCCACGTGGTTGGGGTGAGGTGGTGCTCAGTCCTCACCTCTGCCACATGGACCCCAAGGGATAAACAATCACACCCTGCTCAAACGTCACCTTTCCTGGTGGGGTCACCCAATAGGACAGCGGGAGGGTTAAGATGCTTGATAAAAGTGCAGAAATGACAACATTCATCACTATTCATTTGCCACCGAACAGAATTACTGTAAATCTTTACAGATTTAATTCCAGCATCTGAATCAGATCTGTCTCACATTTTGCAGTTTGTCAAAAGTTTCAAACTGAATCTCTTCCAAAAGAAGTTGTCACTGTTTTCTAAAATAGCATCATCAAAATAACATGTTTCTACAAATTTTTCTTATAATTTTTATATTTTAATTTCTAAAATGTGTATATATTCAGCAATTTGAATTTTGAGTATTTAATTATTTTTTAATCTTTTAAGTATTATTGTTTTCTTTTGTTTTTACTCTTTAATTTTTAATTACTTTATTCTATTTTTTTACTCTCCTATTTTGCTCTTGTGTGACTGTAACTGCTGCCGTGGCAACAAAATTTCCCCACTTAGGGACAATAAAGGGATTTTCTATTCTATTCTGTTCTATTCTATTCTGATTGTACTTGTATTGATTATGTTCCATGATGTCCTTGATTAAACCACAGACCGAAGCATCTCCAAGGTGTGAGGGCTGATCATCTCTGCTTGCAGCTTTAATTCAGTTTGATTTTCAACAGCTAGGTCAGAGGCATCTCATCCCCTAATCCATCACAGCACTTCTGCTTATGGTTGAAAGGAAGTTAACAGAGTTTCTAGGTCTTCAATTTTTGTTGAGCAGATGCCTTTAGGGTCCTGACAGGGACAACTGAGTTCATTCACCACCTGCCAACAATGTTAACAAGGACCCACAGCTCCACAGTAATGTGTCCTGTTCCAGGACCAGAGGGACTGCTGGAGGTAATGACCATATCTTTCCCACATGGTGTCCAGCTCCCAGGAATCCTCCCTGCAGGTTGCAGCGCTGCACGCGGTCTCAACACAGCCGCAAGAAACAGAGCACACAACCCGCCTGTGAGTTTGGAAAGCGCCTGCACTCAAAAATCCATTCAGAGTAATTTAGTGGTAAAATAATCCCTTTAACTGACTCTGTGTCATGCTTGTTAATTATAAATTACAGAAATGAAAAAAGGATGTTTTGCTCAGTATATTTTAGATAAAAGAAGTGAAAAAAGTGCATTTTTCATATTTTCTGCCAGATTACACATAAAGATGGTGAAGAAGGAAATGTGAAGAACTGGATTGAGTGTTAGTCTGATCATTTCAGTGTTTGGGTTATTTAAGCACAGTAAAGCATAGTAAAGAGCTGCTGAGAACATCCATCAGGCTGTGATGGAAACTGTTTCTTACTCTGGGGATGGCAGGTTCTTCCTTTCACACATTGGCCACCGCTGTTTGTTCTCTTGACCCAATAGGCTCCAACATTTAATAACTTTTAACAAAATTGTTATCAAAGCATTCTGTGGACACAGGTTTGCCCTCACATGAGAGCTAATCAGTTTTAATGGGTGTGTTTGCAGTAATCATGGTGCCAACACGGTCCCTAGGCTCCCAGCTTATTACACACAGTAAAACATTAATGGTGTTCCAGTATGAAGCGTTTAAAACGACTCGTAGAAAATATAAGAACCCAAAAGATGTTCCCCTTGCTGCTCTCATGGTTTAGCTGTAAGGAAACTCAGAACAGAGAACTGTAAATATGTTCAGGTAGAACACCTAGTGTCAAATGCTTCAAACACATTACATAAAAAGTTATGGGTCAGTAGGAGATTTTATGATAACCATCAAAATGCTGCTGTATAGTATTAAAACATGCATTTTAAATCAAAAGGTTTAAAACTTGTTTAACTGTTATTATTTCAAACTCTTTTGCAGATGATGTGGTCCTGTTGTCTTCATCAGAACATGATCTCCGGTTTTCGCTGGAGCAGTTCACAGCCGAGTGTGAAGCAGCTGGGATGAGAATCAGCTCCTCTAAATCCGAGACCATGGTCTTGAGTCGGAAAAGGGTAGAATGCCTTCTCCAGGTCAGGGGCGAGGTCCTGCCCAGAGTGGAGGAGTTTAAGTATCTTGGGGTCTTGTTCACGAGTGAGGGAAAGATGGAGCGCAAGATCGATAGATGGATTGGTGCTGCGTCTGCAGTGATGCGGGTGTTGTACCGTGGTGAAGAGAGTGCTGAGCCGGAAGGTGAAGCTCTCAATTTACCGGTCGATCTACGTTCCTACCCTCACCTATGGTCACGAGCTTTGGGTAGTGACCAAAATAATGAGATCATGGATACAAGCGGCCAAAATGAGATTTCTCCGCAGGGTGTCTGGACTCTCCCTTAGAGATAGGATGAGAAGCTCAGTCATCCGGGAGGGGCTCAGAGTAGATCTGCTGCTCCTCCACATCGAGAGGAGCCAGTTGAGGTGGCTCAGGCATCTAGCCTCCTGGACGCCTCCCTGGTGAGGTTTTCCGGGCACATCCAACAGGGAGGAGACCTAAAGGAAGACCCAGGACATGCTGGAGGTTTCTCGGCTGGCTAGGGAACGCCTTGGGATTCCCCTGGAGGAGCTGGCCCAAGTGGCTGGAGAGAGGGAAGTCTGGGCCTCCCTCCTTAAGCTGCTGCCCCCGCGACCCGACTCCGGATAAGCAGAAGATAATGGATGGATGGATGGATGGATGGATGGATGGATGGATGGATGGATGGATGGATGGATGGATGGATGGATGGATGGATGGATGGATGGATGGATGGATGGATGGATGGATGGATTTCCTTTCCATATTTATTTAGTCATTTGTAACCAGACTTCCATCTGTTAAGTGTAAATTCACACATTGGTGATGATTTTTGGCCTCGTGGTGTCACAGGAAACAGGAAGTTGTGTTGTAGTTACTGCTGTAACTAGCCTCAGCTGACTCAATTATCCTGCTGTTTGATCTTTTCTGTTCCTGTTCTCAGTGCATGAAACTGTTGAATGCATTTTTGTTTAAATTTAGACAGTGAATTGTGTGATATTATAAGCACATATTTCATTTGTAGATGCTTAGAGTATGCTGTGGCTGTGACTTTCTATATAACTTGGTTCAGGTTGAGTCCAAAACAAAATGAGTGCCCCCTAGTGGCTGGTCCCGCCCACTCCATGTGTAACCCTAACCCTTATGCACATGCTAACTCCTGTTTGGAAATTGTCATGTTGAAGATGTTTTAATATTGAAACAGGCCTTGAAAACAGACTATACTAGAAAAATTAACGTTGGAATTGAGAGGACCTGTTTTAAGTTGGTCCGTTCAGTCCTCGGCCAGTTGAGAGGTGTAGTGAGGACATCCCATTAAGCACCTTCTTTTCCTGCATGGAGCAAAATAAGCGTGATATGTTTTCATTGGTGCTAACCATAAATCACAATGGCAGCACAGCCACTCCCAGATGCTTTGAAAATGATATCTTAAATGAAAAAAAATTAGATTTAGGATTGCTCATGACTTAAAGATTGAAGACAACAAACGATTTTGAGGAAGATTAGCCTTCTAAGTCCCATTTATAGTGGAAACTAGAACACCGGGAAGAAACCAAAAACACCTTCATAATCCAAACAATTGATTCTTTTCACATTAGTTGAAAATGCAAACGCTAAATCAGCATTAGCTTGACTGAACAGTAAGACAAAGAAGAAGCTGATGCCAGTGAAAGCAGATACTCTGAGATTTAGCATGCAAGCATCTAGTGAATGTGCTGAATCATAAAATAGTTTTGATCTCCTTTTATTACGAGAGCACTAGAGAGTAAACAGCAGGTCTTGAGGCAAGTGTGCCATAAACACATCTTCAATAAGACGGTGGTAATGACCCTTCAGGTAGAAGAACCGGATGACCTGCAGATGAGAGGATTAAGTGGTAAACATCAGGCATCTACGTGGGACTGAGAGAATATCTGTTTTCTTGCCTGCAGTGAGTAAGGCTAAGTGACCTATAAGGGCCTATTTAGCAATTATAAATCATTTTCTTAATAATTCGGAGCCGTGTTTTCCATTAGCTTGTGGTTATAAGGGTTGCAAATGTTAATACGCAAATAATGTTTGCTCAGTTTTTTGTGAGGTTGAACCCAAAGCTGTTAGGGAGCCTTTCTATTCCAATCATTCCCTTGGGCTGTTTGCTTACTGGAAGTGAAGATACAGGAGCTTTTCTTCCTCTCATTTTAGTTAAACCCATACTGACGTGAAGTCTCTGAGAGATAGGCAGCATGTTCACCTGATGTGACTTAGTCAGGAACCAATGGGCTGGCCAAGTGACTGACTCCTCCCACCCAATACAATCATCCGACCACTCATCCTGATTTTATATCACTGTGGAAGTTTATCCATGTGTTAAAAACACAACGCATCCCAGCACGCTTCGCTGCAGTGCCTGAAGTCACATTTGCTGGGTGATGAGTGTTTGCACTGAGCTACACTTGCCTGGGCTTAATGCTGTTAGTTATTAGCTTTAATGTCATTGCATGAAAAACAAACAAAATCACTTCCAGTCTTGCTCTGTTTTCCCATGTTTAATATGGAAATGAAAAGTAAACAGTCAGAAAATACGCCTGAAACCGAGTGTAGGTTTAATTTCGGTTCTCTTTGCCAATATTTCATTCATTCATTCATAATGTAACACTGAAACCATGAAATGCATGTTCTCAGTCGAATTTCCTGCTAATGTTCCTCTGCTTCAGGCTATAACAGGTGAAGGTGGGTGTAACCATTAAAACCAAACATTTACTCACTCAGGTGTTTTTACAGGGGTTGAAGCAAAAAAGCTAAATGATGCCGTGATTTGGTTTATTTGATGCTGACGAAGAAGCAGACAGTTACAAATAAAATCTGATTTATAAATGCTTTTTTTAAACAATATTTGATGCTTTTGATTTATTTTTAATGATCTGTAAATGGAAGATGAAAAAAAACAGTATGGTAAATGGCCTGTATTTGTACAGCACCTTCTTAGGGTTCTACAACCCCCCAAGGCGCTTCACAACACAATCAGTCATCCACCCATTCACACGATGGTGATGATGAGCTACGATGTAGCTTCAGCTGCCCTGGGGCGCATTGACGGAGGCTGACCACCACCAGCAGGCAAGCTGGGTTAAGTGTCTTGCCCAAGGCCCCAACGACAGTGACAGATTGAGCGGGACGAGAACCTGCAACCTTCCGATTGCAAGGCAGCGACTTAACCCCTCTGCCACCATTGCCACTGTTGCATCACCATCTGCAACATGCATTAAAGGTGGAATATGGAACATTTTAATAAAAAGCTATATTTTTAGAAAATAATACCTCCACGGGGCGTTTAGAGGTGTTCAGAATGAATTTACAGTTTTTCCTTTAAAAGCTATATTTGAAAAAATAATAATCTAAATTGTATTTTGACAGGTTAGACGCTGGGTTTATGTTTACATCTACCAGCCTATAGAGGGCACTGTTGTGGTAAAAAGTCCGCTCGGCAAGACGAGGTTGGGACTGTGGAAAATGGCGGACTTGACAAGTCAATCGGTCTTTGTCAGATGACGTATCGGGCGCTGTAGTGCGTTGCATGATGGGATAGCTCGGTGTATAAACAACGGAAGCGTTGGTTGCTTTTTGTGTTTAGAGCATTTAAAACTACAGAAAATGGTACACTCATGTTGTGTGAAGGGCTGCCATTCCAGGTCACACAATTACAAGAAGCAAAAACTTCATAACAACAAAAGATTATTCAGTTTCCTGCATGGAAAAGAGGTTCTGGACAGAAAATAGAGGAGCTAACAAAGAGATGCCGATGGCCTGGGTCGCAGCTGTTGGAAGGAAGTACGTAACTCTTGATACCACGTTTCCCCACATGCATGTTTGCTCGCATCACTGTCATAAAGGCAAGTAAAACCGTTGTTTTGGCCAGTCTCGAGTGAAAGGGGATCCCTGAAAATGCTTACCTAGGCAGACATGGTTGTGTTGTTGCAGTCCTGCGGTTGAAATGTTAGCAGATCTTGTACTCAGCCATGTGTGAAATGTCCATATGCCTCCAGTGATTTGTAATTTTTAAACTGCTGACATGCGTATGCGCTGATCCCAAACACAGTTTGTAATATCTAATGCGGTAGTTGGAGGCAGTGATGAAACATCTGAGCTCCATGTTTACTTTGAGTTCATAGGGATCTACATTGTCGATTGTAGACAATTTCTGAAGTTACAGATCCTTAGCTCCCTTCACAAGTTTATCCCTGTAAGGGATTCGTTCGTCCTTGTTCTTGACTCGTGTGTGCTGCTTCAACTTCGACTGCGGCTTCCCCATAGCAACGCGAGTCATTGTACACCGAAAATGGTGCCTGGAGGGTGTGGTTCACAGGCAGGTCACATGTCTGACAAAGACCGATTCTGATAAGCTGATTCTGAGCCCAGAAGATGTTCAACTGATAAATACTGTTGTAAAATAAACTTATTAGTAGAAATTAGTCCTTACCCTGTACGATTCATCACTGGACATGGTGCTGGCTGGTCACTTCATGTATCAGCAGTGAACCAACACCTCAACAACTGGAAAATTAGTTCTGTTGTTGCAATGCAACCTCTGAACGCTAGATGTCGCTATAGTGTCTGTGTTCCATATTCAAACTTTAAAACCAGCTGACGATATTACAGTTTTTCTCCATTGGTTTGGGTCATTTCTTGAAACAGAAATTACATTCTCAAAATAACATGGACAAACCTCCAAACCTCTTGGCAAATGTTCACAACAGAATGGCATTTCTCATTCATTTAATCAAACGGCAAATGCCTTAGTACATGTCTCAATTGTCTCAGTGCATCTTTGCAAATGATTAAGTACAAGTAGCCTACAGTTATACAGTTAGCCCACATTTAGCACATTTTCCAAATGAATAGATCTTGTAGATCTAAACTGATTAGTTGATTCTCAGTCCAATGATCATTCTCTCCAAAACATGTCAGCATGATTTCATTGTATAAGTACTCGCATGCACAACTGTCTGTTCAATTGTCAAAACCGGTCAAGAACATAATACCATGAATACCATATATGAATTTCTTTGAATATTTGATACATTGATGACAGTCATTGACAGTCAGGTGAAAGTAGACTATAAATATAAACACAATAAGCATCTCCACAATAGACCGGGTTTTGAAGA
>SSNS01000107.1:1355540-1436593 GCA_006937985.1 Aphyosemion australe | reverse complement strand
AAAGGGCCAATGGTGACTATAAATGGCATTAAAGCCAAGTTTATTACTTCAGTGGAAAACAGTGACTGTAGGCAGCTCAAAAGTGCTCTGACTTAATATGAAGACATGACTTGTAATTAAAAAAAATGAAACACAAAAAAGACAATACCCTCATTTTATTTTGTGTTGTTTGTTGCTGCTGGCCTCCTCCACTCCTTAAAGGTGCTTTGTGGGATATTCATAGAAATCATGGTAAAAATTGCGACTCTTTAGCGCCATGCAGTTCAGAGTAAGTATTGCAGCTCCGGTGGCCCACTCAAAAAGGCAACAACTCCAGCGTTCACTCCAGCCATCTGGTTCATTTTTTTATAAAAAGCGTGAGATTGATTTATTTCCAATCTCTGTAGCCAAACCCACACAAAGCATATAACTACTCCACCAGTTAAAAAACATTTTTAATGACTGTTCAGTCTTAATGCATAATGCCACACGCACCCCCCTCCCCCCGACGAGACGACGCGCGCGCACACACACACCCGCGACGAGGCGGCGCGATCCGCCACCCCCCGCAGTCAACAAGCATCACGGCTGTAAACATTTCTAGGGGAAACACCGCTGTTAGCTGTTATATCAACCTACCAGTCCTGAAGGAAGCTAGCATAGCTGCCTGTCACCGCTTCACACATGGAGGAGGGGTGGCATCAGCTGTGGCGTCCGGTGTCATGTGGATCAGAGCAGCGGAGTAAACAAGAGTCTGCCGGTTAGCCATCAGCTGATCGTGGCACACTGTGTGCGCCGCAGTGAAGATTGAGATGGAGCTAACATCAACCACTGGCTGTTTAGCGATCGGATAGCCGATGAGGTTTGGCTGGAGCCGGGGACACACTGTGGAAATAAAGTAACTAATGCTAATGTGGCCACCGGCTAGCGGACGACCGCTGAAGCGTGTTGGGAGAGACACGGCAGGCTGCGGTAAGAGAGGAGACTTTAATAGAAGGAACTTTCTTGAAGAAGGACTTTGGAACTGATACTTTGGGACCGGATTGGGAGCTTTATTATGAAGAAAAGAAATGATCAGCTTGAGGTGAGTCAGGAACAACACTTGGAGGCTGGTGTCTAGCTGTTGCGGGCGGGGTTCTCATAATATGCAGCTGCTGAGTGTTGGAAATCAATAAGACCTGACATATTTGATGTGTCTTTTGATTTCATTGTTTGTTATTCAACCTAACAAAGTACAGCAACGTGTAGCAGCTAGTCTCGTCTCTTCTTAGTTGCATTGTCAGACGCCATGCTTCCACGGCGCACTGCTGCCCTCTGCTGTTTCTTTCAGGTTACAGTCATAGTGCAAACGCATAACTCAGAGTTCTTATGTCCCTAAATAGCTATCGTATTTCAAGATGGAGGATGACCATAGAGCGTCGACCACAATTTATGTATTAAAAATGTAAAATTTGAAGCTGAGAGGAATATTTAGAATTGATGTTGGTGAGAAATATTAATGAAAAAGGACAAGTTTGTGTACTGGATACACAGAATTTGGTAGTAAACAGGTAAAAATATTACACACTGGGGCTTTAAGCTCTTTTGTTTTCCTGCTCAGAAAGTAGGTAACCTTATTCCTTATTACATCTTTATTACAGAATGGTTGTTAAACCATAGACGGTGGGTCTTCAACAGCAATCAGGAGCTGAGAGTTTATCTGATACCCATTAATGAATAGTGCCTTAATTAGAACATTAATGATCTTTTTTTGAGGTCATTTCAAATATACATGTGTAAAATATTACAAATCTCCACATTTCTTTTACTTGAAAACTTGTTATATTGTAACAGCTCGTATGATTTACACTAGAGTTGTTTTTGCTCCTTGTTGGTTTAAAGATGGAAGCCAACTTTTCCCTTCTCATTAAAGTAGTCAAACTGATGGTAAAACTTTTGGGCCATGTAAATTTAATTGGCTAGTCTGATTTATCAAAACAGCATGACAGAACAAGATCCAGGAAGCTTGACGTGACAAGAAGACAAACAGCAAACACGATGACTAACAGTTGCTAATTTTAGCCGCCTCTGAACATCGAGCGTTCTTGCCTTTGTTAAAATGATTATTCCCTCCATTCGCCTTCCACCCAAGATGGCAGCACAAATATCCCGTGAGCAGTGACACATGAATGGTTCGGTTCACTCGGCTTCCCTATCAGATGTGGGAATAATTATTTAGCCCCAACTCTCCACAATACATGTGATGCTTTGTTCAGGCAGGAACTGTTGCAGTCGAGGCTCTTGTGTTTGTATTTAGATCCTGTAACAGCAGGGTGCAGCGCTGTTGCACCTTCAGTACCACCAGCATGTACGCCACAGGCTCATCAAACAGCTGTAAGGGCTTTCAGGGTAATATGAGTAGAGAGGTGGAACCAAGTTTCAACAACTAGTTTAGCGCACATTTGACCGCTCTGATGTGTCCGTGGTTGCTTTGGTCTCCAGCCAAGCCACAGTGGTGGGCTGAAAAAACTGAGCTGTCATAGCCTTCATGGCACTGACGAGGGAGAAGAAAACAGCAGCAATCACTCACTGTCGGAACGCACCACCAGAAAAATGTCCTTTTTTTACAAACTGCAGCCATTTTTCTCCTTTTAGGCTTTCACAGGTTTTGGTTTCTGAGTCCACAACAGCTGATTGATAAAAACCTCAACTTTTAAATCCTTAGCCCCTCTGTCTTCTCACAGCCAGGCTGGAGTCCATGGAGACCATTTCCATGAGTCTCTTAGAGCAAGATTTGCATTAATGAGGCCTTTAGTTTCAGCTCAGGTGGGACGGGTTTTGGTCAGGTCACTACCTGCTGCAGAAAAAGCCATAAACGTTTTCTGACACCAGTATTTTATCTGGACCAGTGCCCAGGAAGATTTATGATGAAGGACTTTTGAAGGAGAGCAAAATCACAGAATTCTACTGTAATAAAGAGATGATTACGGGACATTTCTAATAGTTTAGTTGTATTTCTAGAAATATGTTGCTCTTTTATACGATTTATCATGAATTGGCTTTTATTTTCTTAATACACCTTTCTTGATTGTTCTACACAGGGTTAGGGTTATATCTATACCAACAACCCTCATTTGGTTTAAATACACTCAGATACTTTTTTAACAATTCAATTGAATTTAGTGTATTTGTATGACACAACTGTAGCTACGTTTACATGCGCCAAATTTCCCCAATCCGATTCAAATCTTGGTTGATCGGAAATCCCAAACCTCTGTTTACATGGACACTGACTGGAATGATCCGATCACGCCGCGATGAGCGCACCATAGCTTGCGCATGCGCTGAGTTGTCTTTCCCAGAAGAAAAATTGTAGACAAACGCCATCTTGTCCGCACGTCTTTTCCCTTGCATTTTATTTGCTTATTCTCTAGCTTCTGTGAATTCCCGCTTCCTGCATCTTTAGAAGCACTTGAGTCTATAACTCGGCATTTTTAGCCATTCGGCCATAGAGACGTTCAGTAATATTGAGCTCCCGTAGTATTTCCAGTAAAAAATTGCGTCGGCAACAGATCACTTCTGTTCACCGCCCGCCATGTTTTCGATCTCTCCTGAGCATGCGCAGAGGCGAAAAGAGGGCACGCTGAAGTTGCACACATGCGCAGTGGGCATTATTTTACCCCAACGATCCGAATGGCTGTGTACATGGACGCCAATCGGATTGACGATCGGACAAAACCACCTCTCTCAATCTGAATGAAATTTCACACGGATCAGACCGAATCGGATCAGAATATTCCGATTGACATGTTTACATGACAAATTTTTGATCCGATAGGGCGTTCAATCCGATTACTTGTGCCCATGTAAACGTAGCTAGTGTTGCCCCAGAACATAAAATGTCAGAAAACAGAAGAAATCGGAGGATTAGAAGCTTTAAAGGAGACAACAACTGCTACCTGCTTCTTTTTATAGCAAACATGATGTGATCAGTAAATGTTCATTCATCTTATCATGTATCTAAGGACCACCCTTATGGGCTCACATTGTATTTTGATGGTTTTAGCTGAAACACCAATAGCAGCATTTAAATAAACCAGTAAAATCTTTGTTTTCACATCAGAATTAAAGGGTTTCCGTCAGTCATCTGAACATAAAGAACCAGGTCTGTGGACCCACCCAGGGGGACAGTGTGCTACCAGATGGTTGGAACCGCTCCATTTTAATTCACAACAGATTGTTCTAAGTCTGCCATATTGGCAATACTGACCACAGGAAGTCCCAACTTAATGTTGAAGGCCCAGATAGCTCTCAGCAGTGGTTCTCACCTCTAACAAAAATGGTTCTTGGTGCACACAGTGTGAGTAAACCCAGTGAAAATGCTTTATGGCAGCTGTCACGCTGCTTCACGTTGATGGAAAAACATAATTGATTTGGAACAATTTCCAAATGGGTTTGAATCATGAATTTGTATAAAATGTCTTTGTTGAAGGCTAGCCGTGCAGGGCATCATTATTCCTCACCACATGTATTTCCCTTTAGAGCCTTCCAGTGATCAATCTGCAATCATGCTATTATTATGGACCTATTTGCAACAATGGACGGGAGATTGAAGCTCCTGTGACTTGTTGAATGAAACCCTAATGGATAACTGTGTGAAACTGCTACAGAGACTGATTAATTAGTCCATCACTATGAGCTCTAAAGCCTCTCCTTTCTGTCTCATTAAAACAAAAAGCCCTCACATTTAGGTTACAATACTTATTATCCCTTCAGTGGTGAAAATTGATATTCTTTGCATGTCCAAATGCCTGATGATGAAGTTTAAGTGTAGTGTACTGCTGCCATAGATGCGGATGATATTCGTTACACTTCCTGTCCCGCATCCCACAGCTCCATTTTGACTCAGTCCCAGTTCTCTGTGATTATGGTGTTCTGTATATCAGAGAAATCACACTGACTGAGCAGGGCCAGTCAGGTGGAGAGAGGTCATTCTTCCAAAGATCTCTGGGAAATTAGCAAATTGTACAACAGCTCAATAAAACTAAAAGGACAGTTTATAGATAGATAGATAGATAGATAGATAGATAGATAGATAGATAGATAGATAGATAGATAGATAGATAGATAGATAGATAGATAGATAGATAGATAGATAGATAGATAGATAGATAGATAGATAGATAGATAGATAGATAGATAGATAGATAGATAGATATTCTGACATTAAGTATAATACTGCGAAAAGTGTGGTGATGATATGCCGCACTAGAGAGGACCTCACAATGAATTGCCCTGCTTTCCAATTAGCAGGGAATGTTTTGGAAGTGGTCAGTAGGGTGAAGTACTTGGGTCATATCCTGACTGTCTGATGATGAAGACATGATGAGAGAACGTCGCAGGTTGTATGCTCAGGCTAACACTCTAGTGCGTAGGTTTGGCACATGCTCGAATGATGTGAAGATTTTCTTGTTTCGTGCGTTCTGTACTTCTTTATACACGGCTGACCTGTGGTCCCGCTATACCAAAGCAAGTATGAGGAAGGTTCAGACTGCCTACAATGATGCTATGAGAACTTTACTGAAGTTACCAAGATGTTGCAGTGCGAGTGAAATGTTTGCATATGCTTGAGTTAATAGTTTTCCAGCGGCCTTAAGGAAATCTATGTACAGATTTATTGGTCGGCTGGACAGCTCTGACAATGTGATTATTTTAAACTTGACTAATGTATGGCTCAGTGCTGTCCGGTATCAGTCCCAGATATGGCAGCACTGGTACTCTTGTATTTTGTAGTAGTGTATCTTTTTAATGTGTATTTTTTATGATAATCTATTTTTTATTATTTGTATATTCATTTTTTTAACGCATTGTTTTTTTCTAATTAATTAATTAATCATAACTAACGCATTAAATTCTCATTCACCATGCTGCATGGAGTCCCTCAGGAATCTGTACTGGAGCCATGATGGTTTTCACTCTACCTGCTGCCTCTCCATCTACTTCCTTTGATGTAATGTTTCATTGTTAAACTGATGACTTGCAGCTACAGTATGTGCCCCTATTTATTGGTGGAAGTACAAACTTAATCAGCTTGGAAAATTCCCTATCTGCAATCAGACGTTTCAGCAATTTCCTACTTCTGAATGTGGAAAAGTCAGAGCTGATTGTCCTTGCTCCACAAAAATTCCAACCCTTGCACCAAAACATCACCCTGAGCATCGATGATCATGTAATGACCTACAAGGACAAGGTGAAGAACTTAGGGAAGTGGTTTGAACCGTCACTTAACTTTGACTTCCATATAAATGAGATGAGGATTGTCCTCTTCCATCTTGGGAATTTAGCCAAAATCAGACAAGTTCTATCTTTTGAAACATAAGTGATTTAGAGGCCTGCAGATGGTATGGAATGTTGCTACTCGACTCTTAATGAAACAAAACCAAATATTATTATATCACTCCAATACTGAAGTCATGACATTGATACCAGGTAAAACCCATGCAGATTTTAAGATGTTGACCTACAAGGCTTTAAATTGTTTGGCACCTCTGTATCACTCTGACCTCTTGCATCCCTGTAGACAAGCTGTGCAATAGCAGTGTACTGGTTTATAGATAATTCCAAAAAAAGGAAAAACATTACTAAGTGTGCTTTCTCTTTCCGTGCACCATCTATGTGGATTAGTTTCCATCAAAAGGCAAGCTTGGTGGATGTTTTAAAGCTAAGTTGAATACACACCCCATCTTCTTGATCAACTATTCTGTTGCATTGACTGATAAGGATGCCATGTTATACTAACAGTTTGTGGAGTCAGGGAGCATGTTTAAATAGTTTCACAGTAATCCTAAACTCTTTAATTATTCCTTTCATTTTAAACCAATGTAAACCTTTTAAACATTGTATTCTTAGTGCACTTAAATACTATATGGATCCCAAGATATCAGCTGGACATGACAGTCTGGATCCATTTAAATTAGCTGCTGATCTGGTTGCTGATTAAAATTTAAAACAATGAAATTAAAGCATTTCAGTGAGAAATCACAAATAAATTGGGGAAAAAAACCTTTGTGTACTGTAGATCAGCCTAACAGAAAATACCTCATAGTTTTTTGTCCATGGAGTAAACGAGTTGTAATGTCATTTTTTCATTGACTCAACCAGAAGAAATAAATCAGAACTTTTATCATTACTGACATAATTTATGTACACCCCCTAACCATTTTTTTTTCCTACAAGGAAAAATATCCATGAGTTCTGGTAACGTTTAAGATTCATTTAATTTTGATACAAATGAAAGATGGATTACAGCATCTAAAAGACATAAGACACAGCAACTTGCTGTTTTACATTAACCCATTATTCTCAGTTCAAATAATCATTTTAGAGAACGACATGACAAAGCTTTAATTTACAGGTGGATCGCATGTCTCCCTGACACGCTCCCACATAAAGTCTACCATAAATCCTCCACTGTGTTGAGGATTAAAAATACATCACCTTGTTCCATTCTGTGTCAACGAGCAGTTAATGGGAGGCAGTTGGGCAAGCTGTGGCAGTTAAATACGGGCAAGCTGGCAAGAGGCCATACTGGACCAGAAACATCTGTTCGCATTATTAATGAATCAATTATATGCCACAGATGTGCCAGGCCCTGCAGGGTTGAAGGGGGGGAAGGAGGGAGAAATAGAATCTAAATATGTTGAGGGTTCGGACCCCCCACCCCCCTCTCCCACAAGGGCATGGCCTTCAGTCATTACCGTGGCTCCCATTTCCTTCATACGTGACTCAAATTCAACCAGTCAGGACTCACTGTCAGCCAGCATTAAAACAAATCTTAAACCCCAGATTGAAACTCAGAGGAAAGTAATGAAGAACTCAAAATGATGAATGAGAGGAAGAGAGTTTCCTTTGTTCCCATTCAGTTTGCTGATAAGGAAGAATAAAAACAGCCTGTCCTTTAAAATACCACAAAAATGGTGTTACTGTCTCTTCTGGCTGCATATATGAGCCGTTACCACATTAGTCTGTCATGCCTGCAGGCACAAACACACATGTAATTGTGCATCAATAGTGAGACAGGTAATACTTACTGTTTATCCAGTCCGTGTGATTCATCATGCAAGCTGCATGCGAGGCTGCTGTCAGGAAGCGTTTACATCATTAGAGAAGAGGTGAGGCCATATTCTCATTGCTAACATGGTGGCCGCTGACTCCTAACGGGCTCCAGCATGTTTCATCCCCCCTCAGAGAAAGATGCTCGCCAGGGCAGATGAACTCTACAGCCCCGTGCTTCCTCCAGGCCAGTGTTTGCAGAGATGGATGGAGGAGAATAAATGTGAGGGGGGAAAGGGGTCTTAATGTGTTTCACGTAGGATATGACCTTTATGTTTGCCAATTTTGAATACAAAACCCATTTCTTTTATTTTTTATATTTTTACTGTAGATTTTATTTTTTCATGAGATTTCCATTTCAGCCGTCCTGAAGAGTTAATGAAGTTAAAATAATTACTGTCTGTTGTAGATAGCGTGCTGAACAGCCTCTGTCTGAAGAAACATCTTTTATTTTTCCACTGGGACAGTAGTGGCTCCAATCTCCAATTTCAAATTATTTTATGTAAACATTTAACTGTTGTCTATTTAGCATTATTGTGTTTCTTGCATACATTTGTGTGGTTATTTAAATGAAAAGATCACCACCATCAACAAAAATGTAGCACTGTTGTACATCCAGAGAGAGCTTGCTTCTCACACTGAAGGTGCAATCACAGAATTCCACGTGAAGAAACCTGACTTTAGTATTAAATATCATTCAAAGAGCTGCTGTTTTGAAATGGTAGCAATGATCTTTGGCCCTGTTTGCACTCGGGCTATTAGCTTGTCAGTGAAGAAGGATATTATTTCTCTAAACAGAAGCCATTCAGAAGTTACGACGGCAACTCCAAACGTGTCAGAATTACAACAAAACATCATGAATAAAATGCTGGTAAACATTTGTAACTTTTACAACTTTTTAACTGAATGTAAAAATGCTAAATAATACCTACTTCACACTGGAAGCATCAGCGGCGCAGAACAGCAGCGGAGCATCGATGCTTCAAATAGAATCCATTATAGTCTGTAGGGGTGATTCAAACCAGCCGCGACGCTGCAATTTTCAGGCGCGTCCCAGAAGCGGTGCGGCACTAAAGATAGAATTGGGTTCTATTTTTGCCGTGAGCCTCTTGTGGGATACATCAATTTCTGTAATTAGCATAGACTAGACAGGAAATCACACACAGTTTCAGTGTAAAACCTCTGGTAATTTTCAAAATAAAAGACTATTACAGCGATGCAATTTCATGTCTATGTAGATTACCTCAATACATGTGACTTCACGGCTTATTTACTCCCTGCATTGTTCAAGAAGAGCAACAGAGTGTTTATCATGGCTTTGGCTCCTTTAGTGGCAGACTGAGTCATCCCAGATGTAAACAGAACCGTAGGTCATTCATTTCCACTGCAGTAAGAGTGTAGAACTCCACAGTTTAACTGTTATCCTGTTACAAGCTAAAATCAGAGCTATATTCAGTATGTGTTCAATTCATTAGTATGTTTGTGTCCCTTATGCTGCGTATTCTTGGAAACCCAATTTTCTATTTTTATTTGTTGTTTATAGTGGTTTGAAGGTTACAGTAATAGCTTACTGCTCATGTGTGTTTACTTTATTACCTTTCCTCTTTTCTCTAAGTGTTTGAGCTGCTGTAACGAGTGAATATCCCCACTGTGGGATTAATAAAGTCTATTCTATTCTATTCTAATCCTGCAGTGGAGAGGAACAACATTATATTGACATAAACAGCGATATCAAACATGATTTCTTTTTTTTTCTTCTTTTTGGTTTAATGGCAGATGGAATGAACAAACCGTGACCTTTGAAGGAATTTTGTGATCTCGCAAGTCTAGCGAGAACAGTGGAGAAGCCGCTCCGCCGCGGCTGAGACTCTTCCAGTGTGGACTTGCACGCAGCGAAGCTCGCGAGTACACCGTTCTTCGCCGCTGATGCCTCCAGTGTGAAGTAGGGGTAACTGATTTGATTCCAGGGGAATAAAATTATATTTCTGCTTGTCAAATGTTTTGGGATTGATTTTTGCATTTTAAAGTCAAACTGAAGACTGGATAGTGAATCTAAATTAAATCATTTTTTTAGAAGTTTCAGGCAAGAAAAAAAAGTCAGGGAAGCAGGTCACAGCCTATCAAAGTAAGAACAAGCATCTCGAGGTCTCGCTGGACTCAATTTCTGCAATTTTGTTCGATTTGAAAATGCTGCTCTTTCACAACTGTCAAAAGTCTTTATGTCCACCAGTGAGCATCGTTGTGGTTTAGACTCGTCTCATCCTCCTGCATGAAACAAAAATAACCTAATACAGCTGTATTATTAGCTTAAAAAACACTCATAACATTTTTTTTAGTTTTACAAAGTCTAACTGGACGATTTTTGTTGGGACTTATGAATTTATTAAAAATAAATCAAGCAACTATTTTAAAAATAATCTCTGGAAGAAGGTCGGATATTTAATTCTAAAGCGGTTTTATGGCTGACAAACGGAACCAAAATCAATCTGACTAAAATCCTAGTTATTCAGACCTCTTTAACCTCACCTGAGCTTTGAATCGCTCAGCACTTTTTTAACAAAAGAACTGTCCTTGTACATTAAAATGAGCGACCCTCTGTCACACAAAGTTGCACACAGACTCGTATTTTTGTTGAGGCGGGTAGACCCGCTTTAGGCAAAATGACAACTTGCTTTTCAACCAGAACTGATGGCTTTTTCCCCGTTTTTGTTGAGACATGAGGGAGGAAAGAAAAAAAATTACTTCCATTTCAGTGCCTATTTGTTGCCCTTCCAGTGATGTGTGACCCTGTTTTATTTGATTTCATTTGTTCACTTTCATCACTGTTATTCACTTTGATTTACTGGAATTGCCGTAAAGAGAAGTTAGACGTATATTTGAAATGACACAGTGGAACCAGTGTCATCATCTCTGGAAGTGGTTATGGAGTTATTTGCACTAACTATTGAATGTAAAGTCAAATAACTTTCATAAGTTTTATTTAGCAGACACTACTTTAGTCTTATAGAAAATAAATGTCCAACACTCCTTGACATTAGATCTCAACCACCTTTCATGCCAACGTTTAAACAAAACATATTTCATTCAGTTGTTTAGGTCAAATTTTGTCTTTGAACATTTTCATGCATAATCTTGTGATATTGCAAGATCCTGAAGGTTCTACAGTTAGCGTCATTTGTTGTGACTCTCAGATTTTCTCAGTACGTACATCTGCGAAAATTAAAAAGCTTCAGTTGTTGTTTCTGATGCTGATTACATGAGACAGCCTTTGACTTCAATGGTTCATTTGTGAATCTTTCTCATTGTGGGTTTTGTTTAGAAGATATTTTACCAATAGTTAATGGCAACTTTTACTAAATAGATATTTTTTAGCTTTTGGCAAAGTTTAACTGTAGAGGGCAATTGTAAATGGGGTTATAGATGTACACCCAACAAAGACTTTATGCTGTTTTATTTAACTCCAATGGTTAATTATACTCAGATCATAAGTTGGGGATGGCTCTCAGCAAATAGGACATCACATGTTAACTCAATATCTATAGATCTGTATTGACTGATATTAAAAAAAACTCTAAGGGTTGTTTGCCTGAGATGTGGCTCACTTCTAGTTCCTAAAAATGGTGCACTGGTGTTTTTCTTCCCCGGAAAATGACTTATAAGGCATTCATTCCTACTAGAGACCACTGCAAGTGTATTGATTAAACGAGTGTTCAACACCTTTAAATTTGCATGATGAGATGGCGCTCAACTAACATGTTGACTCATTTTCTACAACACCAAATTCTAGCTCAACATGTGTAAAACTGACAGCATTAGAGCCATTAGTATTTTTGATATTATTGGTGGCTATAGACCATGGTCTTGAGTCGGAAAAGGGTAGAATGCCTTCTCCAGGTCAGGGATGAGGTCCTGCCCCAAGTGGAGGAGTTTAAGTGTCTCGGGGTCTTGTTCATGAGCAAGGGAAAGATGGAGCGTGAGATCGATAGGCGGATTGGTGTTGCGACTGCAGTGATTCGGGCGTTGTACCGGTCTGTTGTGGTGAAGAGAGATCTGAGCCGAAAGGCGAAGCTCTTGATTTACCGGTCGATCTACGTTCCTACCCTCATCTATGGTCACGAGCTTTGGGTAGTGACCGACAGAACAAAATCGTGGATACAAGCGGCCGAAATGAGTTTTCTCCACAGGGTGTCTGGGCTCTCCCTTAGAGATAGGGTGAGAAGCTTGGTCATCTGGGAGGGGCTCAGAGTAGACCTGCTGCTCCTCCACATCGAGAGGAGTCAGTTGAGGTGGCTCGGGCATCTGATTAGGATGCCTCCCTAGTGAGGTTTTCCGGGCACGTCCAACCGGGAGGAGTGTGTCAATTTTCAGACGTGTCCCAGAAACAGCACGCCGCTAAAGCTAGGATGTTGATGCTTCCAGTGTGAAGTAGGGGTGAGTCTGCTTTGTTTGTGCTCGTGTGCGGTAAGTCTGCTTTGTTTGTGTGCTCGTGAGGGGCGTGCTGTCAATCACTGCCTCAGTGCCGCTCTCTCAGTCCTCCAGGTGACGTCTTTTTTTGATGTTTTTTTCTAACAGGACGTGTGGTTGAAATAAGACTCCACCCATAGTGTTTCTTACCCTGTAAAAGGGCAAAAGGCTGTAGATGTACATCCAATGAAGGTTTATGGAGAGTTTTATTAAAATCCATCAGTATTGATGAGAATATTTCTGACAGTCCTAACCCACACAGATAGTGTGTTTTAGAACTAAAGTGAAATATCTCTCGGTTTCGTCTTCTTTGCTGCAACAACAGATTTAGTTGAAATTTACAATCACTCTGGAATTTTGAGTGGAACGGTAGAGTGCTGCCAAGTAATCAGTCATGTGCACGACATTGTGATTAACAGCTTAGATAGTTTGGGGGCAGAGGGCAGGACAGCTGGCACGGTCCACCAACCCTACAGCCGGCGTGGGGAATAATCAGTAATTTAAGTCACCTTTTAGGTTCGGTCTGTGCCCTTCACACTAGGATCAGACTGAAAACAAGGTGGAACTGTGGCTCATGTTCCCTGACTGCTCATCAAGCAATTACTGACCGGCTCATCACCAAAGGAACAGGGATTAGACATGGAATTATCGCTGGGCAGCAGTGAAGGGCAAATAGAAACAGAATGTCTGAATATCAGGTGTCTCATTTCTGCCTTTTCAAAGACTCTTATTAGATTCAAATTAGCTTCTATCCCCCAAATGAATCCTCAGAGAGCTGTCATTCATTAGTTACACATCTCTGCAATAATTATGATAGCCACACTAATCTAGAGTAAAGGTTCGAGAGGGAAGCTGATGAAATAGGTCAAAACTCCAGATTTCGATCAAGTAGGGACTCTAAAGAGCTGTCAGTTCCTTCTGCTAGATTAGATCTGATGAAGGGAGAACGTATTTGTTCAGATGGACAATGACCCTGAACATACATCAAAGCAAGCCGAGTCTGTTTGAAGTCCATGAGAGAGCAAGGAAAACACGCCTGTTTGTCTTCTACCTCTACGATCATTAGACGATAAATACCACTGAAATAGACCGTCTGGAGCAGCTGGACAAGAGCTGTGGAATGTATAAATTATAGACTGTTATCCTCCCATATGAAGCTCTACAGAGTGTATGTTTACATGTGCCATAACAACCTGCAGTGGTGTTTCCATTCGACCGCTAGTGGCTACAAGAGCTGGTGCATGCAGGAATCACTCCTGCCCTAACCAGGAATGGTTCTGGGTGATAGGACTCAGAGGTCAGGGTGACATCTTGTTGAAGAAAGCATAACCATTAAAAATATATCCATCATGTGCACTCTGAACAAGTAAGCATTGCTTGTTTGCATGTCCTGTAAATAGGGAGGGGCACTCCTTGGTTGTTCAGAGACTCCTACCTGCTGCTGGGAAGGTGAAAAGGAGGCGGGGCATAAAAGTAACCTCTGGGACTTTTCACATCAATCACAGACTGGTGATATTTTGGAATTGAGTTTGGTGTTTAGAACGATCCAGTTAGAGATCTATACCTGCAGACGCTTCAGTCCAGGCATCACGCAGATGCTGCAGAACTCGGTGGTGTTTCCAACAGTGTTCCAGGTACCTAAAACTACTGGTTGTTAGAATGTTTTGTTTATTGAGAAATTTTATTATTGGTACAAAAAGCATTTTCAGCTCAAATGTGATGTTTTGAGTTTTTTAGCCCTTGTGTTATTTTTCAAACATTTTTTTCCTGCTTTCCAGTTATTCAGCACCAGATCAGCTCACCTGCTTCTAGTAATTACCCCTCCCTGTGTAAATAGTCCTCTGATTCTACCTTTCCCTGTCAGATTTTAGTGGTGCCTTCACTGTAAGGTATATTGGTGACTAAATTGTCACTTGGTGTGTGTGTGACTGGTTGTCTGTGTGTGACTTTGTGATGGAGTCTGTCCAGAGTGTCCCTGGTGACCACTAAATAGGATGAATTTTACTCACCTGAATTTCTTTGCCTCCTAGTTTTTCCATTGAGAAATTTCATGAAACCTGTGACATAAACTGTCTCCTTGTTGCTTCAGGTTGTCTTCAGTCCAGCCAGGTTGCTTTATTTAACATTTTGAACCAACGCTGAGGAAGATGAATGACTCTGTGACTTCATAAATACGTTCTGTTATAATCCCAAACAGGGAAAATCAAAACCCAATGCCTGATTGTGAGTAATCTTTTCTCAAGCATTCCTCTGTTGCCTCTAAACCAGTTACGTCCCAAAACCACCTGCTCAGTCACATTGCAGCCCTCCTAAAATCAAATATTTCTCTGACGTAGATATTACTTTCATAGATGGCAACAGAAAAATGCAGTTCAAATGGTTATCACAAAGAAAAGCTGATTAAAACATTTGAATTCAGGAAATTCGTTGATTGAATTCACTTCCTTCATTGATTTCATTCCCTGATTTTATGATTTTTCTTTTTATTTATATTTTTCTGTTTTACTTCACACATAATTGTCTATATTTTGTCCTAAAAATAATTTAAATATTTTAATATTGCTGTATTTCTTAATATTTTCCTTTTAACTCATTTTTATATCAACTTACTCAAATTAAACTGAATAAATGCACAAGTATGGACAATAAAAGTAGCCTCATAATAATTCTTGGTGCTCCTTTTTCCCGCTGAGTCCATAAACAAACTGCACATTTCTAGGATCTCCAAAAGGTAAAGAATTTGTTCCCTTTTTGTCAAACAAAGAAAACAAGCTCTCTCCTGTGGAAGGCGTGTCATCTCTAGCGGAGATGGTTTGAAATTGATATAGAGGGACACATGACTCCCCACACCCTCATTTCAGTCCACTCTGATCCAACTGTACCAGATGGGAGTGACTTCTCCCCTCCCCACACTCCAGGCCCTGTCACACACAGCTGCAGGGACAAAGCGGGGAGGGGGGAGGGAGGGAGCCGATCAGCCCACTGGGTGCTTAGAGACTGGGGAGATGAGTCACCAGAGAGAAGACTCTGACCCCTGCTGTTTATCTCCATCACCCGTCTCTCCACTGCTCCTTATCCAGAGCTTTAGAAATGATTTGAATGTTTAGGTGCAGGGAGCCCCCGGGGGTGTCTGCTCCCCCTCAAACCATCCACAGGCCATCTGTCTGAACCAGAGGTGGACTTACCATCAGGAAAAGGTAAACAGATGCCTTGGGCCTCAACCTAGGGTCCTTGTAAAATAGCCATTAAAATCACAAGATAGATTTTTTTTTTATTTGAGCTGTGGGAGATCTGTTTAAATGTGTGTTTTACAAAAGCTTCAATGCAGATTTCAAAATGCTAAATAAATAAATACATCTCCTCCATCACTATAAGATAATGGATTCTTCCAAGGTGTCGCTGCATGAAACAGATTTTAAAAACTAACAGCTTTAGCCACTGAAACAGGAACCATAATAAGGAGCTACAAGAAGTTGCTGCTAGCATTGCTAATGCTAATTAAGGTAGACCTGTTGATGCCAATATTAGGTGCTGTGCAAAAAAAAAGCATGCACCCCTGTTGTGACGTTGCCCCGGAACTATGGCAAGTCATTTTATAAATTTAGACATTTTCTATAAAGATTTCAATAAATCAAAATTTCTGAATCTAATGAACATTTCAACAATCAGTTTTGATTTTAGATATAAAAGATATCTCTCTATATAGAAACTTGTGGGTATCAGAAATGTTTGATTTTGACTTAGAAATTTAAATTTATCTAATCTGTAAATAAATATGAATGTTTTTTAAATCCATACTATGCAACTTTTAATCATTTTCTTGAGCTAGTATGTGCTAAAATTACCCTTTACAGCACAGGTGTTGAGCTCCGGTCCTCAAGAGCCAGCATCCTGCACCTCTTTCTTGTTTCCCTATTCCAACACAGTTGATTCACCTGTGCAGCAGCTCACCAAGTTCTCCAGAAGCCTGTTAATCACCTGCTGATTGAAATCAGGTGTGTTGAAACGGGGAAAACACTAAAATATGTGGGGTGGTGGCCCTCAAGGACCGGAGTTTGACACCCCTGCTTTACAGGGTTAAAGGGACACTTTGCAACTTTTTTATATTTTTAAATCATTTTCTTGAGCCAATATGTGCCAAAATGACCATTTACAGGGTTAATGAAAGGCCACCCAGCCCCTTAAGCCCCCTGTGGCCAGAATATTCCACTTGCAACTTCACAGTTGCCGGTCCGGTCTGCTGGGACTTAGAAAAATTCAGCTTGAACTACCTGGCTCTGCAGTCTGCTTCCAGCATGTTTCCTGCATGTTTTAGATCATGAACACAGCTGATTTGTTTGATTTAGTGATGAACCGCTCCTGTAGACACTAATGAAGGCTGAGGAGACATTTCAGCAGTTAGATTAAGGTGTTAAAAAGACGAACACACAGCGAGGAGATAAGTTTTACGTTCGCTTTCACCAACGGACACTAGGGGGTGCTATAAACAAGCCAAAACTGCCAAGTGTGCCTTTAAATATTTTTTAGACTTCACAGAAACTATAATATGTAAACCATCTTGGATGCTTGTTACCATCTTACATAGAAACATTAAACTTCCAAAGCTTTAGATCAAATAAACCAAGATTTTGTTTCTCGGTAAACAGTTTGACAGAAATTCACTGGATTGGTGAAGAAAACCTCAGCATGCTAGAAGCATGGAGCCATTCGCTCCTGCGCTTCCTCTGGGGTCCTAAAATGACCAAATCCACGTCTGGTGTGAATCTCTGCCTGATACCAGTGCTGTGATAATCTTGCTCACCATCTTCCCAGTAGTGCACACTAAGAAGTTCATTTGTGGACCGTTCTGTGAAAGACAGCAAAAGTAATTTCTGCATCAACCCCCCCACTCACTCTGACAAATATGAACAAATGAATCAGAGTTAATGTTTTAAATCAAGTGTGTGTGACCAGTCATCATTAAGAAGTTCCATAGGGCTTCTCTCTAGCAGGCTCATTATAGCATTGTTCATAATTTATTACTGTTGACTCCCTAATGGCTTCTTAAAGGACTATTACATGTGCTATTTTTTCTTTAATAGCCTCAAGTCTATCGAGTTAAGAGGCTGGAGTGTCACATATGAAATATTCTCCGAAGTGCATTCAGCACTCAGTTTCTGTGAAGGCACAGATGAAATGCTGGCTGAATCAAAACTCAATAAGACAATAGATGCTCATGTGTGCATGGATGTGGAGGAAAGAGCAGAAGATTTTTTTGTTTTTGCAGGAAATGTGAGAAAAAGTCTGCAAGACTTATAATCCCATATTTCTAATCTAAATTTTAGATTTAATATGAAATCAAAAAGTTGCTTGAAAAGTTAGAAATCATTTTTAAATCTACATTTTCTAATAAAGGCACGGCTTGAGGTCTGTTTTCAAAAAGACTGTCATAAATATTTGAGAGTGGGATTATAGAGAAATGCTGCAGAGGGAATTCCAGCGAGCCAGACTGCCTCCCTGTCAGCAAAAGAGGACGGTTTGGATAATGAGAGAGGATAAATGGCTCAGTGGAAGGAACCCCTAACTGAATAAATGATTGCCTGGTTTGCTTGAGCTCCTAATATTCTAAAACACAGAGAACAGATGGGTGCCATGTTTGTGGATCAGATGGCACCTTAGTAATAAAACTCACCCTAGTGATAACTTTTCTTTGGATGGATAAAACTGTGCTTCTAGTGTCTTCTAGTGCTATGTCATAGTTTCTGTATTTATTTGATGATGTCATACTTTAAAACTGCACCACAAGCCTTTCGGGAAGCTTTGCAAAGTGTCTGCAGCCATGCTGGTGGATTTAGGAGTTTGTTTTGAATAGAATTTCTAATGTTAACAGTTCATGTGTTAGCTACAACAAATGAATGTAAATTATGTTTTGCTTTGTCTTACTGTCCCGTTCTTTATGATGCACATTTTTTCGTTCATGAAAACAACTTGAGCATAACGATCACAACTCATATTTAACTGAGAACGTTCAAACGCTCAAACCCACCAAATGAAGTGAAGGTGAACAGGAAATATGTTTACCTTCTTTGACTTGACAATCTGGGTTGCAACTGCCATTGATAAGCTGGAAACACTAAATTGCAAGAAAGTATTTGATTTTTTTCACTTGGAAAAACACTCATTTGGTACATTTGTATAAGATTTTATATACAGGTGAAAATGAAAAAAATAGGTTATGGTGCAAAAGGTCATTTATTTCAGTACTTCAACTTCAAAAGTGAAACTAATATATGAGATAGACTCATATCATGCAAATCCAGATATTTCAGGCTTTATTTGTTATAACTGTGATGATTATGGCTTACAGCTGATAAAACCCCACATTCTAAATCTCAGACAATTAGAATATTGTGAAAAGGTTCAGTTTTCTAGACTCAAAAGTGTCACACACTAGTCAGCTAATGAATCCAGAACACCTGCAAAGGGTTCCTGAGCCTTTAGATGGTCTCTCAGTCAAAGTTTGATTACTGACATAAATGGACCTTTGCATGATATTCTCATTTTTCCAGTTTCACCTGTACTTTTACTCACTCTAGTGTCTTTATTCACGTTAATCTTCATGTTTGTATTTACATGATTGCGTTTCTCTGTTTGTCTTCCATAGAAATGATGGTTGGTCCAACCATAGATATATATATATCACTAGATGCCTTACCTGGGAGTCGACAGCGTCCATACACCGCGGCCATCTTACTTCGGACAGCTTACGTTCCGTTCTCAATGGTAGCAGATGGAAGGTGAGTGAACAACTTAAACAAAAACACTCTTAACTCGATTAAATGAACGGATTTACAAGCGGGTTGCATTATTACAAACCTTATGACACATAGGCTTGATAGGACATACTTTAACATTTTTAAATTAATGGGCCAAATCCGTCATATTTTAGAGCCACATCTCTGGCGTTTATAACAAACCAAACCGTTTGAAATTCGGTTGAAAATTGAGCAAGTTAGAGTTATTTAAATAGTACATGCACCATTCACACCAATGTTACGAAAGGGGGCAGCTGTCCGAAGTAAGATGGCCGCTGCGTAGGGACGTTCGTCCAATCGACGAAGAGTGCGGGTAAGGCATCTAGTGATATATATGATATCTATGGGTCCAACCCTTATGTGTTTGTCCCATTTCTGTCCTCTCAGTTACTCCAGGCAGGAGGCTACCTGTGCTGGGCCTGGTTCTGGTTATGCAGGAGGTTTCTGTTACTGTTGAAAGATGTTGTTTCTTCCTACTGTCACCTCTTGCAGTATTCTTGCTCAGACTGACTTTAAAGAGAATTTGGATAAATGGCACTTTATAATCTATGAAATCGAAGAATTTAATTTACAAACCATTGGCATAAATCTGGACCTGATGTGAACTGGACTTTTTGCATTATGAGTTTTGCTTTGACAGAACTTCTGTTGTGAGCCGATGCTACATAAATAAACTGAGATGAATAACTTTTATGGACAGGATTTAGGTGCAGCCAAGGTGGTGAGGGGATCCATTTTGGTGGCCTAAGGATCAGGTCTCTGCTTTTTGCAGATGATGTGGTCCTGTTGGCTGCATCAGACCAGGATCTCCAGCAGTTCACAGCCAAGTGTGAAGCAGCTGGGATGGGAATCAGCTCCTCTAAATCCAAGACCATGATCTTGAGTTGGAAAAGGGTAGAATGCCTTCTCCAGGTCAGGGACGAGGTCCTGCCCCAAGTGGAGGAGTCTTGTTCATGAGTGATGGAAGGGTGGAGCGTGAGATCGATAGGCGGATTGGTGCTGCGTCTGCAGTGATGGAGGCGTTGTACCGGTCTGTCGCTGGCCCAAGTGGCTGGGGAGAGGGAAGTCTGGGCCTCCCTCCTTAGGCTGCTGCCCCCGGGACCCAACTTTGGATAAGCGGAGGAGAATGGATGGATGAATTGAATTGAGAAAATGGTGCCAGGACACATGAAGCATATAATGTTGCTAAAAACTTCAACAGTGATTTGACTGTTGTTCGGATTTTCTTTTTGCAGCGTAGTCACTGTGTTGCTTAATGGCATTTGCATCTTGTCACCAGTAGTCGCAGCCCTGTGAAATGATGACTGAAGCGAAATCCCTTAAAAAACTAGAAAAACCTCTCATCACCTCTTGGAGGAGGAAATGAAGAAAACCTTTCTATCATCTTTATCACCTGTAAAAAGATAACTACATCTTTTATTGAGCCAAATACAAACTCTTTATTTTTCTTTCCATAGATAATAATAGATCCAGTAAAACTTTTATCTGGTATGTGATGGAATGTGATATTTCTGTATTTGGATCTAAAACAAGTTTTTCTGTCCATGGGTGCAGATTTTTATGGTTTCCTAAAGATAATGACAAAATGCAGGAGAATTGGTTAGCTGCAGTCAGCCCTACAGACAGAATATGGTACAATAACACAGACAAAACTATACATTACTGTCAGCTGACTTATTTTTTATTTTTCATGCAGCTGTTATTGTTGGGTTTCCATACATCAGACCCTTCCTGATAGATTTTATGGCAATGCCCCTGGTTATTATTTATAATTAGCTTTTCTTGCTGTTCCAAGAGGGAGGCTAACTGTGGGGTAAACAATGATCTGAGTGAAAGCAACCGTGTTAGTGGGACAGAGTAGATTAGAAACAGACACAGCCACCTCTAAATCTGACAACATAACTGATGAGCAGCAGGCCTGTGCACACAGTATAGTTTGTCATGAGTGACATCTTCATTTTCCCATCAATTCCTTAAAGGATAACTGTGATGTCCTTAAGTGAGACATTTGAAGCACCGCTCGAGCATGCCAGCTCCCATCGACTGCTTCTTCCATCCTGTAATCTTCAGACCTGAATTAGAAAATGACTCCACACGGTCTTCTCGGGGGAAGAGCAGATACACGGCTCTGTCTTTGCTTAGAGACTTCCCATCCACATAATGACTTTACATTATTATTTTCATCCTTCTCACAGCCAGGGAAGGGACTGTGACTGAATCCAAATCAATCTGCCCGATGGCTTTGCTAGGAAAGCTGATTGTATTTTAGCCACACACGTAGGAGAGCTGCATTCACTTAGCAGACAAATCGAAACCTTGAGGAGATTATAAACTGGAGACAGAAGCTGAGTCCGAGGCAAGATCTCCATTCAATTTCAGTTTAATTAGATCTCTAGCCTCTAATTGACTTTCTAATTTTTCAATTAGCAATCATCATTAGATTTTTTTTCACGTTCAGATGTGCTAATCTATTTGAATGTGAGAAGCAGATTTGGCCATGACATGTAAAAGAGGATAAGAATTTTAGAACAAATTTAGTGTGTGATCTTGGGGAGTTGGAGGTGTTTGTTCATGTTTGATGATTGGATGAAGGGACTGTCCTTGATAGTTCATTTGAATTTGTGACTGTTGTGTAGGTCATGTATTAAAACTTCATTCAACAATTTGCGTAAATCCTCATTAAGTGCATCTGTGTATGTTTGGGTTTGTTTGTTAAATTACTAAGTGAAGGAATGTAGTTTGCATCTGCACTTTCTTCTTTTGGTTTCTATTTTTTGTGGAGGTAAATGGAAAATGGCCTGTATTTGTATAGTGCCTTCTTAGGGTTCTACAACCCCCCAAGGCGCATCACAACACAATCATTCATCCATCCATTCACACGCTGGTGATGACAAGCTACAACGTAGCCACAGCTGCCCTGCGGCGCACTGACAAAGGCGAGGCCTGCCGATCACAGGTGCCTCCAACCACCACCAGCAGGCAAGGCGGGTTAAGTGTCTTGCCCATTCCGCAACTTTGCAGTTATATGGTCTCTGTCGCCCTCTAGAGGCTTGCTGCGTAACGTCACTGTCGTAACATTAAATCTCTCTCTCGGGCGTAAGAGGCATGTTTACATTCCTAATGTCAGGCAAAACAACGAAAACAAACTTTTCCACCTCCACACATTCAATAAATAGTTTTATCAGGACTGTATAACAACTTTATGCCCGACCAAACACAATAACCCTGGTGAAATCATTTATTACTTACCTAGCCATTAGCAGCACGGCTAGGTCAGAGTCCGTAGTTCATGCTGTTCTTTCTAAAAGAGCTCTCCAGCGAGGAAAAGACGGCCCAATAATAACTCTGGTCTTTGCTCTTGCTCTATCACGTTCTTCTTTTCTTTTCCTAGATTCCTCTGATAAGGGATTTCTAGCTTTCTTTGGTGAATCTGCCGCTGCTACAGCGAGTCTACGTTATACAATTATGGCAAGCCAAAGGGATAAAAAAAATGCGCGTTCTAAATTCGCATTATGTCCGCCAAAACGCTCATTCAAGACACGCATTTTGGCGGACAAAACGCACGTTTAGAACGTGCGCTTTTTTAATCCCTTTGGCTTGCCATATTCTGCCGTAAAATGACACCCAGTCAGTACATCCTGCGGCTACCCGAAGCTCAAAAACTGTATAGTGCAGTAAACAGACGTGGGACCCCCCTAACACTATCACAGGTATGAAAATGAACATAATAGATAATACTGTGACGCAAAAACTTTACAAAAAAGCATAATTTTAAGGTGTAAAAGTTGCAGAATGTTGCTTTAAGTTGTTAAAAAGACGAACGCACAGCGAGGAGAGATAAATTTTACTTTTGGTTTTGCCAACGAACACTAAGGGGTGCTAAAAACAAGCCAAAACTAACTAGTGTGCCTTTAAGGGAGTCTTTTACTACTCACTATGAGTTCAGACTCCATGTTATGTTGTGGCCCAATGAGTGGGTCTAACATGAACCAATGAATCAGGGATTTTCTCCAATTTGTTGTGGTGAACTAGGAGTTGACAAAAGGCGGAGGTCATGATTTATTTGACCATCTTCTTTCCAACCCTAACCCATGTTCATGAGATTTGAATTATGACTGAAGAAGTCCCATGGTACAAGCAACTAAAATGAGCTGCCTCCATCCAATGGCAGGGCTCAGATTGGAGGATAAAGTTAGAAGGCTGGTATGGAGACGCTGCTCCTCCACATCATAAACAGTTCAGACATCTGATTATAAGACGCCTCCTAGTTGCCTTCCTCTGTTTGTTTTCTGTGGATGTCTGACTGAGTGTAGAGCCCTGGGGAGACCCAGAACTTGTCTGAGAGATGACATATTTTCTTGGGTCCGGGAACACCTTGAGATCCCTCAGAAGGAACTTGAGCGTGTTGCTGGAGAGATGGATGTCTGGGCCTCCGTCCTGGACCTGACACCTTTACAACCAGACCTCAGAGATTGGATGAATGGATGGATGGAAGAAAGGATGACCATTTCAGAAAGGGAACGCCAAGCATCTCCAGCCAGCCATACATCTGTGACAAATTACTTTGTTGCTGTGGTGTAAACACTGGCTGACAGTTAGCATCTCAAAACTCATTAACACATGGTAATTACCTCATGATTATGGAATAGAAAGATTTCATTTATTATTTACAAGTAAAACTAGAAACAGCCAACTTTGATATGATTTAGAAAGACAGTTCTACCAACAGATCTGTTTGATTTTCTACCATGGGACTAAAGGAAAATGTTGCTGAGTTGAACGTTGAACCTCAGCTGTACCAAAGCTTCCACCTGGGCCTGAAGAGCCTCCCCCAGTCGGACTCGTTGGATCAGGGCACGTCCTAGGAGACTGGAAGGCCAATTACACCACACACTAATTCATAGTAAGCCAGTAATGAAGTCCCAATTCTCATCAGCTCCAATTAGACAGAATGGATCTCTGAAAGGGGAGGAATGGAGCGGGAGGGGAAGGGGAACAGAGGAAACAAGAGTGGATAAAGAGTACAAAGAAATTTGTTCTGATTGCGAAGAGAATTCCTTTTACCCGCTTCGGATGCTTCCATTAAACACTGTAATTGATGTTTTCTTGTCTGCCATTTTTTGTGAGCTGGTGACAGAAAAAGTGTGTGAGCTACTTAAAGAACTCATCACCGCTGATGAATTTTGTATCTACTTTCCAAAAACATCATTTGTGCCAAATTAAAAGTATTTCTGTTATTAGCTTTGGGAGACGTTGCTGGTCCAGTGGGTAATGAAGGCACAGTAGAATACTGCTTCTGATGGCATGTTTCTGTCTCTTTGAGGCAAACCTCCCATAGTGTATAATACATACTGAACAACCCCCCACCCTGCTGATGGGGTGGCAGAGCTAAGGGAAGGAGGAATCATTTTAATTGGATTACTGGGGTGATTTCTGCTCTGTTGACTGAGAAGACTTTTCAGTTATCCAGTTATCCTGTGCTATGTTCAAGGACAAACAGACGGATTAGGATCTGAGTGTGGACAAAACTATGCTAATACGGGGCAGGAGTGCTGGGATGTGTAAGCCTAGGGAAGGGAAGTAGATGAATCCCTCATTAGTCTGTTTGCATTTGGGTGGCCTGTGTTTGGAGAAGGCTTTAGCCCACAGGGGATTGTGGCAATGAGGAGCACACACAGGTGGTGTGATCTCCTTGGGGAGCCGCAAATTCTACAATAACACAATTGAAATGCTTTGACTGGAAAGGACTTTCTATGATTATCTTAAAGCGACAAGGCTAGCCTAGTTAATCCTGAGTGAACGTTGGGTGTCTTTACTAAATATATGAAAACGTGAGGTTGTTGTCTAATCTAATGTTGGATGGAACCTGTACCAACATAACGTGTATCCAGCAAATCAGAAGAAACATCCGTCTTAGGTTTTACCAGATGCATGGAAAAACTGGATACCATGGTGCTGCCAGCCTTCCCTTAAATATAAAATCCTCCCTTAACTAAAACCAGGGTTCGAATTACGGGGGAGCTAAAGGGAGCCCGGCTCCCCTGAAAGGGTGACGGGGTCCTCTGGAAGCCCTCAACTTACACACCCAGGGGGAGCCCGAAAAAAGATCCAGTTTCTACCTATATTACATTATTTATTTGGACTCTCAGCGTACCGGGGCAGTCTTCTTATGGGCGGAGAGGATGGAGCGCTGATAGACGATGCGCTCTGCCAGGCAGCTGCGTCCTGCGCACGGCCACAGTAACATCCTCAAAGTGGCGCCACCAAAAACAAATAATTAACACGCGATCGTTCATGCTCGTTCATTATCATTATTGTTCGCTTTCATTTGTGCCTGACACGCTCCGCTGCTGCAGAGCTCATCACCCGTGCTTCTGTGACTTCACCTCACTGGCGCGGCAACGCAGCGTACACGCCGCATAGATCTGCATAGTTCAAAAGAAGCTCATGAGGTGAAAAAGGAAGAAGCCAGGCAGCAGTTTTTCTAGAGGATTGAGAGGAGATGCAGCTAAAAGACAGACAGGACAGGAAAATAATCACATAAAAATCAAAACAAAGTGCTTGAAAAGGAAAATGTAACTTTATAAAGCAATAACTTATAAGCATGTAATATTTATTTATGTATCTGATACAGTTCAGATCAGCTTCAAAACTCAGTCCCTCACCCAAGGCCGTTTCAAGGCATTTTGGGGGCCAAGGCAAAGTAGCACCCCCTAACTAACTAACTATGTGTATATATATATATATATATATATATATATATATATATATATATATATATATATATATATAGTTTTATATATGGGCTCTATGCACGCTCCAACTTCTGCATCCCACATAAGACCGCACTCCTATTTCTGGTTGTCATAGTGGTCGGCGAAGCCGTGGCATGGCTGAGAGTTTGGAGTTCACCCGGTGCTTCCTGGAGGTTAGTTGCTTATGGCTTTTTGTTCGGACGTGTTATTGGTAGAGGTTTATTTTTTTACTTGAGAGAACCACTTCTTTCTTTTTTTTCATCTAAACAAAGAGAAAATTTGCATTACATCATTGATTGTAACTTTTGGTAACTCCAGAAAGCATTGGGTGAACTCCAAACTTTCAGCCATGTCACAGCTTCATCGACGACTTATGACGACCGGAACTAGGAGTGCGGTCTTATGTGGAATGCGGAAGTTGGAGCATGCATAGAGCCCATTGACATCCCTAAGGTAACTTGAGTGAGAAAAAAAAAGACAATTCACATTAACATTATAAACATTAAAAACAACATTTTAGACCTAGAGATCTTTATCCATTTCAATCGGTTTAGTTTGTGGTTTGTATCTTAGAGAACAAGCTCCCCACAGAGTCCAAAGGTAAGTCTGTTCTCCAAGACTGAATGCAAAAAGAACTTGAATTTTCAGAAAGGAAAAACAAAACGTGAACCGGTTCATCAAAGACTTTCTCAATTTGAACATTTAGGTTTTCTCCAGGGGCCAATTTAAGGCCTGCTTCGTTTTAAAGACATTGAACAACGTTATTTCTTAACAGTAATTATATCAGAGCACTAAAAGATGACAGTAATCCGTGGAGGACTGATGGTTATGTGTCCCAATCATACGCATCTCAACAAACAAATTCCCACTTGGTCTAGTTAGGTGCAGGAAAACTGCCTTGATAAAACTCATTGCAGATAACAGTAATAAGGTGGTGGGGATGAAGAATTGTTGGATACCAAGGGTTCTAACTGTAAACAAAGTCATACATTACAGTAATGTTACAATGTGGGAAAAGCACAGAGGACTGCAGCTTAGGTTGTGCCTCCACCTCTGCAATATGAGCAGCTTTGTTAATACTGCAGAATAAAAAAATCTGTAGCTCATGTTAAACCTAATTATTGTACCGGGCTTTAAAGTGAAAACACTTCACTGTTTAAGATAGAAAAAAGAAGAAGAATTTGTTTTTAGTTGGTGTAAATGTCTGTTTGCATAGTTTGACCAAGAATGTTAACTAATGACTGACAATACTGCAAAGAAATTCCTTTCTGCTCATTTCTGCAAACCAATAACTAAACAAACCTGTGATCTAGTAAAGAACTTCTATTGCGTCTATTACACCTCAGCAACTTAGAAAGCTGCTGAAGTGTAATGAGCATACGTCCACAGTCCCAGGTGTCAGGTCACCATCCTAAACAGTATAATGGTCAGATGCCCTCTCCAGGTCTGAAATAAGTTTCTTCTCCAGGTGGAGGACTTTAAGTATCCTGATCTTTCTCATGATTGAGGGTAGGATGGAGCAGGAGATGGGGAGGCAGATTGAGACATCATCTGCAGAGATCAAGATGCTTTACTGATCTGTTATAAAGAGAGAGCTGAGTCTAAAGGTGAGAGTATTCATGTTTTATTGGGCTATATCCCAAGCCTCGCCTATAGTCATATGCTGTTGGTCCTGACTGAAAGAACAAGGTTCCAAAATCTAACAGCTGAAGTGATCTTCCTCTACAGCGTGGTTGGACTCCTCCTCAGGGATGAGGTAAGGAGCTTGGCTGTTCAGGATGACCTGAGAGTTGCTTCCTCTAAAGGAGCCAGATGAGGTGGCATCTGCTAAGTACGCCTTCTGGACTCTTTCCATGGAAGGTGTTTTAGACATGTCCCACCAGGAGGAGACCTTGGGGCAGACTCGGGACTCACTGGGGAGATTATATCTCACAGTTGGCCTGGAAATGTCTTTTATTGTCCTCCTGCTTGAGCTGGAGGAGGTAGCTAAGTAGAGAGGGGTTTGGGGATCTAGCTTTTGTGCCTGAGACCTGGTGCAGTACAGGATGGATGGATGAACAGATGGAATCTCATTTGACTTCATAGTCGCTGCTTCAAATAGAATCCATTAAAGTCTGTGGGGTGATTCAAACCAGCCGCAACGCGGCAATTTCCAGAAGCAGCACGTCACACTGCACCACTGAAGATAGGATCGGGGGTGAATTTTTGCCTTGACAGCGATATCGAACATGATTTCCTTCTTTTAGGTTCAATGGCGGATGGCGTAAAACAAACCGTGACCTCTGAAGTCTTGAGGAATCTTGTGATCTCGTGAGTCCAGCGAAGAGCACAGCGGAGACTCTCCCAGTGTGTACTGGCATGCAGCGAAACTCGCGAGTAAACCGTTCCGCGACACTGATTCTTCCAGTGTGAAGTAGGGTAAGTGTTACAGATGTGGAGCGTATTTCAAAATAGATGAGATGTGTGTATTAAGGACAGTTGCTGGCACCACAGGAGTTAATAAATTATTAGAATAACCTTAAGTCAAAGGTGACCAGAATATGGACCTCAGTCCTTTGGATTTCATGTGGGACGAAAAACCTTCTTCTTGACTTTTGACCTTGTTGTGGCACACATGGTTCTATGGGCTCAATGCACAGAGCTGGGTGACGTATGTCTGGAAGAATCTCAGACGGCATGTCTACTTCCGGTCCCTGCGAACGCTAGCCTGTGGTCTTTGAGTTTGAAAATTATTACAACTAGTTCTGTTATGTTGTTTTTCAGCTTTAAATTGTACGGGCGTGTGTGTGTGTGTGTGTGTGTGTGTACAAGATGACATCCAAGAGGACTAAGAGGAAACATAGAATTTAAATCCCTTTTCCATCTTGCTCTGTGGTGTCGAGCTAAACAAAGAGACAATGAGCCTCACGTCATTGATTGTAACTTTTGGTAACTCCAGTAAGCACCGGGTGAACTCCAAACTCTCAGCCGTTTCACTCGGCTTCGCCGACGACTCTAACATCCGGAAGGAGGAGCGCGGTCTAATGTGGAATGCGGAAGTGGGGCGTGCCTAGCCCATATTTTACTTGAGAACTTGATAACTGAAAGATTCCAGAAGATTTATTTGAAATAACACAAAAAAGTCACAGGAACTACTCACACATAAAAACACCAGAATCTTCTTTATTTTCTTAATTGTGTCTGAAGATGATTAGATACAGTTGTCACAACATTGTGCATACATGACCAGAAACAGCCTTCAAAAACTAACCGGTCCTGTCAAAGTTAGCCAACATTCAAGCTCTGACTGATTACATGTTTAGGTTTTCTGTTCAGTTACTACGGTTCACTCTAGTGCCAAAGATTGAGTCTGAGACTTGAACTTGAGTCTCACAAAGGCTAGCAACAGAATAGATCCTGTAGGAAGTGTTGGTAATCTGTTGCATGGCAGCTTTTTATCATAAAACATTGTCTTTGTCTAACTGTGGTTAGATAGATGTGACGTGATCATTTGAATCAAAGCATTCTGGTTTTTTGCGCATGACATAACAAATTAAAAAATGCATAAAGATGTCAAAAAACTTGGAATTACAAACAACAATCTCACCAAAATCTATTGAATCATCACCGGGACATAGCTGGTTTTACTGTGAGTCCCAAACTAAGTGTTGATTTCAGAATCTATAAGAAACGGTTCAGAGGTTTAAGCCGACTAGACGGCTGGCATCCAACGTGAGAATATTCATTTCAATCACCAGAGACTCGACCGGGTGGTGGCGTCTGTGTGTCCGCTCTGAACATGAGTGTGTGTGTGTGTGTGTGTGTGGGGGGGCGTTCTGATAATGATTGAATAGTCTTACAGACATTCATACAGAGCATTTTTTCCAGAAATGTGTGGTTTGTATTATTTCTAAACTGAAGGTTTTCTCATATTTTTAGCATCGATGTTCGTTAAAAACCTCTTTGCTTCTTGCCTCATGAGTTGTGAAATTGAGATTAAAAAATGTAGAAAACTTTCAAGTTGAAGTTGTCTGGTTCATATTCACATAAATCTCACTGCGTTTGTCTTTTAAAACTTGATTCAAATAATGGCGTGAACTTAAGCTCCAAGATGTTTCCTCCGTCTGTGGCATTATAAAGTCAAAACAAACGTAACAAGGTTCTGAGTACCAAAAGGTTACAGAGGGATGCTGCAGTTTGTGCCTGCAGCTTTAAATACATCACACCTTGCTCTGAGCCTCCTGACCTTTAAATACTGGAGGAGGTTTAGGGAATGTGACACAGACGCCTAAATCTGTTTTATGATCTTCAGAAATGTTTCACTTTGTCTTTCTGTGTGTGTGTGTGCGTGCGTGCGTGCGTGCGTGCGTGCGTGTGTTTTGTCAAGGTGTGTTTTTTAATTTGAATACCGAACAGGAAACATCTGCCTAAAGTCAGAAAGATTCATCTCTCTGTCATATTCCGTCCAGCACAGGATCCAATCTACTCCTCATCCACGCAGAGTAGGAGGGAGGCTGAGAGAGAAAAAACTAATATTAATGAGCTGTAACACGGAGAAATAACGATGTGTGCACTCCCTGATTGCATCTGTATTTCCTTAATGGCATGCACAATTATGGGAGCTTCCATTAACATCAAGGCTGGAACTGTCGTCACCAAGGGCTTCACTTCAATCACCGCTGAGCCTCTTAAAGCTCCCAGTAAAGAAATATTTGCAAAAATGCCCCTGCAGTAACACAGACGTAGCTGCTAAGAGACTACAGCCGACAGCGGCCCCAACAGTTATTTGTAATGGCAAAAGATAGAAATGATTCAAATTCTCTGGAAATTTTGAAACAGTTTGTAGCAGATGTCATAATAAGTCTGGAAATAAAGCTTCAAATTTCAGTAATAATCTTTACTCTTAATCTTTGTGTTTTTATTTGTAAAATGTTTTGCAATAAACAAAGACAAAAGCAAAACATAAAGGAAAATATCTGTAATAATTAGTTAAGCCAAGGTTATTTATAAAGCACTTTATCAGTCAGCATGACAGCTGCCCAGTGTGCTGTACAAAGCAGAAAATAGTCAAATTCAATAAACCACAGAATATTAAAGTCACATTCTGCAACTTTTACACCTTAAAATAGAGTTTTTGTAAAGTTTTCGTGGCATACTATCATCTATTATGTTAATTTTTGGAGCTGTGATGGTGTTAGGGGGTCCCACGTCTGTTTACCGCACTATACAGTTTTTCACCCACGACCCGACACTGACTGCGTGTTGCTTTACGGCACTATATGGCAAGCAAAAGGGGTGAATAAAAGCGTGCGTTCTAAAAGCAGGTTATGTCTGCCAAAACATGAGTTTTGGCAGACATAACTTGCTTTTTAGAACGCACGCGGTTTTTTGCCCCCTTTGGCGTCACAATGCGCGTTCAAGATGCGCGGTTTGGCAGACATAACGCATGTTTAGAACACGTGCTTTTTTCACCGCTTTGGCTTGCCATATTAGTATAACGTAGACCTGCATTTTTGCGACTTGATCAATTACAGATCCACCAAAGAAAGCTAGAAATCCCTTATCAGAGGATTCTAGGAAAAGAAAAGGAGAACATGATATAACAAGAGCAAAGACCAGAGTTATTATTGGGCCGTCTTTTCCTTGCTGGAGAGCTCTTTTAGAAACATCGGCATGAACTACGGACTCTGACCTAGCCGTGCTGCTAATGGCTAGGTAAGTAATAAATGATTTCACCAGGGTTATTGTGTTTGGTCGGGCATAAAGTTGTTATACAGTCCTGATAAAACTATTTATTCAATGTGTGGAGGTGGAAAAGTTTGTTTTTGTTGTTTTGCCTGACATTAGGAATGTAAACATGACTCTTATGCCCCAGAGAGATTTGATTTTACGACAGTGGTGTTATGCAGCAAGCCTCTAGAGGGCGACAGAGACCATATAGCTGCAAAGTTGAGGAATGTGGCTTTAAAGCAATTTATTATATAAACACAACTAACTCATTTAGCACAAATAAAAAGTATGTGTTTTGCTTTTAATTGTTCAAATTAGGCAAAAAATATGGTGCAAATAATATAGGACCTTTTAGAGCTAGTTTCTGGTGAGAGTTGGACTCCGCCAAGGCTGCCCTTCACGCTCTGTTGTGGTGAAGAGATTCTCTTGATTTACCGGTTGATCTACGTTCCAACCCTCATCTATGGTCATGAGCTTTGAGTGGTGACCGAAAGAATGAGATCGTGGATACAAGTGTAGTGGCCTTTAAAGGTCAATAGGTCATCAGTAACATTGGTTATTAGAATGGTACAGAGTCTAGTTTGGTTCTCCAGCTGAACTGCTAAGGAATGTGTTTATGGAACATCGTGATGGGTTGTCCGGTAAATGTACGTCAGAAGAACTGTTTATCAGAAAATCCAGAGGTCTGGAGTTTTAGTAACAGGATGTTCAGACAGGCCACTTTCCATCTAAAGCAGCCAAACTAATGTCACCAGCGGACGTGTTCCCAATCCATCAGCCTGTGGAAAGCCCCGCTGATAGAAGTTATTCTCTTAATAAACATGACCATATTTAGAAGACACAATGAGCTCAGTGGATCTCCACGCTGCCACGTTTAAGCAGTGTGTGTATGTGCATGCACGGAAGTTGCATAACACAGAATGACTATAAGAGAACCACCCGACTTTCATTCGGGGGGCTTGGTACTGAGATGGCTGTCTGTACGTGTCGATTGTCAACTGCTTGAAGTCTGTAATAAATGATCCCCACGCTGTTCAACGATATCCGACTCCTGACTCTCTATCTTCTTCTCAAACAACTGAATCCTCTACANNNCTCGAACCTCGCATCACCATTCGAAAACTATTGCACCGGTTCGAAAAATTCCAAAACCGTCAGCGGCCGAAGGCTTTGATGGTGCTCTGTGTGAATTTTTGTGTGCCTATCTTTAATATTGTAGGAGATATGACGAGTACAGTTTAGCTCTCGGAGAGCGATCGAAGCACCTGAGCTGAGAAAAAATTGAATGGCTGCCAATGGGAGAAAATCTGGCTGACTCCTCCTTCTGAGCCTCATAGCGCAAAAACCGTGGCAGCTACAGCAAAATCGAGACCATCCCATCGAAGCAGACAAAAAAACCTACTGTTTTTGAGAAAATTACGCGTCTACCCCAAAAGATGTGGTCGTAGCAGAATTTCCCCTTCGGGATTTGAATCTGAAGCTGTCAGTCACAGTGGGAAAGGCATGACCATATTTGGGACAGCACAGCCCAGCTGCTGGGAGGAGAAATATTTTAAAACCTTTCCAAACTAGTTAACGCTACGACCACAATTTTTGGAGTACGTCCATAAATTATAGCTCAAAACGGAGGAAAATCCGTCAGCTTTCATCCAGCGCAAGTCTCATTTCCCTCGGTTCTACGGTTCTCTCATGGCACTTCCTGAAGTCGAGCAAAGTCGGTTTTCGGCCCTATTCTTTTGAATGGGGGACGGAGGAGAAAATCCTGAAATTTAAAACTCGTACCTCAAGTTTAACCTGTGATTATAGAAAAACCGTAAAAGATATCAAGAAGCTGAAAAAATTTGAAATAGTTGAACTTCTTTTGAGTTTGTTAAAAGTTGAATGAAGTCTCTAGGTTGAAGTTAACCCTGGCAAGTAAGAGGTCAAAAAGATGAACGATTTTGTTCAAAATTGAGCGATTTTAAGCATTTTCCATTCATTTCAATGGGCTGAAAAATGGCAGAAAAAGCTGAATAAATCGGAAACGGTTGAAGATATCAATACCAGGAGATATAGCCGGAAAGAGCTGAACGAGCTGAACGGTTTGATACCAAACTTGCTGAAATAGCTGAAAAACTGTAGGAGGAGATACAGTTCAAAAAACGTACGGAAGCAGAATAATAAGAAGAAGAAGAAGAAGAAGAAGAAGAAGAAGAAGAATAATAAAGAGAAACAGGAAAACAATAGTTTGAATGCATACTGCATTCAAACTAATAAAGAGAAACAGGAAAACAATAGTTTGAATGCATACTGCATTCAAACTAATAAAGAGAAACAGGAAAACAATAGTTTGAATGCATACTGCATTCAAACTAATAATGTTTACCAGCACAGCTTGATCTGGTGGAGAAGTGCGTGGATACATGCAGTGCATGTAGGGTCGTATTTATATGTGCATATGGTAAGGGCATGGGTGTGAAATGGGAACAGTATGATACCCTATTGGTTCAAAATGTCTACCACTGTGTATGAAATGACAACTGGGGACAAGGCGGGGGTACAATTTGTCAGAGGTTCCAAATGACCAACAGCCTTACAACTGTTGGAGGACTCTGTTACAAAAGCTGTCATACAATTTCACCGGCTGCTGCTTCCACTTCAGGAGGAGATTTTTTTCTACATCATTCATACGGAGAGATGCTAGAAACCAAAGCAGTCAACCCACAACTCAAGCTGAAGCCTGGTATGTTCACTTGGGAATCCTGCCTTAACGTAGGGCCTTTATTTCCTCATCTAATCATTTAATGTTGTAAATGATTTTTGATTTTTTTTATTTGGTTAGGGTTTGGCCAATATTCAAATATGATATTCCATTATGATAGGGTCATTAAGACTTTCAGAAGCAACATTGAAATTTTAATGTTTCCGAATAGTTCAATTCAAAAATAACATTTTGGTGATGTGTTGATTTTCCAATATTACTGTAAAGGTAAAACAACCTGATTGATTTGTTGTTTAGGCCAATTTGTTAAATGATGTCAACCAAAATCAACAACTACAGCCCTTAAATAGTAAACATGAAGCATTAGAAAAATGTCACCAGACTTTCCAGGCAGGCAGCAACACTGTATTATGTAAAGAATTAAAAGTAAAAAGTGTTTGAGCAGATTCCAGACTGACCAACTGGAGAAAACCACAGAGACATGAATGAATTAGCTCAAATGTTTTATTTTAAATAAAATTCTTTGTCATAATGTTATTAGTCACAATTAGCTGCAGATGATAATGTAAAAATAAGAGTCAAGATGGTTTAGTTTAGTTGTAGAAAATATTATCATAGAGTTTAATGTAAATCCTAGTGAACATTAAAGGTTTATTATACCTCAAAGACATAACTGTTAAAACTTCAAATTACCTGTGACTAAAGCAGCAGTGGCAGCTACTCTAAACAGTACAGAATTGCTGTTTTATACCATAAATATATTCATATTAAATGTAAAACCGTTTGTGAACAAATATTTCTCAATTTCAAGTATTTTATTGCAGCTTTATGACACAAAAGAATATATACAGTAAAATATATGTCCTGGACCAGAATAAAAATAGAACAAAGGCACCCGAAGTAAAAAAAAATGCAACAATATAATGCAAAGACAGAGCTGAAACCGTAAAGTGCAACCAGTATATGAGTATGAAATATAAAAAGGTCGTAAACATATGGGGGAAATAATTGTTTGTCAGACTCATAAAGTGCATTCAGTGGCTCGGTCAAAACTGTAAAATTCACAAAGGTATAAAGTAACTGGATAAAAAAATACACAAATAGTCATAAAATACATCAGAAATTCTGAGGTAAAAATGCTGAGAACATCAAAAACATGCTTATGGCTGGTCCCATGTGTTTAAACGCACCTAAATCGACTCTTTTGTTGCTTTATCCACTCAGTGATGATTAGTTCTATTATATCTGCCCGACGAGTGTTCACAAAGGCAGAATGAAAATATTTCTTGGATTCTCTGCAGAAAAGTCAAGGTCTGCCACTCCACTGGAGCACATTTCTTTATGAGTGGCTACAGAAAGGAGTGCATCCCTCTCAATGATCTTAATTAACTTCTGCTCTCCTGTGAGGACACCAGCTAAATAAATCTCAAGGACAATACACAAGATTAATTCATTTATTTACCAAGCAAGTGCAGCTTATTAAACGTTAATGTGGGCACACTCCTTCATGCATGTGCCTCAGTACCTCACTTTAACTCCACAATATCATTATTTTTTTAAAGCTTGTTGTATGAAAGGATTAATTGGCTTGGCTGACTTCGGGGGGGGGGGGTTTCTATTGTTGCAGGCTTCACAACCGACTGCATTAGCAGAGTAATAAAAAAAATTTGGTAACACGTATCATTAAATCCACTTTTTATTGAAGTGGATGCCTAGAATCTGCTTTGTGATTTGATTTAATGAAAAACACAAATCTCTCCTTACTATGCATGCATCACCTTTATCATGCATCATCACAGCATCTTGTTGTGCTCTGTCAAATAATATATATATATGTATATATATATATATACATATATATATATATATATATCAGTTTGTCATTCTCTAAAACAATGTTTGAAGGAACACTATATAACTTCTAATTTAAGTATTATTATGAATGTTTTATTGCATGCTATATGCAACCATATCAGAAATGTACAGAGAACCGGGAACAGTAGAAATGTTAAAGCTGCAGTCAATGCCTCATAGAGGTCACCGTGGTTACCATAGAGACTCTCAATGACAGCAGATTTTATGAGGTGCAGACAAAGAGACAGAGTAAAAGTAAGTCTAATGCAAATATTTACTATTTGAAAACTATAAATCATACATCCTCTTTAGTCACATGAACAACATTCCTATTATGCTTTGGATTATGTTTTTTCTTTGAAGTCAGTTTTAGCTCTGATGAATTTTCTCATCAGTTTGACATAAATCCCATGGTTGTTCATAGAAAATGTGCAGACTCTTTTTCGTGGATCTGAAATGTACCGTTTCCAAAACTCATAAGATCAAATCAAACAATTTGGAGTAATTTTGTATATCTTTAATTTTTTTTCAAGGCTGCAAGGAGTGAAAATGAACAGAATAGTAATACAGATGCTTCAAAGCATTTGTAATAGAATAGAATAGAATAGAATAGAATAGAATAGAATAGAATAGAATAGAATAGAATAGAATAATCCCACAGTGGGGAAATTCACTCATCAAGGCAGCACATACACTTAAGAGAATAGGAAAAGAAACTAATAAAAGTAAATACACAAAGGCAGTAGGCTATTATTGTAACCTTCAGCAATTAGAATAAAAAATAAAAATAGAAAATTGGGTTTCCAAGAAGAAAGTGCATAAAGGACACAGATATACAAATGTGCATTCGGGTTTTGCACAGGTGTTGCACACTTACTGAATATAGCACTGATGTTAGTGTGTAACAGGATAATGCCGGTAACAGTTAAACTGTGGAGTTCTACACTCTTACTGCAGTTGGAATGAATGACCTATGGTAGCGTTCCGTTTTACATCTTGGATGTCTCAATCTGCAACTAAAGGAGTTGTCCATGGCTTTCACAGTGGAATGCAGTGGGTGTTTTCCAAGATGGAGGACAGCTTCACCAACATCCTCCTTTCACACACGTCCTCAACAGAATCCAGTGGGCAGCCCAGAACCGTCTGTCTCGGTCAGAGCTGCCTGCACCCCAACAGACCACAGCAGAATGGATAACAGAGCCAACATCAGAGTGATAAAAGGATTTTAGCAGATGGGAATTAACTCTGAAGGACCTCAGCCTCCTCAGGAGGTGGAGGTGGCTTTGGCCCTTCTTATACAGAGCATCTGTGTTGTGGGACCAGTTCAGTTTATTGTTGAGGTGAACACCCAGGTACTTAAAGGTATCCACCACCTGTCTGCACCCTGGATGTTTACTGGTGAGTGAGGAGGATTGTTTCTCTGGAAGTCAATCACCATTTCCTTTGTCTTGTTTAACGAAGGTGGTTATGCTCACACCAGTCCACAAAGTCCATGATGACTGACCCATATGCCAGGTCGTTCCCCTCAGACAAACAGCCGACAATGATTGAGTCATCTGTGAACCTCTGGAGATGACAGCTGCTGGTGTTGTAGGTGAAGTATGAGGTGTAGAAGGTGAATAGAAAGGGTGAGAGCACAGTACCCTGCGGAGCTCCAGTACTACACACAACCACCTCAGACTTGCAGTTATGCAGCCTCAGGTACTGTGGACTGTTGGTGAGGTAGTTGATGAGCCATGCAGTCAGATGTCCGTCCACTCCTGCACCCCTCATCTTCTGCTGCAGTAAAGACAGCTGGATGGTGTTGAAAGCACTTGATAAGTCAAAAAACATGACTCTTGAGGTAAGTCAGCGCCCGGTGCTACAGGTAGATGATGGCGTCCTCCACCTTGCATTTGCACTGGCACCCCTAATAATCATAATAATAATAATGATGCTCAACAATGCAACAATTCTCCTGCTTCTATGACTTCTCATTTTCTTTTTTCATAAAATACCAGTTCTACAATCAAACAACTGGTTAAATGCTTATCTAGGACAACCACAAAGTTTTATACAAGCAAATAACTCCATATATGAATATGCTAATAACCAAGTCTGCAGATTTGCTGTGGGTATGATTACACACCCTGGGGGTGAAAACCAAATAAAGAGTTTAAAAAAATTGACTGCCTCCTCTGTAATTTAATACTACCCCAATCTGTTCTACCCTCTCTGTAAACTTCAGCTGAAGTAGAGTCGCTGTGGCTCAGTATGCAGGGACATCAGAGGAACGGTTTGTTTTCCTCCACACAGGAAATAGACATGGGGATGATGGAAATTGCCTCCTTTACAGACCCCTGTGAAGAGCATTTTCATATTTTCATGCCTTCATCTTTCCCTTTGAAAAGCAAGAAGGGAGGGTGTGTTTGGATCCTGCATGGTGTGCGGTGTTTGATGCGCTCACCACTGTGTGCTGAAATTGATCAATGGAACAAGACAAGAAAGCTGCTGGCAGAGCCGAGCTGCACCCCTGAGTGAGATGACAGCTGGGTGGGCCAATGGGACAGGAGGTGGGTAAGGGTTAACACAAAGATATAGTGGTCCCATTCATCCCTTCTCTGTCTCTTCATCTTTTTCTTTTTCTTTTTTTTTCATTTTTGTTGTTGACTTGGGGACATCGTCTCAACGATGGATCATTTTTATTTGCAATTTGCTATAAAGTAAGATATGCGAAGTTGCCCCTGGTGCTGGATTAGCTTTGATTATATGACAGAACGTTATCGCTGCTGGGTCAGGGTTAACCTGCTGTAAAGGATTCAGACTGTTTGGGCAGAGCCAATGCATGGGATAATGTCATCAGCACTGACTATGAAAAAGAAAAGAAAACTTTAAAAGTAATAAGATGGTCACAAAGACCCTTTTTTATAACTAAAAGAAGTGAAAAAAGTAATAGTTTCATGCTTACAAATTTACAGACACTGTATTTATTGTGAAATCTACGTTCCTATCCTCACGTATGGTCACAAGCTTTGGGTGGTGACTGAAAAAACAAGATTGCAGATACAAGAGGCTGAAAAACATTATATGCACAGGGTGTCTGGGCTCTCCCTTAGAGATAGGGTGAGAAGCTCAGTCATCCGAGAGGGACTCAGAGTAGATCTGTTGCTCCTCCATATCAAGAGGAGCCAGTTGAGGTGGCTCGGGCATCTGGTTAGGATGCCTCCTGGACGCCTCCCTGGTGAGGTTTTCTGGGCACATCCAACCAAGAGAAGACCCAAAAGAAGACCCAGGACACGCTGGAGGGATTATGTCTCTCGGCAGGTCAGGGAACGCCTTGGGATCCCCTTGGAAGATCTGGCCCAAGTGGCTGGGGAGGGGGAAGTCTGGGCCTCCCTCCTTAGGCTGCTGCCCCCGCGACCCGACTCCGGATAAGCGGAAGAGAGTGGATGGATGGATGGATGGATGGATGGATGGATGGATGGATGGATGGATGGATGGATGGATGGATGGATGGATGGATGGATGGATGGATGGATGGATGGATGGATGGATGGATGCAAAGGCAGCAACTGAAGGCTTCATCTGAATGTGTTTTCAGGTTTAATGTCGAGCATAAATAGCCTTATGAGATATGGTGAGGAGCACAGTCATTAGGGGAAGATGGAAGCAGAGCTGCAGCTCCTCCTCATTGAAACAAGTCAGCTGAGGTGCTCTGGGCATCTGACATGGATACTTCCTGGTCCTGTTAATCTGGAGGTTTTCCAGGTATGTACCACTGGGAGGAGACCCTAGGATACACCCTGAAATTGCTGAATAGATTATATCGTATATTCTTACTGGCCTAGGAACTCCTTGGTGTTCCCCAGGAGAAGCTGGAAAGTGTCTCTGGGATGAGGCATAGTGGATTTCCCATCTTGGACCTATTACCTCTATGACCCATCCAAACTTGGATAAGCAGAAGACGATGAATGGATGGGATCTATTGAATGCTTTTGTACATTTAGAACCTGCAGAACATTTTACTTAGTGCTGATGCATAAAAATGAATAAAGCTGGACATTATAAAAGGTAACAACTTATTTTTTTTATGTTTGTCTTACAAAGCTATGTTGTTCAGCAGGTGAATAAAACAACTTTCTATCATATCTGTGGTATGTGTTGTTTTTCAACATAAAGCAGCCGTATGACCATCCTACAAGAGTGGAGATTCCATTTCGCCAGCGGTTAAAAGTAAGGAGCAGGACTGAGATCCTAGGAAATCTCTGAGGGTGTGAATGTTATTTAGAGATGGTGTGTGCTGTTTACACAGCCAGCCTAAAGGGATGCACCTCTGTTAGCAGGAAAACATTGTTAGCATGGGAAGCACGTCGCTTGGACCCCTCTATCCTCACTGTGTCTCACTCTCCCACTATCTCCAGCTGCTCAGGGGCATGCGATGGTCTGGGAAAGATTAATGCATCTCCACCAGCATGCCGTGAAATCAAATTAGTGTACTCTGATCCAGAGACATCGAGGTCTTAGGCCAGGACTACAGCAGGGACAATTCCTCCACAACCTACACCCCCCACCCAGAATAACCCCTTTATATAAATAGGTAACATCTAGTCTTGACTTTATTTTTAATGTCCAATGAACTTCTTGAGTTATTGATTTACAGATTTGTTCACATAATTATCCCGACCTGTTAGACTCGTTCTTTCTCTCTGACCCTGTAATGGGTCAGTAAATTACACCAGATAAACGTGAAAGGCAGAAACCACTCATCACAATGTCACTTAGCATTATCTCAGCCGGGCATGTCCAAGTTCCGTTGCATGTTTCCAACAAACTCAGTGAAGTATGAACACCTATAGACACAATATTCTGTTAAAATTGGATTTGCTGGGGGAAATAAGGAGATTATTACTACTTCAGCATTCTGTTTCAGCACACTGTTTATTCTCTCTGTATTTGATCATGTAATGGAGCTGGGGCAGGTGGAGTCAGTCTCACAGCTTACAGAGTAATAACCTGGAGATGTTGACACTGATGTGCTGTATTTGTTGAGGTTGTCTGGAGCTGCATGTCCTTGAATATGAAGATTCATGTGTTGGACACTTTTAGTCTGTAAGCTGTGCCGTGAGTACAGCATTGGTCAGCTCATAACACTTATTGTCATTCTGTCTAGTATCCAGCACCATTAGCCTTATGATTAGTGCTGCCTGACCTGCAGTAATAGAAAAACAGATCATTTCTTCTTCTGTAAACTTGATTACCTATAATATCCTCATAAAAGGTGACATTCATAGATCTTTGAAATGGAGAAAATGCCTAAAAGTTTTTTTTTGTTTACATGACACCAGACACAGTGCAGTGAATCATCAGATGGTATGAACTTTTGACCTGCAGCATGAGATTGGATTATGCTTAATTGATTTTACAGCTCAAAGGATAATCAAGACAAGCTAAACGATAATGACTATTGACATCCTGATAAAGTTAACAAGAAGTCAATATAGAGGTGCTTCATGTTTAAACAATGAGGGCCAGGTGGCAAAAGATTCAGTCAGATAGAACTGATTGGTTCAATGGTCAACCATTCAGAACTGTGAATACCAGAATCAGACATTAAACTGTTTTAGGGAGGGGGACTTTGTTATCATTGGTTGGTTTATGGTTTAAGGTTCCAGTATATGAAATTTAGGGGAATAAGTCAGCAGAAATAAAACTTATTAACCAAGATTTTTTTCTGTAAGGCAATAAGAATCCTGGTACTACATTTGAGCCCATCTGCAGATATGTCAGAAACAAGTACATCAAAACTGAGAAAAGGACTTTATTGACAAAAGGCACAGAGGGTCTTAAAGCAGCATTCCGCAACGTTACACTTATATGGTCTCTGTCGCCCTCTAGAGGCTTGCTGCGTAACGTCACTGTCGTAACATTAAATCTCTCTCTCGGACAAAAGTGGCATGTTTAAATTCCTAATATCAGGCAAAACAACGAAAACAAACTTTTCCACCTCCACACATTGAATAAATAGATTTATCAGGACTGTGTAACAACTTTATGCCCGAACAAACACAATAACCCTGGTGAAATTATTTATTACTTACCTAGCCATTAGCAGCACGGCTAGGTCAGAGTCCGTAGTTCATGCCTTTCTTTCTAAAAGAGCTCTCCAGCGAGGAAAAGACGGCCCAATAATAACTCTGGTCTTTGCTCTTGCTCTATCACGTTCTTCTTTTCCTTTCCTAGATTCCTCTGATAAGGGATTTCTAGCTTTCTTTGGTGAAGCCAAAGAGATTTAAAAAAATGCGCGTTCTAAACTCGCATTATGTCCGCCAAAACGCGCGTCTTGAACGTGCGTTTTGGCGGACATAATGCTCGCTTTTAGAACACGTGAGTTTTTGCCCCCTTTGGAGTCAAAATACGCGTTCAAGACGCGCATTTTGGCGGACATAACGTGCGTTTAGAACGCGCACTTTTTATCCCTTTGGCTTGCCATATTCTGCCGTAAAACGACACCCAGTCAGTACTTCCGTCGCTACCCGATGCACAAAAACTGTATAGCGCAGTAAACAGACGTGGGACCCCCCAACACTATCACAGGTATGAAAATGAACATAATAGATAATACTATGACGCAAAAACTTTACAAAAAAGCATAATTTTAAGGTGTAAAAGTTGCGGAATGTTACTTTAAATATAGTCTCTTGCAAAAGTATACCCATAAAACTTTTACACATTTTGACACCTTACAACCACAAACTTATATGGTTTTATTGATATTTTCTGTGTGTGAGGCCTCGCCTCTGTCAGTGTGCCCAAGTGCAGCTGTGGCTACAATGTAGCTCATCACTGCCATTGGTGAATGTGGGTGTGAATGGGTGATTGACTGGTTATTTGTAAAGAACCTTGGGGGGTTGTAGAACCCCAGAAGGTGCTATAAAGATACAAGCTATTTACCATAAAAATCATGGATACACCAGTGTTTGGTCATACAGTGTGTGGTGTGCAGCAACTTTGCAAATACTAGACACTATACATGAGCCAGTTTCACCCACAGAAACCGTCCACTCAGATGGAAAATCTAGCCAGGTCAAACATTACTTAGAAGTAAACAAACTTGGCAGAAGAGTAGCGTGCTGGGTGCTTCCATCACCTCGCTTTATGATTGGCTACTTGTTGAATTCAACAGGCAGTTTGTTTTATTGTCCCCAAAAATCAAACCAGGACAATCCAACATGTTTGAAAGCCTGGATTTATGATCGGAGCGGTCCCGACATCCTTCTGAGTGGACTAGATCACTCGTAACACACCACAAAATGTAGGATTTTCTTTAGAGTGTTTACGGTAATCGTGCATGTCCTCAAAGTTGTCGGAAAGGGAGGAGCTGGTCAAAAATTAGCATGATTATCTTGCCATGCCATGCTTTGGCAAAAGAATAATGTCTAACACAGATATGGAGCTTGCCTGCTGGTGTTGGTCTGAGGGACCGGTGGTACCCGTGTACGGCCGCCTCGCTTCTGTCAGCGTGCCCCAGGGTAGCTGTGGCTACTTTGTAGCTTATCACCACCAGTGTGTGAATGGGTGAATGCCTGTTGTGTTGTAAAGTGCCTTGAGGGATCTAGGACTCTCGAGGGTGCTACATAAATACAGGGCATTGTACAATCTCTTGCCTTTTTGCATGGGCTCAAACAGGATTTTCAAAATTTGACCATACTAGCTATATATTTATACACAAGATAAACTTAGAAGGTGGTGGGTCATTGGCATTTCTTCAGGGATTTCTAGGCCTTTAGTTCATTAGTGGATGCAATTATATCTTCTGAGATGACTCCAGCCCGTTGGTTTGAATCTGTTACGTTACTGATGAATGAAATTACATCATGTTTTTGTAAAATGCATTGCTTCAAAACTGACAATATCATCATCTCAGATGCTTTGAGTAAAATGTTAGATTTTGTAAACCACAGATAAAGAGAAGTTTTGCGTTTCTCAGCAAGTACTCTGGAAACATGCATGAGTAGGGATCTTTTCAACCAGCAAAAAAGCCTCCAACTGGAGGCGGAATGGTGGAATAAATAATTGGGTCTGGGTAACCAGGGTTCAATTGCAATGTGATTTTTTTTTTCCAAGTTTCATCTTGAAGTCTGAGGTTCCAGCATCTCGTGAGGCCTGCAACTAAACAACCAATTTAGACATGGGAAAAAAATATATACTTGGTGCAAAAAAGGAGAAAGGAAAAAGCAGCTTTTGAAAATTCTGCCATTTCCTCATGAGACATTATGCCTATGAAAAATAAATGGTACTTCTGGTGAGGAGAACCGTTTGTAACCAACGTTTTTAGACGTGCATAACACCAATACTTTACTCTATTGTTTGGGCTAGTTTGACCCTAACCCTAAAATCTATACATATGTCGTCACAACTCCTACATTTATTCACACTTTCAGACCACTGGAACCTCTTTTTAGTTTTCTTTTTAGTATACAAAACCTACAGCTGATTGTAATGAATTCAGTTTCATTGTGAAATTAGAATTAAAGTAAGTTTAAAATACTGTATGTGCATGCAAACTATCTCTTTAAACACTGGACAGCAGATGTGCTTCCACAATTGATAAACTGTTGGAGTCAACTTGGTTCAAGATATCTGCCACATCCTGCTGGCCTTAGAAAAAACTAAAATCGGTCAGTTGATGATAGATGTTGAACTAAAATGTGGTATTGTTGTAGTTCAGAGACTTCCCCAGCCCTCTCTGAGAGCTAAACAGTGCACTAAACATATTTGCTCAAAAGGTTTTGCATTAAATATTGTTGGTCTGTTTATAAATGTCAAGTAATTTTCCAACCCCACTTGAAAAGGGCTCATCTAAAAAGAGAATATAGGCAGGATTCCAATCAGTTCCAGCTGTTTTCCACAACCCACCACTAAGTGCTTATTCATTCATTTAGTTTATTAATTTGAATGCTGCAAGCATTCAAACTATTGTTTTCCTGTTTTTCTTTATTTTCTTCTTCTTTATTCTGCTCCTGTACGTTTGTTGGCACTCTTCTAGTCCTACAGTTTTTGTGCCATTTCAACAAATTTGGTATCAAAATGTTCAGCTCCTTCAGGTCATGCCAGCAATGACTTTTGGGAATGATAACTTTTATACTTTTTAAGATATTCAGCTTTTTCTGAGCATTTTTGGCCCATTGGAATACATGTAAAATCCTTCAGCTCCTCCAAATTTTCAACAAAATCTTTCTTCTCTTTGAACTATAACTACTTGGGCATACTTCAACCTAGAAACTTCATTCAAACTTTAAAGCAATCACAAGACATTCAGCTATGGTCAAATGATCAGCTTCCTGATATCTTTTACAGTTTTTCTAAAATCACAGTTTAAGTTTTAGGAACAGTTTGGGATCTTTCAGGGAAAGTCACCACAAAATGACTGGGAAAGATAGGAGCTCAGAAGTGACTTTGTGCCACTTCAGGCATTGTCCTGGATGAACGGTAGAGCCTATCAAATTGAGACTTGCACTGAATGATAGCTGACAGATATACCTATGTTTTGAGCTATAATTGATCAATCTACTCAAAATATTGAGGCTGTAAGAGAGTTATTTGTGCTTATGAAAACAGTTCAGTAAACACATCTCCACTCTATCAGTTAGAAGCAGAGGGAGGGGCAGACTGCTTCATTTCAAGTCAAAGAATGGTCCAAAAGTGGCTCTATATGTTTGAGTACACACATGATGTTTGTATAAAACAGTAGGTATTTTCGTCAGCTTTCAGGGGATGTCTTTGTTTTTGCTGTAACTATAACAGTTCTTCTGCTACAATTGCTAACGAGCAGAGAAGTCCTGTCTTCTGCTCATTCACTTCAAGTGCAGCGTTGAAGAGCCTAAATTCCCTTGACATAATGACATCCACCTGTGTTTTGCAGCCAGAGTGTTAGCTCAGTGGGTTAGTTGGAAGGTTCCCATGCAGCAAACCTGGGTTCAAATCCCACCTGTGGCAATTTCATCATTCTTCTCTTTAAACAGTTTCAAACATTTCAACTTACATCCAACTTTTCAAGCTAAACCACACCTAATTATTCTCATGCTATACTTCAGCCTAAATGCTCTTCTTCATTCAATTATTTCTACAATATTTTTGGATCATTTAAACAATTAAATAGAATAGAATATAATAGAATAGACTTTATTGATCCCACAGTGGGGAAATTCACTTGTCACAGCAGCACCATCACTCAAAGGGTAATTAGAAGAAGATAAAAAAACAAGGATACATCTATATACACATAGGCAGTAATCTACTACTAAATCCTAGATCACTAAAAAAAACCACAAATAAAGATGAAAACAAACTTGGTACCAACACTATGCAGCATACTGTAAGAGACACAGACAACAGTGAGAATCCGTTATTGCACAATTATAGAACACATGAATATTGCATTGGTGTTGTTGTGTACCAGGATGATACCAGTACAGCTTAAACTGAGGAGTTATACACTCTTACAGCAGAGGGGATGAAGGATCTACGATAGCGCTCAGTTTTGCATCTGGGATGTCTCAGTCTACCTCTGGAGGAGCTGTCCATGACCTCCACAGTGGAGTGCAGTGGGTGGGAGGGGTTTCTTAAGATGGAGGTCATCTTCCCCAGCATCCTCCTCTCACACGTCTCCTCAACAGAATCCAGTGGGCAGCCCAGAACTGAGCTAGCTTTGGTAGCTAGCTTGTTCAGTCTCTTTCTGTCTCGGTCAGAGCTGCCTACACCCCAGCAGACCACAGCAGAATGAATAACAGAGCCAACAACAGAGTGATAAAAGGATTTTAGCAGCTGGGAGTTAACTCCGAAGGACCTCAGCCTCCTCATGAGATGGAGGCGGCTTTGGCCCTTCTTATACAGAGCATCTGTGTTGTGGGACCAGTTCAGTTTACTGTTGAGGTGAACACCCAGGTACTTAAAGGTGTCCACCACCTCAATGTCTGCTCCCTGGATGTTTACTGGTGAGTGAGGAGTATGTATACCAATATGTATACCAACACTCTCAAACACTTTTGCTCTACACTCAACCTATATAAATACACAGTAATCTGCTGCCACCTTGTGTCAGACCACAGCAAAGCACTTTTTATGTTGTGTTAGATTTCTTTCTGCAAACAATGTCTTGATTTTTCTCTTTGGAAATTCTTCATCTTCATCTTAGATCCAAGGTTTCAAGCTAAAGTACACCGAATTATTCTCATTTAATGCCTCAGTCTGNTCTTTGAATATTTGATACATTGATGACAGTCATTGACAGTCAGGTGAAACTAGACTATAAATATAAACACAATAAGCATCTCCACAATAGAGCGGGTTTTGAAGAAGCATCAGATGACAATGAAACAAATCTACAAGGTACCATTTGAGAGGAACTCTGACAGAGTGAAGGAGCTGCGGTACCAGTATGTAAATGTAAGTCAGTTACTGGTTGTCTCTCATTATAACCTTACCTGTAATCACAGTAAGCAGTAGTTCACTTATTTGGTTTCAATACCTCCTTTACCTGATTTCAGAATCAGTATTTGCTTCATCTGACTTCAACAATTTCAACAGAAAACCGCAGTTTACTGTATTATACAATTATCATTATGATACTTATATCATACATCATTGTCTATTGTTGGTCCTCTGCCATAGTGACAAAACATCTAAACATTTTGTATGGCAGTACTCACACAATGCCAAAGGGACGATGCATTTTGGGGGCACTGACTATTCAGATTAGAAAGGAATGTAGTTTTGACACATGAGTGAACTGTTTTAGGAGAGATATGAGCTTTTGCAGGTGAACCATGTTGTTGTGATCAACCATCCAGGTTTATTTTGACAAAAGCACCAAGAATGATGAGAATGTCCGATCTGTGTCGAGAAATGAGCCAAAGCTATTGAGAAGGATCTTTGCCATTCTGGAGACACTGACTGTTTAAATGAGAAAGGGATTTAGATTGAAGCCTGACCTAACAGTTCTGGAAGAGATATGAGCTTTTGCAGGTGAGCTATAGTGTTGTGAACATTTGCCAAGAGGTTTGGAGGTTTGTCCATGTTATTTTGAGAATGTCATTTCTGTTTCAAGAAATGGGCCAAACCAATGGAGAAAAACTGTAAAAGGGCCAATGGTGACTATAAATGGCATTAAAGCCAAGTTTATTACTTCAGTGGAAAACAATGACTGTAGGCAGCTCAAAAGCGCTCTGACTTAATATGAAGACATGACTTGTAATTAAAAAAAATGAAACACAAAAAAGACAATACCCTCATTTTGTTTTGTGTTGTTTGTTGCTGCTGGCCTCCTCCACTCCTTAAAGATGCTATGTGGGATATTCATAGAAATCATGGTAAAAATTGCGACTCTTTAGCGCCATGCAGTTTCGAGTAATTATAATTAATATAATTATAATATTGCAGCTACGGTGGCCCACTCAAAAAGGTAACAACTCCAGCGTTCACTCCAGCCATCTGGTTCGTTTTTTTATAAAAAGCATGAGATTGATTCATTTCCAATCTCTGTAGCCTAACCCACACAAAGCATATAACTACTCCACCAGTTAAAAAACATTTTTTAATGACTGTTCAGNACCTGGGTTCAAATCCCACCTGTGGCAATTTCATCATTCTTCTCTTTAAACAGTTTCAAACATTTCAACTTACATCCAACTTTTCAAGCTAAACCACACCTAATTATTCTCATGCTATACTTCAGCCTAAATGCTCTTCTTCATTCAATTATTTCTACAATATTTTTGGATCATTTAAACAATTAAATAGAATAGAATATAATAGAATAGACTTTATTGATCCCACAGTGGGGAAATTCACTTGTCACAGCAGCACCATCACTCAAAGGGTAATTAGAAGAAGATAAAAAAACAAGGATACATCTATATACACATAGGCAGTAATCTACTACTAAATCCTAGATCACTAAAAAAAACCACAAATAAAGATGAAAACAAACTTGGTACCAACACTATGCAGCATACTGTAAGAGACACAGACAACAGTGAGAATCCGTTATTGCACAATTATAGAACACATGAATATTGCATTGGTGTTGTTGTGTACCAGGATGATACCAGTACAGCTTAAACTGAGGAGTTATACACTCTTACAGCAGAGGGGATGAAGGATCTACGATAGCGCTCAGTTTTGCATCTGGGATGTCTCAGTCTACCTCTGGAGGAGCTGTCCATGACCTCCACAGTGGAGTGCAGTGGGTGGGAGGGGTTTCTTAAGATGGAGGTCATCTTCCCCAGCATCCTCCTCTCACACGTCTCCTCAACAGAATCCAGTGGGCAGCCCAGAACCGAGCTAGCTTTGGTAGCTAGCTTGTTCAGTCTCTTTCTGTCTCGGTCAGAGCTGCCTACACCCCAGCAGACCACAGCAGAATGAATAACAGAGCCAACAACAGAGTGATAAAAGGATTTTAGCAGCTGGGAGTTAACTCCGAAGGACCTCAGCCTCCTCATGAGATGGAGGCGGCTTTGGCCCTTCTTATACAGAGCATCTGTGTTGTGGGACCAGTTCAGTTTACTGTTGAGGTGAACACCCAGGTACTTAAAGGTGTCCACCACCTCAATGTCTGCTCCCTGGATGTTTACTGGTGAGTGAGGAGTATGTATACCAATATGTATACCAACACTCTCAAACACTTTTGCTCTACACTCAACCTATATAAATACACAGTAATCTGCTGCCACCTTGTGTCAGACCACAGCAAAGCACTTTTTATGTTGTGTTAGATTTCTTTCTGCAAACAATGTCTTGATTTTTCTCTTTGGAAATTCTTCATCTTCATCTTAGATCCAAGGTTTCAAGCTAAAGTGCACCGAATTATTCTCATTTAATGCCTCAGTCTGAATTATCTTCATTCAATAATTTTTTTAATAACTGTTTAAATCATTTCAAACTTAGTTATTCTGGGTTAACAGAATGACGCACCCAGACATGTTATACACCAAATCATTCGGCTTGATCTGACGAAGCCAGCCGTCCACCATTCCTGCTCTCTGATTGATTGAGAGACTTCAGGCTTATTCTGGGTTAACAGAATTACGCACCCAGATGTGTTATACACCAAATCAATCGGATTGGTCTCAGGACACCAGCCATCCACCATTCCTGCTCTCTGATTGGCCGAGAGACTTCAAGCATATTCCGGGTTAATGGAATGACGCACCCAGACGTGTTATACACCAAATCGTTCGGCTTGGTCCGAGGAAGCCAGCCGTCCACCGTTCCTGCTCTCTGATCGGCTGAGAGAATTTTGAAACTTCAAAGTTAAATTTCTGCTCTTTTTAACAGTTTAATTTTGATTTCATTTTGCTAACGTTGACAGTTGAACTCATTTTCTACTTCACTCCAGTTCGAAGGCATGTTCAGCTATCAGTTTCAGAATTCAGCAGATGCTGCTACATTCACAGTTCAGCTCATTGTGAAAAATAAACTATTAATCTATTCCTTCTCAAATATACCCTGTTTAAACATTTCAGCTGTCGAGTTTTTTAAACTGCATTCAGAGATTTCAGTTTTCTGCTGTTTAAGATGTTTTTCTTCATTCATCATCTACTGTTTGCGCTTGTTTAAACATTAGTTATTTTTTATCCTAATTCTTCAACTACATTCAGCTTATTTTGACAATTAAGCTCAGTTTCAGCTTCAGTTCAGTTATTCGGCTGCTTCGGCAATCAATTTCAGCAACGCAGCATTTAAACGCATTTCTGCAAAAAATGCAATTGATTTTATTCTGTTTTCTCAATTTTCATGTTTATTATTATTCTTATTTTCTCTATTTTTATTATTTTAATGTCCATCTAAATCAGAACTCTGTATAAACCATAATTTGACTGCACAATAAAACATCTCATTAATTGCTGGCGAAATATTAGAAATCATTGGATGTGCATCAATAGCTTTTTAACTTGTGGAGTTAATCAAATTCACAATGGCGGCCAAAGTCAGTTGAAATGAATACAAGTCAGTCAGTTTTGGAGAATCATTCACAACAGATTGAGGGGTGTTTGCCATATTTCATTAAGTCAACATGTTTTTAATTCAAAGCTCAAGCAGGAAAGGCAGTCGTCAATATGAATTAGTTTAATTTAATTACTTTACCTCTTTAGTTTCTTCCAGCTTAAGAGGAACCATCATTATCTTACCTGTAGAATGAACCTGTACAAAGGATGCCATCATATAAAACAGTGGTAACAATTTGCTGGTATATAATACAGTTCTAGGGCTGGGCGATATGGCAAAAATTTCATATCCCGATATAGCTCATTTTATATCCCGTAAACAATATACATAATGATATAGCATTGTTTATTTCAATTAAATTCATAGTTAATATAAAATTGCAAGTGTTTGCACCAACTCACCAAACCCACGTTTCTCAACCGTGTAGATTGGAACCATATCTTTGCTGATGTGCTTGGCAACTGCAGTAGTGATCTCCTTCCATCTGCGGGAGCTGTGGTTATATGGTGCACCACGGGTAAACGCCTGTTGCAGCGTCTGTGTCTGGAGTTTGTTATGAGCGCTTACGCTACCACTCGACGCTGCTTTTACGGCTTTTGCTTGTTGACTCTCTCTGTATTCTTTTTCATGGTTCTTGTGCAGGTGATAAAATAAATGTGTAGTGTTGGAGTCTGTTGTTGGCACCGGGAGCTGGCAAACTTTACATACAACTGCTTTCTAGTCCACGTCGGCCTTCCTATATCCAAACCACATCCGTACAACAGAAGTTGCCCCTCTTTTAGGTACAAGCTCCTCCGTTTGGGTTGGCAGGTCATCCTGTTGAAAATTACCCTGGTCTGAACCGCGTCCGCTACCGTCCTCCTCCATGTTTGTTAATGCATGGCTAGCGTGGCGGCCGCACGTGCATGGACATGTCGTAAGGTGCATCATGACGTAAAATACTGCCGTAAAATGCTGAATCCTGGTGTAAACGATAGAGCTTCATATAAAACGATAGACATTTTTTATTGTACAGACAAAATATTTCGTCATATCGACCACCCCTAGTTCATAAACCTCTAAAACAAACAAAAGAGAGACTGTTTGGCTGGTATGTGATGAAAATAATGTAGTAGAACTAACTGAAATGAAACCAGAGAGAAAAAATATAACACATGCTGTCCTTTGAGGAGCTTTGTAGTCTCAGTGTCTCTCAGAGAAGCCTTAGAACGGTTTCGTTTACAAGCTGGTCATGGACTCTTTCCTGATTAATTAAAGAAAATAAAAAATCATTTTGGCAAAGGTTCTTGTGTTTTTAGATTTCCAGCCAAGTCTGATCTTTTCCTTTCTTTTTGATCACATAAGGTCTGTGCTTTGCAGTACTACCTAAGGTTGGACACCATTTGAGATCAGCTTTTTTAGGATTCAGTTTTTCTCATTTAGAAGCTCCTGAATACTATTGTTATTAGGGGGGGTTGAATTGCATTTGTTCAGCCAGGACTTTAGGAGCACAATGAGTTAGTGAAAAGAATGAAAAACAGCAACTGATCAGCCTTCACCTTTAAAACTACTGTCTGTTTTGGCCCTGTGCATCTTTTTTTAAATTATTTTTAGTAGCTTTTCAACTCAACATGTAATGAGAATGCAGGGTACAGAGTCAGAACTACTTGTATTAGTACATAAAACTGAAAAAGATGTTTAGTCATTAACTCTTTTATTCTACACAAATTATTTAAAGCATCAAAAAGCCACTTCAGTTTTCTTCAGTTTCAGCACATTTTGAGGGGGAGGTGCACCCAGACACAGGAGACAGAATTAATGTGCCTCTTGTGACATTTACAAAGTGCATGTGAATTGTTATATTAGCTGCGGCTGCATATGCTGCTGAAGATGGTGGTAATCAGTCTTAGCCGAGGCAGGTGCGATAGGACACGCAGCAGGTCTAACAAAGACAGATTGGGACCTGCAGGGCACATAGCTGTACCCAGCACATCCTCTCACACACTCCTGCTTAAAGCTCTGAAATGTGACGGTGCATGGATCACTGCCGACAGGACGGAGATACTGCAAGCATAAAACGGCACACAAAAGCCATTGTAAAGACCACAGGATGTTTGGAGAGAAGGGAACAAAGTTGTAGACAAGTTAATTTAGTCAAACAAGATGTCAAGTGTGTGATTTTAGAACTAAATAGATAGTTCCAAAGAGTTTTGGCATAATTCTGAACACTATTTGGACATTTTTAACATGAAAAAGTCACAATTTGTAATGGGGTGTAGTCACAAACGCCATGTCAATCCTCCTTCAATACCCTTCATCTGAGGTGAGCTGCAAATTAAGATTCAAAGCATGTGTGTTTTAACCAGCCTTTGGACAAGTGTGCACATCTCGTGCATGAGATTCTCTTTACCCTATTGACTGAGGATGAGTCTGTCACTCGATCCGGATTAAAGTCTTAAGACTATCTATAAAAGGGGGCCAGGCAGTGAGGGGGACTTGTCAAAGATTTGTTTGCTGTCAGGAGCGTGTTATTGCCAGGAGAAGGTATGGAAACAGAATAGCAAAAACTTTAATTCATTTTCCTACTTCAAAGTCAACTCAAGATCACAACTCAACACAGTGATGATAAAACAAGGTTTTGATTGATTATTGGCATCCAGCCATGATTCAGGATTAACTGATCAGACATTACATGCCCTACTGTACACCATAACACCAGTATAATGCTTTGAATTAAAAATGTCATTCTGTAAAATCAACGATGTAGGGAAGCTATGCTTTTACAATTCCTAGCATGCACATCTACACATTTGAGCACACATAGCATGAGGGCCATATGTTTGCCTCCTTAAACAACTTAAACCCACCCTAATATGTTTGTAAGCAGGTCGTCTAAAAGAGGACAGACTTCCAAAAATCTACATTTTTGAATGAGTGAAGAAAATAGGGTAGACATGATGGAAACAGAACAAACACATCGCTATTTGCAAAATGCAGAGAACAGGACGAAGATGGCCTGTGGAGAGGTGACACAAGCAGCTGTAGGTCAGGTCAAAAGCTCCTTTGCACACCAAAAGCAGCAACGTTGACACTGTGCTCTGAAACCCATTCATATCGGGTTGCCTGCTATGTGCAATAACAGCTCCAACTTTCCAGCAATCTGATGTGAAGTAGAGAACTCAGTGGCCAGCTCCCAGTGTGCTGCTTTTGAAGCCCTCAGCACACCACAAGCAGCAAAGCTAACACTGAACCCTACAGCCTGCTCATAGGCAGTGCCTTTGCCATGCAATACAGATGAACTTTTGCATTACGCCAAGCAAAAATCACAATCTCTGCACTCTACAATGCTCATCATTGTACAATTTATGTCAATAAAGACACCAAACATACTCCCAGAGGAGTGAAAGGAAGCTGGTGCCTCATTTATAAAGCTTGCTAACCCCTGCTGCACACTGGAAGCATCAGTCGCGGAAAGGCAGCGGAACGGTTTACTCGCGATTTTCGCTGCTTGCCAGTGCACACCAGGAGAATCTCAGCCACGATCCCTCGAGACTTCAAAGGTCACGGTTTGTTTATGCCATCCGCCATTAAACCAAAAAGAAGGAACTCACATGTGACATCGCTATTTGATGTCATATATAATGTTGTTCCTCTCCACTGCCAGGATTAAAGTCATGAAAGACACACCGCTGCACTTCTCGAACGATGCGGTAAGTAAATAAGCTGTGAGGTCACACGTATAGATGTAATCTACATAGCAATGAAATCGCATCGCTGCAATAGACTTTTATTTTGAAAATTATCAGGCATTTTACACTGAAACCGAGTGTGATTTCCTGTCTAGCCCTATGTTAACGGCGGAAATGGACGCATCCCAGAAGCGGCACGCGGCAAAAATAGAACTGGAACCTATCTTTAGCAGCGCGGCATACCGCTTCTGGGACACGTCTGAAAATTGCCGCATCGCGGCTGGTTTTTGTCACCCCCACAGACTATAATGGATTCTATTTGAAGCAGCGACGTTCCGCTGCCGTTCCGCGCCGCTAATGCTTCCAGTGTGCAGTCGTCTTTAGGCCTACGCACAAAACAGGGTCTGACAACTGTGTTAGTGACTTTCCATGCAAGGTTTGTGATTTATAAAGAAAAACTTGACAGAAAAATGTGTACAAGTTTAAAGGTGTGACTACTGAAAAAATATATCTATTTATTTTAAATTTCCATGAGATATCATGATGTAAGGTCTGCTATATTATTACCCTTTACTCTGTCTATTTTGTGAGACTCATGAGTTCCAATTAAGTTTAGATCCTTGAGGATTGCAAGCCTCCTGTATTTGCCAGAATTCTTTTCTCAACTCAGAACAATTCAGTGGGAACATTTAAGATTTCAGACTAAATGACACTACAGTACCATTTTAGGGAACATTTTGTTGCTGCACTAACAAACTGTTTGTCTGCCATTTAAACTCAGACAAAATCATTAAATGATGCAGTTTGAAAGGTGTGCGGTGCTAAAAATAAACAAAGTGTACCAGGAGTTGTGGAATCTTTGACAGCGATTCCCCTCCTCATGAGGTCTAAACCCCTTTAAAAGCAATCAAAAATGATTTCCACTCTGTTTGCCTAGAAGAGATAAAACGTTACCTGCGTTTCAGTGCAAACAAAATGAAAGGCCACCCAGCTGGGTGCGCACTGGCTTGCCCAGCCCAGGAACCCACATGCAGATTACCTGCCTGTCGACCCCTTTCTAATTATTATTCATGTTTACAAACTTTCATCTCCCGGGACGGGCCGTAGAACCAGCTGCATACGTGATGAGCAAACAGGGGCTGCAGCAGCATACGGGAGTGGGCATGAATTTATTCATGGCGCAAAGAGCCCATCCACGAAATGGCCCCGTGTCTCCTCCCTGCCTCCCTCGGGAGCAGACATTTATGAAGACATTCCCTCAAAATCGTAACAACAGCATTACCATTCTGAGCAGAAACTACCTGCATCATGACCGCATTTGTTGCCTTGCCAACGCTGCACCCAACAAACCCAACCAAACACACTGCTGCAGCTATTTCCTGTGTCCAATGAAGCTATGTAAGCAAGCAAGGTGAGGGGGAGTTCAGCATCTGCATTTCCCTTGGGGTATCTGGAGAAGCGCTTAGCGATAGCACGTTTTACACCGTTGCTCAGTCAGAGTGCCTCCATCTACCTCCTACGATTGGGAGAATAACAAGCTGACTTGCAGCTTTATAGCACAGCAATTTGTGCCCCTGTGGGCCTCTCCACACACACAGTCATAGGTGGGGAGACAAATAATTGCTGCACAGATGCTCTCAGGGATCGATACATCTATGGACTCTAGCTATTTGAGGCTGGCAGGTTCCAGTTGTGTTTTACCAACTGGTGGTTTCAAGTGGGACCAAAATCTACAGTATTTTTTTTGAACATTTGTGAATAATGATGTGGGTTTGTTTGATTTTTAGGCATCTAAATTCTGCTCAGCCTGACAGACATTGTCAGCTGCTTGGTAACTGATGGCAGCTGTATGTGCTGTCAGCTTCGCATCAGTCAGTTCTATCAAAATACAAAGCTCGGTCCACAATTAAAGCTCGCTGTCAATGCTTGATGAGGCATTAAGATAACAGAACAAGTTGTCAAACTGAGTCTGGCGCTGCTCAGATATTGTCAACATGACATGAAATACACGACGCCTGCCTTCGCTTCCTCCATAAACTGCCACACAGACCGCACATCCTGAGATAAAAGGAAACAGTGAAACAATGGAGCGTTTCTGTGTGACAAATTAATCAGCGTGGTCCGGCTCATCCTGGGCTGTCTCGCTCAAACTAGAAAAGCCTTGCACACCAGAGGCAAATTATTTTTCTTTGTAGCCGCTATTAGTTAAAAGGGGTGATTAATGCACTAATGAATCGTTAGAGGAGATCATTCTGGGTTACAGTGAGCCATCTCGTGAAGTAATTGACCTAAAATTAGGCCAGTCTCCACGGGGCTTGCTTGGTTCTCCCACTGGGTAACCACTGCTCACTGCACTTCCAGTCCACAGCTGGATCTGTCCAGTCGGACAGCACAGCGTGGTCCGCCAGACAGCAGATGAAAACCTCAAGAGAAGGAGGAGAAACGAAGAGAAGGACAGTCTCCGTAGGAATCCTATGCGTCCAAAACAAATTGGCCCTCGCCTACCGTCTAAGTGCTGCAAGGAAGTACCGCTGGGAAAAGAATCAATTCCACCTGACCTTCCAACTTAATCACTAATCGCTCGCTGCCACTCTGGTGAGACCTCCAGCACTGTGAGATGATGTAGGAGGCTGAGCCAGCAGTGGGCCAAATGTCAGAGGAGGAAGCTTCAGTAAGCATTTTTGACTCATTTGAAACAAATGATGTCAGATTGTTTCTGGCCGGCCACTGTGCTCATTAGCATCCCGAATAACAACTTTAACAGAGACAGAGGAACACCCTCATCCTTGGATTTCTCTGTGTTACCTTCAAAATCTAATTACTGGTTCCTTATCAAATCAAGAGGGACTCTGCTGAAGAGCTTTAGTGTGATGTGATGGACAGAAACTAGTCTGTGTGGCCAAGAAAATCAGGATACCTTAATCTTATAAAATCTCAGTTTTTTGCATCTTCTACTCATCATCAACACACTGCCACCAACAAATTATAATAAAGGACAAAATAGAATAGTAACACTGGAAACAGCTGTAAACTATATATATAGGTAACTGTTGGTTTTTGGCAAAGATTTTTTCATCACTTTGTGTTTTTGCATAAATCAACTTTATATGTCAACCTTCACATCTGTAAGTGGATGACTATTTAGTGGGAAGTGTCAAAAAAGCCTGTGAAGTTTTATTTTTTGATATAGAGAAACATTTCTTTCCTTTATTTTCTTAAAAAGTCTCATTTTTGGAGATGTAAGGTTTCTTAATTCTGCATAATAGGGCCTTAAAGAGAAAAAGTATTAAGATTAAAGTCAAAATGTCAAGAAAAAAGTTTTAAGAAGTGTTTTAGAGTTTAAATGTCAGGGGGAAAGTCAAAACACTATTTCCTAATTCAAATTAAAATGAGCAAAATATAGAATTTTAAGAATAAATGTGTTATTTTAACATTAGGAGGGGAATCCTGATCTAGCACAAAGTTTTATGAAATCCACAGAGTGTAATAAAGATTATCATAACTTTAAGCTTCAAAACAGGTGTTAAGGAATGTTTTGAGCACATACACTTTAATTTGTGTTAAGCGCTCTTAAACATCCATAAAATATATACGAACATAACAGATGTTTTGAGTTCATTTTGCATGTTTTAGACTCTTATTGTGAAGGACTGAAGGAAGTTCATCACTGATGCTGCCAGAGAAGAAAATACTGAATTTCACATTAGAAATATGTTTTTAATATTGTGCTCATTATATAAAAAACACCCAGAAATCTTTTTATATTAACAAGAACGGACCAGATGCAGTCGCGTCCATGACACATTTGAGGTTCACTTCCTTCAGTTAAGTTTTAAAAAACGATTTAGACATTTTTACTGAACATTTCAACTTTTTCAACCAAAAATGTTTTAAATCCACCTTTAAACCAAAATTTTAATTGTTAGTCAATAGTTAATTAATTATTAATTAGTCATTCTTTGCTAACTGGTTTATTTATGGCTCCACCTGTGAAAATGTAAATAAAAACCACATCTGATGAGGGTGTCAGAAAGCTTACCACTCACTGCTGAGACCGTCTTATTCTTGAATTAGAACATTTCTAACCTCTACTTTCATGTTAAAGGGATTATTAGTAAACTTATTTTACTAATGATCTAGATTTTAAATGTACTGTTTGATGTTTTCACTGTTTTTTCTTTCACCTGAAAAGCATGTTGATTTGTCTCTGCGTACGACATGTGCTGTATAAATAAAGCTCCCTTGCCTAAAACAAAACAATCAAATTTTATTGTTTACTTCTGTGTTTTCGGCGCTAAATCATCTCAAGTGCATGAAAACATGAGTGAAATCAAAAATAAATCTTCCAGTGTAGAAGACACAGTCATACGTGTTGTTGCAGAAGCTGCAGAGACACGAGTGTGTTTTCAGCAGGAGAAGATGATTTTCAAGAGCAGCACGTTGTGTCTGCAGCTTCAGCAGCAGAGCTTGTAGTTAGCATCACGAGTGATCAGTAGATGTCTGAAGTGAGCAGCTGTCTGTTTTTAGCCAAAACTGGTTCAATAACTGCTTATAAGCTTTTAAATCATCCTTAACGTAGAACAAATCATGTTTTATATTCTGGTCTGTGGTCTTTGTAGACATTACTGGTGTTGATCCCTTTTTGCATTCAGTTAATTATGCATGCTATCAGATTAGCATGTACACACTGAGTTAAACTAATTAGATCTGTGTAATAAAACTTTATTTCAAAGCAGGGAGTGTTTAGAGAGTGCAGACTGTCTTGTTTTATTTTCAGCCTTTCTTTTCCTGAACATCTGTTTAGGCTGTTAATGTAGTGTTAAATATACGATGGCAACTCTGCAAAACAAACTAGCTTAAAAAATGTCGTGCCTTTTAACAGTGTTCTAACATTGTATTGTGGAGATTAAAAAAAATTCATGAAGTGGTTCTCTTGCATTTGTCTAAAAAAACTCCGCCAATAACACGTCTCAGACCAAAAGCAACTATTGGACCAGATGGTTGTTGGTCTCACCGAACCACCATACTTCTGCACTTCCCTGGGTCCTGCACTCATTGCACACTCGCGTATTTAGCAACAGAACACCACTGGTGTGAGAGGTTCTCCGCTCAATAATATCAGAGAAGCAGAAACAGCCTGCAGCTTCCACTTCAACTTTAGGACAAACTACCAGAGTCCCAAAAAGAAAAACACCATTTGAAGTCACGGACTAAGATCTTTGGACCTAGAACGGCGACTGGTGTTTAGCTCTCTCGGGTTTCCGGTTCCGGTGGACAGGGAAGATACCCAAGGGGAGGGGTGAGAGTACCGTGACCATGTTTGTGCTTAAAAGCTAACTTGTCTGCAGATTTGTCATTCCAGTAGGAAAATAATTATAGTTCCAGTCTTTGTTCTAGCTGCAGGATGCAGGAAATTATCATGAATAATGTTGTAAAACGTTTGAATGGAAGTCAATGTTCAGGTCATAGTAAGGCTATGAACAATTAGAGACCTCATTAGACTAGTCAGTAGCTGTCAGAACCAATCTCTGTTTCTCTGAACTGAGGCTGTTCAAAGTGCTATCTGAAACGGATAAAAATCTTAATATGATGAAAAGAAAGGTGTTTATTATTCTTTAGACTGCCTCTCAGTATTAGTATGAATTCAGTTTGTGAATATCCTACATTTTTATAAATACAGAATCTTAACAAACTTTCCATAATGTTGCAGCATTTGCAATAAATTGTATTATTAATAGACATTAATATTTACACCATCTGGGTGTTGAAGCCTTGGGTTAGTTAGGCAATAGAAATGTGTCACCCGCCAGAGTCTAAATTCAAAGAAGTACTGGATAAAATTGTTCTCCTTCTGGCTCGTTAGCAGCCAAGCGCCTCCTCGTGAGAAAAACATCCAGCAGACACACATGACATTTCCTGCTGAAACATGATATTTTAAAACTGAGGTGGGTGACAAAATCTGCATAATTAGAAATATTTTAGTTTCATCACTTTTCAGCCTTTCAACATGAATCTCATTTTCACAGTTGCTCACTTAACTGGAAATAGTGTCAGGCTTTAAAAGACAAAATCGTTAGCTCAACATTTAAATTTAGGTAAACATGTTCACTGACTGGTGTGTTTAAAAGAAAACATTTAAGCAAAAACACTCAGTGAGCTTGCTGTGTAGGGAATTTGGGTTTAAACTTTATTTGGGTTTTAACGAGCAGAAACTGCCTATGAATATTCATAGGCAGTTTCTGCTCGTTAAGCAACAACAGACAACTACAGTTTATAGGCTTGACCCTCCCATATTCCAGTCAGAATTGATAAAGCTCCTCGGAGGAGAAGCGAAACATCTTCAAGGAACCAAAGACGGACCTGGATGACTGAGAACCTTCATCAGCATTTTCCCCAGGGTTCTGGACTGGACTAAGATCTGGTGACTGCGGAGGTCGTTGGAGTGAACTCATGGTCATGTTCTAGAAACCAGTTAGAAATTATCTGAGCTTTGTGACATGGTGCATGATCCTGCTGGAAGTAGCCATCAGAGGATGGGTCCATGTGGTCATAAAGGGATGGACATGGTCAGCAACAATAGGCTGTGGTGTTTAAACCAGGCTCAGGTGGTACTATCATAGACATGTATATAAACACTAGATGGCTCATCTGCACTGTTCGCCATTGGAGTGCGACGTAGCAACGTGGCGGCCATCTTACTTCAGACTGCTTCCCCCTTTCGTAACACTGGTGTCAATGGTGCATGTTTAAATAACTCTAACTTGCTCAATTATCAACTGATTTTCGGTTGATTTGTTATCAACGCTAGAGATGTGGCTGTGAAAACACTAGTTGTTAAAGAGGATGGAAGCCATTGCTGCAAACATAAACGAGCCGACTATTGTTGCGTCCTCCATTGTGTCGATCTTTGTTTACTGCTTTTCGCGCGTTTTGTGCTGATTGATGACGTAACTCACTGCGCAGTGGTCTTGATGTGCTGATGTTTCATCAAATTCCTTACAGGGCCAAATATATATGGAGACAGGACAGCTTAAGGCAAGGCAAGGCAGTTTTATTTATATACCCAAAGGCAACTCAAAGCGCTTGAGAGGACCGGGACTTCACGCTCACAGATTTACCCGGAACCTCCGATAAAGGAAATGCACCTATTGTTACCACATCTAAATGCTTAAATGCACTGAGTTGTTACGATGTTATTGGCTGCATGAGACAAAAGGGGGTCATAAAATTGACCATCTATATAGGAAGATCTTTGTTATAGTCAGTCCAGGTATCTGATAAGGAAAAAATAACATTTCAGTCATTGGAAACTTGAAACTGACTTGTAAAAAGAGACTTGTGAACATCTCTAAAGGATGCTCGTCTGCATGTGTGACACAAAAGATGAAGAGCTAATCGAGCTCTGAGGAGCTGCGTTTGTTCTGCTACATTAAATAAGAACAGAGGCCGAAGCAGCAGAAAGGTCAAGGCAGGATGAGATAGAACCTCCATGCTGGTTTAACATTGTTAATATGATCATAGATCTGGTTCCATTTCTCACAACAAGGCTCCTGTTTGTAGGTAAACAGCTGAGAGAGAGATGATCAGGCTTTCTAACTGGCATATTTAGCTTGTAATTAAATCAAAGGAATCCTTAACACACCTTGGCTATGTTTCAGCACCGAGTTTCTTGATTACAGAACTAATTTTATTATTTAACATGTAAAAATATGATAAATTATTCTGCTTTTTGATGATTTTGCATGTTAATTTATTTAAATGTATTCTCTCTGTCTGTAATCTTGTAACTTTATGTACTTCTTAGTTAGTCGTACCTGTGCAGACGCCCCTCAATTTGCCCTTCATCGAAGGATACAGGACCAAGGCTCCTCTCCTCCTCGTGATGATAAGCATACCCAGAAGCAGGTGGGCCTCCTGAGACCGCTCTGCTTTTTCCTCACCAGCACACAAACAACAGCCTGTCCTGCAGAAGGTCATTGAGAGAGGCAGATCTTCTTCAACCTGCTTGGGGACCATTAGGTAGGAGACTCTGTGACCTGACACCCCGGATCGGCACGAGTTAAAGAAGTAAATTATGTATGATCTAGTTTGCAGAGAGCTGATGTTTACCTTGTTTTTCTTCACACACTCTAAGAGGACAAGGTGAATAAAGAGAGGACGGTAGGCTTGTTAAGTCAAACATATGGCAGAAGACATGAGGTAATGCTGCCCGTTGCCTCGGGACTCTGCAGCCGCGGTGGCTCCCCTGCACATCTCACAAGTCAATATTTGCCGCATGTATTGGCTTCAGTAAATACTGCAGTCCACACACACAGCGCTCATTCCAGCAGAGTCTGGGAATTGAGTTCTCAACCAGCTGTACAGCATGAAATTTTTTGTGTCCCAGTAATGACAAAAAACAAAGCCAGGCAGGTGGTAATAAAGATTCTTTTTCTGCAGAGATGCCTCATATCCTCACTCTCCCTCACCCTTAATTTATTCCCTGAGGTGCTATGAGTGATTCTGTCTGTACTTTCCCTTATATCAAACATCGCAGGCTATTAGCTCTCAATAATCATTTGCTGCAGCCCAGGACACAATGATTTCCCATGACACATAAAACTGCAATAACGTCAACTCGGTTTCTGAAATAATATTGCCAGCATTCTTTTTTATGTGCCTCTCTCGGCTGGAGAAAATACTTCACAGGATTCGCCCACTCTCATATAAAGAGATGAGAGTGCACATAAACAGAACGTTTCAGAAGTTTTCTCGCTGCTCATTTTTCCAACAATCAACATTTAACTTTTAGATCTATATAATCATTTCACTTAGTGACACAGATGTACAGGCTGGAAGAGGCCGATGACTGAAGACGGTCTTTGATAAGAAGAAAGATTTTACTCTGAGGAGACGTTAATAAAAAGTTGTCTCTGATCACCTTGAATTAATAATTCAGATTTCTTGAAGTCAGCTTCTGTGGAAAGGTTATATTCTCATGAAATTCTGATCAGGAGTGGTAAGTGACTCGCACACCAAACCCAGCAGAGCTGCTGAGCTCCATCGTGATGGGATCGACACGGGAGGAGACGTCGCCTCTCCTCCAGTGTCGTGCACAGGCGAGCCAGCGACGCGCTCCCAGAAAGTTTTTCATCGCTGTCGCTCGGACAAGGACCAATCAGCGGAGGTTTCATTGACTGACCAATGAGCGGACAGGATGCTTCTCAGTTCATCTCCGGGCAAACATGGAGGAAAAGTTATTGTGTCGGATTTCCCAGAGCTTTACAACATTTCACCGTTTCTTTTTCTGCTTTGTAACATGGAATGAACCCATTCATGTATTTTTCTTTTTTCATACAGTAAAGTCAGAAGTAAGACTTCACTTAATTCTAGCAAAACCTTGTGAGACTTCATATCTACCGCTTTTATAACTCTGAACTGCTTTAATAACCCAAAATTCCCTCCAGTCTGACGGCCAATCAAAACAAAGGAAGACTCGTTATTCGCCCTGGAACAGAGGCGTCGCTGGCTTTTGCCACTGACGCATGTTGTCAGGTTATCAAAGCGATAGTGATGAGTTTCGCTGATCGCAGTCGTTTGTCGCCTCCCATGTTCCCGGGTTCCTCAGGATCGTTGAGGAGTTCAATTCAAAACAGGCAGAGTTTTAAAAACTACGAGTGGAGAGGAATTCTTTGCTAGTAGAAGAAAAGCTGTGGTGCTGTTGGCTACTGTGATGTGAAGAGTTAATGCTGGTGAGAAGCTCCGTTCCTGATCCGATCTGAGCTAAACTCTTTCTCTAAACTGAGGCTGCGTGATGGTAAACTTGATTCTTTTGACTGAATCAAGTCTGAATGAGTCACTCACCAAAATGAATCGGTTTTTTTGAGTCACTGAGTCAGCTGCCCAGAGTGCAAAAAAAAAATAAAATCTACATGTTCACTCAAACTTAGTTTGCTCCTCTTTCCATGTAAATCCTACCACTAAGATGAGTGATTGAAAAAGAAAACTATCCATTTTATACACTGAAATTCAATGGAACTGAGTTATTATAGTTTTTCTTTAGTCTGCTTATTATCTTTGCAAAACAAACAAAGTGGCTGTTCAGAGTGATAGCGGCTCAGGTTTTCATGACTCCTCCAAAGAAACGCACGTAAGGCCTAAACTATAAATCTTTCCTAATATATTTGGAGTTAGTCCTCATGGTTTTTGCAGCATTCGGCAATAATAATAAATTCCCTTGTCGAGTCTTCTGCCACGTCAAGAAATGCTCATTTTTGACTAGAAACAACGACACAACAGCAGCAGCGACAGGTTTCTGATGCAGGAACTGGTTTTAATCCAGATTGTTGTGTTTAATCTTTCTAGTAAATGCCAGAAATTCCTTCTGATATTCCTAACAGAATAAATACTTAATATTTTTCCTTTCTGAAATATGAAACAGTTAAAAAAATGGACGCTTGTTTTCACAACCTGCCTGTTCATCAGAACATGGTGGCTGCATAGACAAAAAGGAAACTGGAGAAACTCTAATACAGCTTTGTGTCTTTGCATTTGTCTCTATTACATGGAGCGGTGTTTGATTATGTCAGCGTGAATCTTAATTCAACTAAACTGTGTGACTTGTAAACAGGAATATAAATGAAATGTCTCATCTGTGCATCATGTAAACACGATAATCTGAATGTTGTCTCATACAGAACAACAGCATATGTAAATTTAGCCACTGACAAACAAACTAAATAAACTATGAAAGGACAAAGAGATGATTTTCAGTGCAAACATCGCTGTTATAACTTATAAGTTTCATGATGATTTGGTTTTTGGTCAAAGAACAAAGGGAATGATTCTGTTTGGTATCAGTGCTGAGCAGCCTTTAGAGGGGTTAGGGTTCAAACCCACATCATGTTTGAGGAACGCTGATAATTCAGGATGAAAAGTTATCAAATGAACGTGCCATTAAGGCTCCAGACAGGGAAATCAGAAAAGTTCCAGGAAAATTCTCTCACAGTTTGAACATCAATAATATATGAAGCCAAATATGAAGCGTCGGAGTTTATTTACTTACTTGATTGTTTTTTCTAATGAAACTTTAATTTTTCTCTAAAGAACAACTGCGTGTTTATTCTGCCAGTAAGTCATATGTTTCATCCATTTGGGGGATTCTGGGAGACATTTTTGCTTTATTGAAATATTTCTAATAACACAACAGGGATCCAAGCAAAAAATGAAAAATGGCATGTCTTTAACATCTATGTGTTCATTCATTTTCTCCCCCTATTTGTTCCAGTATAAAGTTTGTTGTGTTATAAAAATAATATTTCAATTTAACTTAATTAAAGAAGAAAATAGGATGATGTAGGAAGTGCTGAGCTCTGCGGGGCGTCGTTTATAGTTCTGTAAAAACCTCCAACTAGTTTCTGCTGTTTATGCTATTTTGTAAATAAAATCACAAAAACTACATTTTGTATTTACTCAGGTTATCTTGGTGATTAAGTGTGTTTACTGCTCTGAAGCATTCAGGTGACTAAAGCAGAAACACAAGAAGTCTGTAAGCTTTTGCCATTTTTAAACACAATAAAATATAACACTTAATTGTTTGAATTAAAAAATAATCTACTCTTTTGTATGCAAGGCTACAATGGTAAATGACACAATCAGTCAGTCATCCACTCACACATTCACACGCTGGTGGTGATGAGCTACATCGTAGCTACAGCTGCCCTGGGGCTCACTGACACAGGCACCACCGGTCCCTCCGACCACCACCAGCAGTCAAGGTGGGTTAAGTGTCTTGCCCAAGGACACAATGCCAGCAACAGACTCAGCAGGAATCCAACCTGCAACCTTCCAATAACAGGGCAGAACTCCTCTACCACCGTTGACCCATAATCAAGAGTATTAAACATAAAATCATTGTTTTTGTTTTTGCATTAAGAATCCAAACCTTCAGCCTCTCATGTTTTTAACAGAACGTGTTGAAAACTTGTTCTAATGTCTCTGTTTCTTTCTTCTCAGCTTCTGCACATGCAGATGGTTTTAGAACAAGTATTTTGTGAAATGATAAATATCATGTTTGTCTACAATTGGAAAAAAAATCAGTAGAGAAGACAAAAATGTATTTGTATTTAGTAATCTCAGTACTTTGTTGTTCCATTTGTTTTACAGTAGGTGGCGCACTAGAGCATTAGCAGGTCACCAGCACAGCTGTGACCGTAAGACAGTTACTCTTTTTCCACAATAATAAACCATTAATAATGTATTTTCTGATTTAAATACTTTGCACCGGTGTTTGCCTAAAGGAGGATTCTCCTGATCTTTAATCACCATCGAGATAGAAAACGCTCAGGTGTTGGTGGCGTTCAACTTTAAATATTCCACTAAAATGAGGTTTTAAATTACAAACCGTTATCACAGAATCAGATCTCATTACCGTCACTGAGATGTGTGACAATCATGCATTTTGATAAAACTCCTGTAAGAGCAGGAGAGTCAAGAAGCAATAAAAGGTGTTCCTCCTGCTCAAGGCAAGCAGGGAGAATTAGTTTTCCATTTCAAAGGAAATCTAACAAGCAGATCAGGTTTCAGTGGCTGGCGGTCCGGTGACTTAACCGGAGCTGATCACAGAGGACGAGAAGCTTCACAAAGCTGCAGCTCATGTTGCCCTATGTCAGCATCATTCAAGGGAAAAATAAAGGTTCCTGCTCTTTCCTCAGCAGGATACATGGACTTGTGAGGAACGGAGGTGGAGGAGGAGGTGAAGCTAAACATCCTTTTGTGAGTCAGACTCAAGCATGCATACAGCTCTCTGGTAAAACCTCGTTCTCACACTGCTCATCCTCATTTCACAGAAGACACTTGTCCTGGGAAACGGTCAATCAAGGCAGAGAGAATGCTTTTATTGAAGATGTTGCAATGTATTGATATAATATCTGATGTTACAGTTCATTAAAAAGCTCATTAAATACAATTTCTTTGTCCTAGTGGCTGTAAACTTTGCTACACTACAATTTTCCTGTAATGCCTGAGCTAGTTTGCACAAGTACTTTCCCTGCAGTGTGTGAGAACCCGAAACATGCTCCAACCTGTCAGCATTCCAGTTCTGCAGGAACACTTCTGGAAAATTCCTACCTGGGACATGGCAGTAAAGATGGGGCGGAGATGTTTGCGATTTCTCAAATGAAAGTCTAAATTCACCCTTTACCTGTTTATGTAACTGTGAATAAATCTGTCATTGTGGGATAATTCTACACCGTTTTGTTCTGTGAAAAATCTGTGGAGACTTGCTGCAGGTCGTAGCGGAAAGCAGGAAAAAAAACAAAGCACTCTTTTACCGAGAAGACGTCTAAATGTCACGACTCAACTGTGCATCTTAGAGCCGACCAGAACGTTTCCCATTAATTCCTTGATCCACAACAATTGAATTAAAAAGGCCATGAGATGAATATTTATCACAAACTGGACAGCTGCGCCTTCAATCAGACCCTAAACACCAGAACGCTGTTCTCACCCACATATAAAGCAGCAGGATGCCGGTGTTCTACTTCAGCAGATAAAGTTGCAGGTCTGTGCTGGCCATGCCTGCTTTTGGGCTGTATGGCCCATAAAAAGAAGCCAGAATTATACGCCGGTACATAATTTACTTTCACCAGTGTTATCCCACCTTCACTACCAAATAAATATGTAAACCAGCGGTTATTCTTATTCCAAACACCAGAAACACATTCTGCAGCTCATGTTCAGATAAGCTGAAGCCTGGAAATGGTCGACGCTGGATTACAAACTCCAACATTAGACCCAATGACTTCAGGGTGTAAAATTACCTTGGAGGTTTCTTTTTTGTTAAATATCAATCACTTTTCCCTCATTGGTAGCTAGATTGCTAACGCACAAACGCTACTCTGTGTTTCGCAGCATTTTGATTTTTTTCAGAAATTGCCAGAATTATGTGGAATGGTGCAAAGTCCTAAAGCAGTTAGAAAAGTCAGTCGGTTACAGTGTTTTATGATTGTTTTCCTCAAAGCTGAATTTAAGTTTTTAGTGATGGACCTTAAAACAGCAATCCGGAGTTTTCCCCTTTCAGGAATTATGTAAATCCATAAAAGTGATTGTCTTATCATGGAGTGGGATATAATGTAAGTGATACGTCTTTATTTTTTTTTTGCTAAGCCCGCCCCCTGCCCCGTAAAATCCATGCAATAGGAAACTTAGTGCCGACCAGAACTAACCAATAGTGTTAGACTACCGCTTTCGTGCTTCAAATTTAAGGAAGTACCTCGGCTGATGCAGCGTTGATGAACTTTTCACGGACAAGTAAGTCTTTAAAATATAAATATATGAAAACACAACATGACATGAGAATAATAATTGTAAAACAACGTGTTTAGCTCTGTTTGTCGGCTACAGAAGCACATTCATAAACAAGAAACCTGCGGTCGCCATATTAAATTACTGAGTCCACCAACTATTGGTGTGATACGCTTTTCAGCCACTAGATGGTGCCATCAGATAAAAGAAATACTCCGGAGAGCTACTTTAATGGTTTACTGGAAAGCTGATCGTGTCACTAAACCCTCCTAAAACTGAGGGAATACTAATTTAAACACAGTATATTGCAGCTGATTTTTTTTTTTCCCCCAGAGTGTCCCTAAGCAATATAGCCTAGAGACGTTATGGTTTGGTCATGCTTTAATGCATAAACAACCAATAAAACCCAAATATGCAAACATAATTAACCCAAAGATTTATTTCTGTATATCTATGAGGCTGCAAAGATCAGTTTGAATAAATGTGTAAATTTGGCCACTTGCAGCCAAAACTGTCTACTGCAAGCTGAAAGAAACAACCCTCAATATGACTTTTATTTATCCTTCACAGAGATTCATCCACACAAAACCGCTTCAAAAGGTCTGAACTAACATTTAATAATTAACTTATAACTAAATATTTTTGCAGCACAACACCGACTATTGTAAGGGTATGAATCACAGTGTCTGATCAAAACTAGAGCATAAATATTATGTAAGACAGGACTAAGGACTAGTTCCTGGCTTGGTTTAGCCTGGTAGTTGGTTTTGATGAGCACATTTATGGTTGCCAACTTCCTGAAACTGAAGACAAGCGCAAGATGGGAGTGTTTTTAGATAATAATAGTTGTGCGTTGACCCATTTGCATTTTAAATGATGTGAACAAAAAAAATGCAACAGCTTTGATTTGTTGGTTGACGTGCAATTACAAGCTCTCATGAAACCTCCTACAGAAACAAATATGTTACTCAGGAATTTTTGTGCTGTTATTAATTTGCCTGAATCAAGTTTATAGGTTGAATACGGAATCATTAATAAAAAGCTATATTTTAAAAAAATGCCTCCACGGGGCGTTTAGAGGTGTGCAGAATAAAGGTAAAGCTATATTTTAATTATATAATATTCAAATATTTATTTTGATGGGCACGACACTGGGTTTATGTTTACATCTACCAGTGCAACAGGGGGCACCACTGCAGGTTTCCAAATACGGTAAACAGTCCGCTTGGCACAGCGAGGCTGGCACTGTGGAAAATGGCGGACTCTGCAAGTCAAGAAGCTGCTTTTGAGCCCAGAAGATGTTGTTATCCTTCTCAGAAGAGGAGCGACCATAAAAGATCTAAAACCAGAGTGAGTTTAGGTCATCACTGGACACGGTGCTGGCTGCTCACTTCACATATCGGCAGTGAACCTGGCATCCTGACTGGAAACCTTGTTCTATTGTTGCAACTACAACCTCCACACACTAGATGTCGCTTTGGTGTTCCTGTTCCATATTCAACCTTCAAATTATACATTTAAAGGTTATTATTTTACTAATACAAAGACATAATTGTACTTTTTTGTGCTTTTATTTTTATATTTTTTGTAACCCAATGAAACTTGGTGGAAATTGCAAATTTTCTCTTGAATTGACCTTTCGCCAAGCCCCGCCCCCCTTAGTTACTGTTGCTAAGTCGACAAAGTGGGTCAAACACTGACCAGCTCGGCAGATTGCTGTGATGTAAAAAAAGTAGACAGATGCGTGTCAGCAACATTTTTTGGAGCAATTCCTCCGCAATATCATCCAGATTGAGGCAAAAAGGGTTACAGTATGCAGTGGAGGGATATATTCAAAATATAAAAATACGTGTCGGCTCCACTGAGCCGACGAAAGACTTAGGTAAGCTGTTGTTGCAGTTACAACCTCCACACACTAAATGGCGCTTTGGTGTTCGTGTTTCATATTCAACCTTTACATTTAGGTCAAAATCCACAATATTTCAAAACTTTTAGGAGAATAAATAGTTTGATATTTGAGTTCAAAAAAATGTTTATGCTTTCATAGAGTAAAACCTCTTGTTCCTTAGAAATGCTGCAACTAATCATCTGTCCAGAAATGTCATCACTGTCGGGCACAAAATGTTGAGGTAATGAAAAAAAAAACAATGTCTTTCTTTCTCAATCTATGTCAGTAGAGCTGATTTATGTAAAAAGAGCATGAAAACAATAAAAAAAATGGAGAAACAAGACGTTTCCCTGAAGACAGCACGCATGTTTAATTTGATGAAATCTCATAATTAAACAGGTGAAAATGAAGTGATTCTGTGAGGATTCAGAGCTGCAGGAGTTATAGCTTTGTCTTTTTAACACCTATAATAGCATGACAACATTTGCTCGCACATTTATTTTTTTCTTTTATGAGGAAGCTTTAGATAAGCTCAGATGAGATTTAAATGTGTGTCCAAACACAGGCTGACAGTATCTCCTGTCTCCTGTTGGTCATTAAAAACTTGCCACGTATAACGATGTTTTTTCACAGTGTTAAATTCACACCTCCTCCACATTTCACATAAACAATGTGCATTCATTCTATTAAGCAGTCAGGTGCTACAACGGCATACTATTGTATCTACCACTTATTGTTACTCCTCTTTAACACAAATAAGTCTATATTAATACCATGTTGTACACGGACTCCTGCCAGCTTGATCAAAGGGCTGAAAATTTTAACAGTCTTGTGAGAGCACTTTTAATCCCAGCAGGGTGGCTGTCAGTTATTGTGGAAGGAAAACGAGTTTCACCACTGGCTTACCATCAGCGATGAATACAGCGTGCTTCATTTTACCTTTGGAACACATGTGAAAGGCTTTCTGTGCTGTGGCAAGTAGGAACACGACTGTAGTGTGTTGAAAAAGAAAAAGACTTGGAGGAAGTGAACTCACTTCTTTTAAAAGTATATAAGATGGGATAAACTGTCACGTATAGGAAACATGTGAAGCTGCAGAATATGGCTATATACAGTAATAAACACCAGATGATTTGCACATGAAAATTTTGTGCCAACTTGTCATCGACTCAGAAAATGTGTCTGCATGTTAACTGTTTGCAAAAGTTGTAGCAATATACAAGAAATAAGCAAAACATTTTCAGGTTTTTCATCTAATTAGAATGTGATTTAAAAAGGCAGCCTGTCTGTGGATTTCAGTTGCAGAAAATAACAACAGAGCTGTTTTATAACTGGCTAATCAAGAAATTTAGACACATTCATAAGATTTTTCAAAGTCTGCAGCAAGGAAAGAATCATTTTCAGAGAGAAAAAACTGAATTTGATTAAGAAACTTACTGAGTGTTGAGCATGTGGGTGTGCAGTTTATGCACGCTATCTTACACATAGCATCAAAACCTGGAATCAATAGCAGTCATTTGAAAAGGGTACGGATGAAATGTTGAATGTCTCCAAAGACAACAAAACAACAAAACCTGAAAGTTCTTATTTAAAGAGAAAACAAGCAGGTGTTTTGAATGTAGTATTGATTAAAACTCAGGTGACAGGTAACAGGAGGTTCCTGTTGTGTCACTGACGTGCAGTGGTTAGCATTGTTGCCTTGCAGCAAGGACGTCCTGGGTTCACATCCTGGCCTGGAGTCTCTCTGCATGGAGTTTGCATGTTCTCCCTGTGCACGCGTGGGTTCTCTCCGGGTACTCCGGCTTCCTCCTACGGTCCAAAAATACGACTGGCAGATTGATTAGTCTCTCTAAATTGCCCTGCCATGGACTGGCAACCTATCCAGGGTGTACCCCGCCTGCATGCCTGAAGACTGCTGGAGATAGGCACCAGCCCCACGCAACCCTGCAAGGATAAAGCGGGTATAGACAATGAATGGATGCTAGTTTTCTCTGGTTCAGTTTATGAGGGTTTTTTTTTTGCCTGATGTTTGTCTTTTCTTTTGCCTTTTGAAGAAGAGTTGCTGCTGTTTGAGTTACTATAGTGTGTATTCTCTGTTGCATCCGAGGATGTGAAGCATTTGAGAAGATGATTGGCTCACTTGTAGCGTACATCTGGTTTGTCAGATCAAGGTTGGATCATGCTGGAGTTTGCATTAAAATCAGCTCTTTCAAAGGTTGTTTGGGTCTGCTGCAGCATGGTGGGATTACTATGATTGCATCTGCAAAAACCAACCACAGTAAGATGGAAAATGAACCTGTTTGAGTTGATGAAGCTAAACACCGACAGTGTGAAAACTCTCTAAAAGAACCCACAAGTAAATCAGTACTCTCTTGAAATTCTAAATCATGGATACCATAGATGGGCCATCTGCATGCACAGATGGGATTTAAATCTCTTATGGTAATGCTAAATATTTGTAGATTGCACAGATTTAAAAAAAAAAAAACAATTCTTACAGTGTGAACAAGCCTACAGAGATGCTGTTAGGTCTACCAATGATGTTTCTGAAATACTTGGGATCTCAAACAGAGCTCAGAAAGTGCAAACTATTGGATACCAGGAATTACCAACAAAGGAAACCCAACAGGAAGCAAAAGAAATTGGTACTGAATTGGGTAAAACCATGCACTGGTAAAAGGGATACCATTGAACACTGACCTCATTAGACCTGAGGTGGTCTATTCTGCTGTTTTAGGGTCATTATCTTGTATGATTTAGAATAGAAAAGAATAGAATAAAATAGAATAGTCCTTTTTGTCATTATACATGAAGGTACAACAAAATTAAGGGTGCTGCCACTTAGCCACCTTGCACTACAAATAGGGTCACAACTTAAAGAGGTAGAAACCTGGTAGAATAAGATAAAACCAAATTAAAAAGGGTGCATAAACACAAGGAGGTAGACATTTAGATGTTCAGCTCTGACACATCTGATTCAAGTTATGCAGAAGCCTGTTAATTATCCAGTCGTTTCATTCTGGGAATGTCTAAAACCAGCAGAATGGTGGCCCTCAAGGGCTAGAATATCCCACCTATGATCTAGACCAGAGCTGCTAAATACGGTAGTGCTGGTCACGAGACATTATTAGTTTTGGTCGAAGTCATGACATCAAAAGAAAAAAATGCTGAAAAATTGTTTGACATTACCAGCTTTTGCCCAAAGCACCATCACGGCAGTTCAAAAATCTGCTTGATAATTTAGTAACCCCTCCCCCTCCCCCTCCACTCACTTTGTGATGATTTTGCAGCTGGTGGATCACTTCAAACTGCTCATTTCAAAAGTAGCTCACAAGATGAAGAAGAGTGTGCATCCCTGATCCAGACCATCAGCATTTATAATAACTAGAGGAAGACGAGGCTGAAGTTAAGGCCGAGAAACCTGGTGGCTGGCAGCAGTACTAATCTTCCCACCCTCTTCATCAAAATGAATCGGAGACTTGGGGAAATGGAAGATGGGAGAATAAATGGGAGTTGTAGGACTCTAGAAGGTGCTATATATATATATTTTTTTTTTCCGAGCAGATGAGTTTATAGAACAGTTTTCTGTATGCTTCTCACAATATATCATCCATTTTCCATTCCACATGCTCCTGTGCAGGGTCACAGGTGTCTGTCACTAGAAGTCATTGGCTGAGAGGCTGGGTATCACCCGGTCCATAGCAGGACCACGTGGAGACAAGCAACCATTCATGCACACATTCATACCTAGGGTCAATTTTGAATTACCAGTTAATCTAATAAATATGCTTTTTGGAAACTGGAGTAGCGAGAGCCAACACACTCCATGAAAACAGGGTCAAACTGGGTCCTGTGACCTAACCAACTGCTCCATGTTGCAACCCTCATTCTATCTAATGCCTTTTACAAAAAACAAAAACTGCATAGTTCTGTTTTTCTTCCTTCCAATACCAGTCACAAAGAAGAAAAAACAGTACAGTGTACATCCAGTCTCTTTTCCTTACATTAACCTTTGCTTATAGAGGCTGAAGAATCTAAATTAACCCTCGGTGACCCCTTTGGGTCCTCTTACAAAGTGTATTGACTCTCTATGTCAAGGTGTCCAATTCCTGAACTGTGATTTGAGCCAAGAAAACAAAAGTCAATAGTGACGGATATACAATTGTGAAAACAGGATTGGACACACATGCCTCAACTAACAAGTCTAATAAATCAAGTCTGGATATGCAGCTGGATTGAAAAGTAGAACAGAAAATAATAGTCTGACTTAGTGTTTTTCCCCTTATCTTTTGGAAAGTTATATAAAAGCAGAAACTCACACCAACACACATACACACTCACAATCACGCACTAAATCACCATCACACCTTCAGGAGAAGACAAAATTCCAGCAGGGTGAAATCTGACCCAGCTTCTCCATGGCTGTTCTTTTGTGTCACCAGGACCACTGATGGACTAGCAAATAAAAACGGGGGTGGACATGTCTGTCTCACCTTTGTCAATAGATGAGTGTTGACCTCTCAACCATACCAGCCCCCCTCCCCTACCCTCCCATTGAAACCAAGGACAGGCTAATCGACACCTGCAGCCAGCTGGAATTTCTATGGTTTCCTTGGCAGAGGAGGCTTAGGGAAATACCAGACAGGTATTCTGAACAGAAAACAAGCCTAGACTCATTTACTGGGAAGCCTGTAACACAGGTAGAAACATTGGAAGCATTATTTACATTCAGTGAAAAGAAAACAATTTCTCCTGTTACTGTTTAATAGCTACTGAAATTCTGCTTTAGTGGAGAAAATCAAAATGCATGCATTAACTGTGGAGCCACACACGCCAGTAATGGCAATGACTGGCCATTCAAGCTGCTGTGCAATTTGGATGAGGCACAGTGTTGCAGCAAAATAGAAGCATTTTCAGTGATTCCCGCTGCGATGGCGTCCCTCCACTGCTATTACCGAACGCTCTGTGTCAGTGAGAGAAGTGCATAAACACAGGGTACTGACAGACCCCCTGTCTCACACATGAATGGGAGAATTATCCAGCTCCCTCCCGCACTTACACATTCAATTTTGGCCACGAGGCTTGGAAGGATGCACGCAGCCCTCCAAATAAAAATAATTTATGCATGTATAATGTACAGTCAGGCAGAAAGGAGACAGCAACTGGAGGTTATCTAAATGGTTTTAATTTTTGTTTGGGAGTTTAGCAATATCTCAGATTAATCCCTTCTCAGTGATAAAGGAATGTTTAGGATGCGATGTGCTTTTTCTTATTATTGCTGCTTTCCTACAGTGCAGATGCTTTCCTGCTTTGCTCCTACTTGTTTATATTTTTTCTTTTTCACTGAGATCGCTGTTTTCCTGCCAGGGTTTTTCTGCTCAGTGTCTACTGGGCTCTTATAAATCACTGGGATCTTTTTTAATAGACAGAAAAGCCTACAATGATATTTTTACTATGACATTGATCTACAGTGATTGGAACTGGCTGAAACTATTAGCAGCATTATGCCTCCCTTTTCTTCAGAAGACTTTCACAAAATTCTCCATAAGATCACAGTTCTTGAAACTAAAATTTAGAAGTAAGTGGATTATTTGGAAATGACGCCAGCCTTTCGTCTACTCAATTCATTGGACAAATCGATGGTGGCTCACAGAGGGCTCCCGCTGCCCCGCCCACTCTCGTCTCCTCCGCAGACGTCCGACTCCCGGTGCACCGCCACATCACCCCTGGCCCCCTCCCCAGCCCACTATCTCCTTGTCCCCCCTCATTCACCCAGGCACCACTGAACAGTTTTCAATTTCCTCTGTCTGATATGTGTTGGGTCCAGATTTCAGGGAAGATGTTACTCATGAAAATTTCCAGGACAAATGTGGATTTAATGAAATGTTAGTTTTCCCTATCCCTGTGATAATATCTACAAGATGGAAAGTGCCTGCTCACGCAATACAAGAAACCATATAACACTTCCTTGTCAGGCCCATTCAGTGCAGTGTCCTCCCACCATTTCTATGAAGATGGCTTTATTTAATGTTAGATCTCTTAGCAACAAGTCATTTTTATTAAATGATCTCAAATCTTCTCATGATCTTGATTGTATGCTCTTATCTGAAATGTGGTTAAATGATAGCAGCTGTGCTCCAGTTCCCATAGAATCAACACCACTGAATTTCACATCTCTAAACGTGATTCGATCTGACAGGAGAGGTGGTGTAGCTGCTACCTTTAGAGACTCATTCCTATGTAAACAGCTAGTGTGTGGTGATTTTGACACTTTTGAGTGTCTTTGTTTTGAGTTGAAAGGTACACCAAGGATCTTAGTGTTAGTAGTTTATAGGCCTNCCAGGGTCATGCAGTGATTTTCTAGAAAACTTCACTGAGCTTCTACCTGTTATCACAACAGACTTTGAACGTCTTCTCATAATTGGTGACTTTAATATTCATGTTGATGATGCTAATGACAAATACGCAGAACAATTCATTGGAGTGCTTGAATTATTTGATGTGCAACAACATGTATGTGGACCAACACACAGTCAAGGTCACACACTAGACTTAATCTTAAGCAAAGACGTTGATGTCTCAGACATTGTTGTTAAGGATGTGGGTCTCTCTATCCATTTCTGTGTTTTATTTTGGTGCTTACACACTAGCATCGACTCCGTACGGCCTAGTCAGTGTATCTTGTGTTCACATCCAGGTAGCCCGGGAATTTCTGGCGCCGAACTGGACGTGTTTTCAGCCCCTTCCCAAGGTGGTCTACCTCGGGCCGAAACCAGTCCAACACACCCACTGCCTTATTGGTCGGCTCAAATTCACGCCTACCATTAGGGGGAGCCTCCGACTAGCGGATAGAATCAGCCAGCGAGGGTTTCCCGCATGCGCGCTTCATTATCATTCTGGATGCTGAGGAGTTCACAAGCCTCTGACCGAAGCCGTTTTTCTCTGTTTCTGTCTGCTGTGAAGAGTGCGTGCGCACACAGACACACACACACACACACACGCACACAGTGCAGCCAGGCTGCCGCACACAGCAAGGCAGGATTTAATATCAGAGTCAGAGAGTCTCCAAAGCACAGGACTGCTCAGAACGCCTTTGTTTAGGGAAGACACCGCAGACTTCTCTGCGCTCCTTTGACCTGCCCACATGCTTGGAGATGCGCTCATGACATCACTGATATCTTCACGCCAATATTTCGCACCGATTTTGGAGATCGCGCATGTGCTCAACTACGTCCGCATTCCTAAGGCAGTGTGGAACCACCGTGGCTGGGCTGGGGCCGGCGGAGCAGAGTGGAGCTGACGCTAGTGTGTAAGTGACATTTGATATGTCAGTTTCACCTGCTACCCATCACACTTCAGTTGTTCTCAAAAGACATTTCAACTGCAAACCTCACGAAGTCCTTGAAACCATCGCACCTGAAAAGGTCATAGGCAAACACAAAGCTCTGTGGATGTTCACTAAATCAGTTACAAATCAGAAATGAGAATGTAGGAAAGCTGAGCATAAACGGAGAAAAAGTAACCTACCGGGTCATTATCAGACCTTCAAAATGCACACTTACAAATCTGAATTAAATAAGGCAAGACAAGCCTTTTCTCCAAAGTTATTAGTTATTAGTTATTAGTTCTGGGGTATCCTGTCATGTATCTGGTCCAAGATAGTGCATTTACAGTTTATATTTGCAGTTTGTATTGTGCTTTTTTGTATTTCAGAGACTTTTTAACACGGACAAATTTGTCCCTCATTCTCCTCCACCTCTTCATGCGCTCGCCACCTCTAAACCCCTGCTTCCCATCCTTTCAGTCCACGAATAAAACGCTTGCTGCCTATCTTTAAACTCCTCCAGTCAGCCATCCTTTTGCCTGCTCAGTGGCTTTCAAAGACCATATGTGACAAAATGCAGATGTAAAATTTTGATCATCAGTCCATAACAGCTTCTTCTAGTCATCACTGGTCCAATGGCGTTGTTTTATTGCCCGAGCAAAACTCTTTGTCTTATTCTGACATAGCAATGCTTTCGTGCTAAAACTTGTCCTGTCAGTCCTGAACCTTGAAGTCTTCTCTTCATAGCCCCAGTTTCTGAGAGCCTTGTGACAGGGAAGTAAACTGTACTAGCTGACACTTTGACTTTCTTAATAATTTCTCTTAAGGAAAGACCAAATTATGAAGTGCTACGATTATCTCTTTTCCATCGTTTTTCTTGCCATTTTTGTAGCAACACACTACTTTCTGCACAACACTGCTCCACTAATGCTCACGAGTGCATGATACCAGAGTGTGTTCCAGCACTGCTGTTATGAAGACGGAGGTGGTTGTAAGTAATCCAGACAAGTTGGAACAGCTGTAAGAAATAGTAGCACCAGGCTTGATCAGCTTCTGTTCCTGCAGAACAGCTTTAAAAGTTTTAGTGCATTGTGTTCCATGAAAAAGTCCTTTTTGGATTATTCTAAAATGTAAGTTATTTTTCAGTTTTGGGTCACTTTACCAACTTTTTAAACTATTGTTACTGTTATTCTTACTATGTTGTTCAAACTATTCATCAGACTTGAAAGACTTGAAATTCAATAAAGTGAAAAACTGGATGTTCTAAAACGTTTGCCCCGTAGTATACAATAACAGAATCTGTTATTATGCCTGATTATTATAGGTCAATTTTAAAGCAAGATTCCGCAACTTTTACACCTTAAAATGATGCTTTTTTGTAAAGTTTTGGCGTCATACTATTATCTATTATGTTCATTTTCATACCTGTGATAGTGTTGGGGGGTCCCACGCCTGTTTACCGCACTATACAGTTTTTGAGCTTGGGTCGTGCCGGAAGTACTGACTGGGTGTCGCTTTACGACAGAATATGGCAAGCCAAAGGGATTAAAAAAAGGGCGCGTTCTAAACACGCGTAATGTCCACCAAAATGCACGTCTTGAACGTGCGTTTTTACGCCAAAGGGGGCAAAAACTTGCGTGTTCTAAAAGCGAGCATTATGTCTGCCAAAACGTGCGTCTTGAACGAGCGTTTTGGCGGACATAATGCAAGTTTAGAACGCGCATTTTTTTAATCCCTTTGGCTTGCCATACTTGTATAGCATTGACTTGCGGTTTAGCAGTGGCAGATTCACCAAAGAAAGCTAGAAATCCCTTATCAGAGGAATCTAGGAAAAGAAAAGAAGAACGTGATAGAGCAAGAGCAAAGACCAGAGTTATTATTGGGCCGTCTTTTCCTCGCTGGAGAGCTCTTTTAGAAAGAAAGGCATGAACTACAGACTCTGACCTAGCCATGCTGCTAATGGCTAGGTAAGTAATAAATGATTTCACCAGGGTTATTGTGTTTGGTCGGGCATAAAGTTGTTATACAGTCCTGATAAAACTATTTATTGAATGTGTGGAGGTGAAAAAGTTTATTTTCGTTGTTTTGCCTGATATTAGGAATGTAAACATGCCTCTTATGCCTGAGAGAGAGATTTGATTTTACGACAGTGGTGTTATGCAGCAAGCCTCTAGAGGGCGACAGAGAGCATATCTGCAAAGTTATGGAATGGGGCTTTAAGGTGGGGCTGTGATATCATCATTTTCAAAATATCGCTTATTAGCTGTACACACAGAAACAGAACAATCATTTTATTCACATTTTTGCAAAAAAGAAATTTGCCATTTTGGAGTTCTTAAAATATTATATCTGCAAGGCTGAAGCAATAAATATAATTTTCATATTTTCTGATCGACACCTAAAGTTGAGTACGTTTTTCAAGCTTCATGTCAGAAACATCACAAACTCAAACTTATACCCATTCAGCCAGCTATCATTGCTGTTTTAATTAAATTAAAATTAGACTGATGGGAAGAACAGTGTTTTCCTAATGAAGGAATGTTGGATATTGAGTAAAA
>SSNS01000107.1:1337101-1355533 GCA_006937985.1 Aphyosemion australe | reverse complement strand
TGTAGGAAAGCTGAGCATAAACGGAGAAAAAGAAACCTACCGGGTCATTATCAGACCTTCAAAATGCGCACTTACAAATCTGAATTAAATAAGGCAAGACAAGCCTTTTCTCCAAAGTTATTAGTAACAATATTAACAATTTTCATGTTCTGTTTGCCACTATTGAGAGGCTAGCTAATCTCCCAATACAGTTAGCCTCTGATGTCTTAAGCCTAATTTATACTTCTCCATCAGCTCCCCGAGGCAGAGACACGCACGCATTGATGGAACCGTTTCACCTGAGGAGGGTTGAAAAAGCAATTCCCCGCCAGGACAACAGAGGGCGTAGTGCTTTTCTGGGGTATCCTGTCATGTATCTGGTCCAAGATAGTGCATTTACAGTTTATATTTGCAGTTTGTATTGTGCTTTTTTGTATTTCAGAGACTTTTTAACACGGACAAATTTGTCCCTCATTCTCCTCCACCTCTTCATGCACTCGCCACCTCTAAACCCCTGCTTCCCATCCTTTCAGTCCACGAATAAAACGCTTGCTGCGTATCTTTAAACTCCTCCAGTCAGCCATCCTTTTGCCTGCTCAGTGGCTTTCAAAGACCATGTGTGACAAAATGCAGATTTAAAATTTTGATCATCAGTCCATAACAGCTTCTTCTAGTCATCACTGGTCCAATGGCGTTGTTTTATTGCCCGAGCAAAACTCTTTGTCTTATTCTGACATAGCAATGCTTTCGTGCTAAAACTTGTCCTGTCAGTCCTGAACCTTGAAGTCTTCTCTTCATAGCCCCAGTTTCTGAGTGCCTTGTGACAGGGAAGTAAACTGTACTAGCTGACACTTTGACTTTCTTAATAATTTCTCTTAAGGAAAGACCAAATTATGAAGTACTACGATTTTCTCTTTTCCATCGTTTTTCTTGCCATTTTTGTAGCAACACACTACTTTCTGCACAACACTGCTCCACTAATGCTCACGAGTGCATGATACCAGACTGTGTTCCAGCACTGCTGTTATGAAGACGGAGGTGGTTGTAAGTAATCCAGACAAGTTGGAACAGCTGTAAGAAATAGTAGCACCAGGCTTGATCAGCTTCTGTTCCTGCAGAACAGCTTTAAAAGTTTTAGTGCATTGTGTTCCATGAAAAAGTCCTTTTTGGATTATTCTAAAATGTAAGTTATTTTTCAGTTTTGGGTCACTTTACCAACTTTTTAAACTATTGTTACTGTTATTGTTACTATGTTGTTCAAACTATTCATCAGACTTGAAAGACTTGAAATTCAATAAATAAGTGAAAAACTGGATGTTCTAAAACTTTTGCCCCGTAGTATACAATAACAGAATCTGTTATTATGCCTGATTATTATAGGTCAATTTTAAAGCAAGATTCCGCAACTTTTACACCTTAAAATTATGCTTTTTTGTAAAGTTTTGGCGTCATAGTATTATCTATTATGTTCATTTTCATACCTGTGATAGTGTTGGGGGGTCCCACGCCTGTTTACCGCACTATACAGTTTTTGAGCTCGGGTCGTACCGGAAGTACTGACTGGGTGTCGCTTTACTACAGAATATGGCAAGCCAAAGGGATTAAAAAAAGGGCGCGTTCTAAACACGCGTAATGTCCACGAAAATGCACGTCTTGAACGTGCGTTTTTACGCCAAAGGGGGCAAAAACTCGCGTGTTCTAAAAGCGAGCATTATGTCTGCCAAAACGTGCGTCTTGAACGAGCGTTTTGGCAGACATAATGCAAGTTTAGAACGCACATTTTTTTAATCCCTTTGGCTTGCCATACTTGCAGTGGCGGCTCGTCCATAGGGGAGGTGGAAAAGTTTGTTTTCGTTGTTTTGCCTGACATTAGGAATGTAAACATGCCTCTTATGCCTGAGAGAGAGATTTGATTTTACGACAGTGGTGTTATGCAGCAAGCCTCTAGAGGGCAACAGAGAGCATATCTGCTAAGTTAAGGAATGGGGCTTTAAGGTGGGGCTGTGATATCATCATTTTCAAAATATCGCTTATTAGCTGTACACACAGAAACAGAACAATCATTTTATTCACATTTTTGCAAAAAAGAAATTTGCCATTTTGGAGTTCTTAAAATATTATATCTGCAAGGCTGAAGCAATAAATATAATTTTCATATTCTCTGATCGACACCTAAAGTTGAGTACGTTTTTCAAGCTTCATGTCAGAAACATCACAAACTCAAACTTATGCCCATTCAGCCAGCTATCATTGCTTTTTTAATTAAATTAAAATTAGACTGATGGGAAGAAGTGTTTTCCTAATGAAGGAATGTTGGATATTGAGTAAAATAATATCCCTTGGCCTATTCCAGAAGTTAAAATTATGCAGTTTAATAACGACTCATGCTTTATTTAGTTAGATGTTTTACAGTGGCAGTGATTCCCAGCAAGACCTAATCACATTGCACCATATTTGTCTTGAGCTTTCACAAATCATATTCGCCTGCGGCGTGTTCAGCCCATTCAGACAGCCCATTTGTATTCTGGGTGTGACATCTTGAATCTGCATCCAAATAGGGAGTGAAATATTTATGCTGCAAAATGATGGTCCTCTTCATTGTCAATTTACTTGAACACAAAAGTATATTAGAAGGTAGGAGCATACCGAGCCAGCCAGATCAGAGCAGAAATCACCAAAAAGGAAAGAGAATCAAATCACTTCTGCAGGCTCGGCTACATGGCTGATGTACACCAAACCTTACTGTAGTGGTTATTATGCAACACTAAGATAATAAGCCTGACTGAGTCCATCTTAAAGTGTTTTTTATTCTCTAAAACACAAACTTGCAACCGTCTGGAATCACAATGAAGATATTTGACTCTGCCATACGACACAGAAGTTTTCTGTAGCTGTGATTCGTTACATTGAAGCTCACATTCCTCACTGTGACGTGTTACAACGGAGCCATCATTCTGTGCGTGCTGCCTTCAGGGAGTGTCATGCTGAAATACGGCACCCATACTTTCAGCTGAGTGATTTGTGAGCCTGTAACCTGCCTGGATATGTCGACTTTGAAAGCAAATGTAATTCTGCAGGACGTGCGGTTCAGGCGTCCAACGTGTGTGTTTTATCAAAAGAATGGAACGCAGCGAGAGTTGAAAGATATTCTAATGCAAATGTATGTTCTCTCACATGGACGTTTTAATGTATTTGGAAAGAGTGTAAAAATACAGATTTGCTGTGTAAAAATTAACCAAAAAGAAAGAAAAACCAAAAATGATCATTTGTTTTAAGATGTTGCTGGTTAAACTGAGAAAATCAGGTCTCCTGATTCAATCAATAAAATAAAAATTAAATGATTTGTCGTGGATCTAGCTTTTATTTTTCCACAGACTGAAGAACATCATACGTATGTAAAAGAAACACATTTATAGGCAGATCAGATCTAAAATAGAAAGCAACCTCCAAACCAATATTTTTCCACCACATCCCAAAGGTTCTGGACTGGACTGAGATCCAGTGACTGTGGAGGTCGTTGGAGTCCAGTGAACTCATGGTCATGTTCTAGAAACCAGTTAGAGATGATCTGAGCTTTGTGACATGGGCCGTTTCTCAATATGCGTACTTGTCTGTACTTGTGTACTCCCATCCTTTTGAAACGTCATCAACGATGGTCCAAGTACTGTTCCAATCCCAAGTACATATAATGGCAAGTTCGCTCAAAGTTCCCGGATATGTTCTTGCTCCTCCCATTGTGTCGAGGATGCACTGATGCATCCTTCTGCGGACTTGGGACAGCAAAGTTTCCCATAATGCATTGTGCCGCTAACCATTATACTCCGAACGGCAGAGGAGAAAGCTTATAGCTGTTGTTTTATATCAAAAATACAAATAAATAAATATAAAGTTGTCTGTTATTGTAAATAATTGTGTATAACCTGACAAAATTTGCTGTGTATTTGTTTTTTTTTCTTTCAGACTCTTCACGATCCCTCAAAATGCTAATTAGCTAACCCACTATCAAAATAAAAGCATCGTTGCTTTGTTTTGATGAAAATAAACATTTTTCTTCATTTAACAGCAGGAAATGCTGATATTTTATCAGTTTTGATCAAAAGTGGACCAAATATAATACATTTTCGTTGTTATTTTGTTATTTAAGAAAATAACTAGACTTTTATTTTTATGTCAGGTCATTTTTTTAACTGTAGCAACAAGCAGCACTTTTTGCCGTGAGGATTACGCTTGTTCCAAATGCCGTCCTCATCCTCCCGTACTCGATAGGACAGACTTTCTGGTGTACTAGTCAAGAACACACTTGTCAAGCACACACGAATGAACTAGCGTCCTTGAGTATTGAGAAACGGTCATGGTGCATGATCCTGCTGGAAGTAGCCATTAGAGATGGGTCCATGTGGTCATCAAGATCAATCCCAGATTCAGTCATTTAAATCCTCTTCTTCCTCATTATGATGCTCAGTTTGAACATCACAGGTCATCCTCACCTAGCCCAGGTGTGCTTCATGTGATTGGCTGATTGGCTATTTGTGTTAACAAGCCATATAGGTATACTTAATAAAGAGGCCAGTGGGTGTATTTAACTTCAGAAGTAGATGTGTTTTATGTAAACTGGAATCTGCTGCTTAGGTAAAATCCAGCTGTGAAAACAGAAAATGAAGTTTAATTATATACTGATCTGCAAGAACGTTCTTTTCATGAAGCATCTACCTAAACTGTGACACAATTCTGTTTCGCTTGCAGCCAGTGGCTCCACAGAACAACCTCACATATTCTCTCTGTTTGGTTAGTAAGCCAGACACAAAGCTGCCTTAAAGCAGTGTGTTTTTAGAAGCTCGTTTTTCACCTGTCAGCTTCTAGTGGGCCTAAAGATTACCTCCAACAAGTCACACTGTCCAGAGCTATCTGTCCCACACCAAACGCAGAGGTAACGCAAAGGCCGTCTCTGGAGAACAACAGCTCATAACTCAGAGGTACCGGTGTCCTTGTCAATAAAATCACACATAAAGGGGATTGGGCCTAAATGAATGTGCCCACGAGAGGAATACGTTGTCAGGTGAGGCTCGGTGCAGCTCCCTCTACCTCAGGAATGTCTCAGCTCTGTTCCTCCCCTCCCATCCCCCCTAGACGCCAGCTTCAGCGCTGTCATCGTGAAGGGAAGGAATGCTTTTCAAAAAGTCGCTCTTTTCACAGAAAAAGATGTCAGGCTGGATGTTTAGTTGCATCTTAAAGCTTCTCGCCAACTAATATATCTGGATGTCACTCTAAGGAGGTTCTTTAAGAACAGAAGTGCTGTAAAACTGTTGTTTATTACCGGGTGATTTGTGGGGAAACCAGGAGGAAGCATTCAGATAATAAACTAACAGAGTTGGATTTTCTTTCTCCAGCTAATATTTATCCAGAAGAGGTTTTAGGGTTCTGTGAAATGAAGGATTCTAATGAAGGCTGTGGTTTACTCTCCAGGCTGGGATGGAAATGAACAAATTACAGCAGAAATGAGATAAAACTCCTTTTTTTATTTTATTCACTGCCTTTGAACAGTCTGTTATGATAATGAGATTCACTATTATTGACCAAGTCTGTTTTGCTTCTCCTCTTTTAGCAGTTTGTTTTATATTTCCTACTTTTGGTCTTGCTAATAACACCATGCCACATAGCAAGGTGTGGCAGGGCTTCACACTGAGGAGTGGGCGGTTCTTCTCAGGTGCTTGCATGCCATTGGCTGGAGCAGTTCTCTAAAACACTAATACCTGAATGAGGTAGAGAAAAAAGTCAGAGAGGAGCCTCAGAGCAGCTCGTCACTTCAGCCTCCTTCAGCGCTGGTTTGAGCTACATTACTGTTAACGGGAGCAAAGAAGCAAATAAGGTGAGTAATTGTTTAAGCAAGGTAAAGTATCGGTCTACACAAGAATAAGTCGTTGTTTTTTTTTTGTAAGATAGTCTAAACAAGTTTCTTCTTTTAAAGTTTTGTAAAGTTAATAATCTCGGGGCATTTGAGAAAATAAGTTGCACAGGAAAAAGTGTGCAAGAGTACAAATAAATAAATTGGAAAACTAGCTGAAAGCCTCCAAAGGAGCCTGAAGTGTTTTGTTGCATTTCCTCTAAATCAGAGGTGCAGAAAGGTCGTACATGGTGGGTTTGCATCGCTGACGACCAGTCGCTGTGTGTTAACAGCAGCCTGAAACCTCGGAGCCACACACAGAGCAGGGCAGGCCTGGTCTCCCTCTAACCCAAACTTAACCTCCAGAAAAGGGAGAGGTCGACATCCAGTTCCTGCTGCACTCACATGCCACCTCCTCTACCTGGAGGCTTCCTCATAAATCATCAAGTCCTGACTGCTCCGCTCTGCACCAGGTTACTAACTTGGCCTCTATCCTAAAATTTAACTCTGAAAATAAAGCTTAAGGCTTATCCTAATATAACCGAGCACTCGCTGTTCCTGAAAAAGAAAGAAAGTTTGTTCTGCTTTATTACTTTGGGAGGAAAATTGTGGTGAATCTGAGATGGAATAAAACTCTGACTATGACAGAGGATGATTTGATCTTATGAGTTTGTTCTTTCTTTAATTTCAGACACCGCAGGAATATTCCGTGTGTTCTATCCTTCATTCCACCGGAGTCTGTATCTGTATTTAACCAGATTTCAGTGGTGTGAAGTGTAAAAGACATGGGGATAAGACTTCACAGCTCGGCCAAAACGCCTGAAGGCTATCAAGAGAAAAACAAGCAGCTCCGTTCCCTCCTGTTCTATCACGTCAGAAAACAGTTTTTACTAAATGTTGCTTTTTACTCCTCGTTGTTCTGGTTTTGTATTTTTCTCAGCTACTTTTTACTTGGATTGTTGAGTGAAAAATGTAATGTAACATGAATAAATATCCTGACCTTGTGCCCTGCATTTGTGTGTTTGTTTTTTTAAAAGTCCAACATCTCAAATCATTACAGAGCCATCATGCCACCCACACCAGGGTTTCTGTGTTTCTCAGCCCCAGAGCAGGGATATTTTTTTCTTTTTCATTAGCCCACATAGAGAATTTTAGTCTCAGCCCACACAAACAACCTTTACTTCTTGGCAGATGAAGCTTATTAACAATTTAAAACATGCCCTCACAATAATGCCATTAACCAGTTCTCCCTGCGCTACATGGATGCATCTCCAGGACTCACAGCACAATCCTGTCTAGCTCTGCACACGTGAGGCAAAAAGAAACATAAAAGTCTGTGCTATTCCAATACTTAGGTGTTGCAACCATTTCCAGATTTTAGATGTGAGATAATAGATGCTTTCTGTGCATCTAACTGCAGGGTTTCACCAGACCAGAAGTGGACAGACCTTTAATAGCTCAGAGACCTTTTGAAAATGTAAAATCCTAATAGCTAAACCGAGCTAAAGTCCACGGTTATGTATGTGGGTGCACTCACATGACTCTAAATTCTGTCTCTTGTTCTTGGTGGCTTGAAATGCACCACTCCAAAGATCCTCAAATTTCATTTTATTTTTTAGCTGAGCATAGGCAGGCTTTAGGATGTGTTTTTAAATGTAGTAGTAGTAGTAGTAGTAGTAGTATAGTAGTAGTAGTATCGCAATGAAACTACCCTGACCCACCTCCAAACCTCCAGATAAGAAGATATAATGAATCTATGGAAAGCTCCTACACCTCCACATGGGACAGTTTACTGATTAATAACTAATAATGAAGATGTCAAGTATCGCTTTGATGCATAAAACAACTATGATCATGTGGAGCGGGGGAATTAGGGTGCATACGATGTTTCTGAATTTCAGGAAAGAACCGCCCTCTTCATGTTTTGAAAAACGCATGCCATCGTTCAAAAGAGTCTCCTAAAAACACACTTTTTCTCTTGCGACTCTCAGCCATTTTCAAAAGAACCCGGTGAGAACAGAGAGGTAGAATGAATGAAGGCGTATCGCTCTGCACCAACAGAGTGTGCATGTGCAGGAAGTAGAAACTAACCCAGGAGCGAGCATGTACGACGACCTTGCCTAAAAGCTTCACCAGAATGATTGACAGTTATGTGGACCAATGGTTTAGATGATCCACCAGGAAGTAAAGAACACCCGCAATAGCTTTAATGTCTGTTAAAAAAAATCAAGAATGAATCTCTAGTCAAACCTTTCTTTTAGCATACAACCCTTCTTCTGATGCCATTTGTGTTGTTTATTGTTTTCTCATTAGCACCTCCTGCTGTTTAGGAGCCAGAATGCAGGTTTAAAAACACTCATGGATCCACTAATGTTCCTTACATATGCTTTCTGTACATAGAATAACATTTTTGCGACTTATGGAGGAATTACTGAAAGAGTGTTTATGATGTGTCGGTTTTGAATTTTGTTTATGGTGGGTAAAGTCGCAGTTCATCTTGGCTGAGTATGAAGATACCTATAGAGTAAACTACAGACTAGAGCTGGACTACCCTATTATACACGTCTATGTGACACTCAGACCCCACACCCCCAAACCTAATTATCATCCACAACTCATCAGTGCTTCTTTGGTGGCAAAATAGGCATCGTGTTCCTGATCAACATTAGGTAGGTGGTCATAAAATAATGGCAGATTAGTCTGGATGCTGCATGTGCAACAGATGTGTTGTATTGCCTCACACTGGGACTGAAAATAACTTTCAATTTCATTTATTTGTGGAATAGGACAGATTTAGTGATTATGATCATTACATCAATTAAAGTGTATTATTTGTTTACCTGGTAATGAAATCTCTGCTTTAATTTGTGCTGGAATTAAGCAAAATGCTTAAAAATAGAGTGGCACTGGTTTCATCTATCATTGGATGGATGGATGGATGGATGGATGGATGGATGGATGGATGGATGGATGGATGGATGGATGGATGGATGGATGGATGGATGGATGGATGGATGGATGGATGGATGGATGGATGGATGGATGTTTCAAACATAGCATTTTAGAATTTAACTTTGTTTTCTTTCAAGTTCTAGATCTTCTACACATTTTGAAAGTAAACAACCCTGTTGGTCAGATGCATGAATCAGTCGATTTATTTTTTTTTGCCACCATGAAGGTCTGGAAAATATGTCTATTTTTCTTCCTTTTGTACCAGAGTTCGTCACTAGAAGAGGACACAGGTGAGAGTAACACCAGACAAACAGAAGTCACGCTGCTCTCTATCATGTGTAATATTCCGTTTCTGTTATCTTTGCAGCTGCTGAGGCAAATATGACAGTTTCACACCCCAAAAGCAGCACTTGCTAATTGAAAGCACAATCGTGCTGTTAAAAAGTGTTTTGTTTTGTCAGCACCATGACTCATTACCTGAAATTAACTGTGTAATTCTACAATATAGTCCCACCTGTGTGTGATGGAGAAGTACGCAACATGCAGTCCTGTTGTTCATCCTTGTGCTTTCATTAGTTTGTGTTTTGGCTCCTTAGTGGCAGCAGACATCAGCGTACATCAGCTGAAGCGTTTAGAGGAGATGCTGACGTCCAAGGAGTGTGAGGACCTCCTGTTTGTCCTGTCCAACCCAGAGGAGAACATCTTCCAGCATATTGATCGACTCTCACCAGAAAATAACCAACTAGATGCCCGACGTCGAGCCAAGAGACACATCTTCTCCTCTGCTGCAGGTTAGCAAAGTAATCAGAGACCTTTGTTGTTAAAGCAGCAAATCGGAGTTTTCCCCTTTCAGGAATTATGTAGGATTTTTCAGAAATCCGTAAAAGTGATTTTCTTTTCATGTAGTGTGATATAATATAAGCGATACATCTTTTTTTTTTTTGCTAAGCCCGCCCCCTGCCCGTAAAATCTGTGCAACAGGAAACTAACTAATAGCGTTAGACTACCGCTTACGTGCTTCAAATTTAAGGAAGTACCTCAGCTGATGCAACGTTGATGAACTTTTCATTGAGAATTAAGTCTTTAAAATATAAATATATGAAAACACAACATGACATGAGAATAATACTTGTAAAACAACGTGTTTTAGCTCTGATTGTCGGCTACAGAAGCACATTCATAAACAAGTAACGTGCAGTCGCCATCTTAAATTATCGAGGCGACCCGACTATTGGTGTTGTACGCTTGTCAGCCACTAGATGGTGCCATCAGATAAAAGAAATACTCCGGAGAGCTACTTTAAACCATCGACATATAAATCTATGGACATAGCCCGCCCATTTGGAAATACATATTCAGAATGATTCAAAATGGGAGGTTCCCACCGCCTCCATTTTGGCCGTGACACACGCTTCTTCACGCGCAGACAATCCATAAATGGGAAAAGAGGTGGAGCAGAGGGTGGAGCAGTGAGGGTTGGAGATAACAAAACCAATGTAGGAAGCTAAACTGAGCTAACACACAAAGCTAAGATGAAGAACCGAGACAGCGAACCACGCAGCTGTCTGGCTTCCGTGCGAGGCAGCAGCGTTGGTCGTCTGTGGAGCTGTAATATGGACTGTAAAAATACAAGCAGAGCTTCAGACCGCTGCGATCGGAGCCATGCGCGCTGGCTGCTTACACGATGTCCCGCTCCGCTCCACTCCGGGGGAGTTCAGCGGGACCTTAGCTGCATGCTAACTGGAAGCTAGTGGAGTTTTTCGGGCGCTTTTAACGAGAGAAACGCAGTTGAGCGACTCCAAAGTGTAACGAGATCAGCTCAAACAGCTGGATTGTTTCTGTAGTCTCCGTCAGAGAGTTCCACAGGCTACAACCACAGCGTCAGACGGTAGCCAAGCAGCCGCGCGTCCCAGCTCCCTCTGGAGAAGGAAGTGTGCGGCTGCCTGTGTGTAGAGATGCCGGGCGCCCGGCTCGCTGGACTGCGTGCCTCCACAAGGATTAAGCGGCACATTCGCGGATCTCTGATCGCAGGCCGCTGCAGGTAAAAGGAGAGGCACGTTGCCCAAACTCGGCAAACCTCCATTCTGCAGCGATGACCTCGTGGATCTTCGTCCCAAAGCCTCAGCTAGCCTCGGTTAGCTTACCTAGCTCGAGTTACGGTACCCAGTCAGCCCCACCAACACGTTATATTTCAACCCATCTTTGACCAAGCAGTGTTATGTTAAACACAAAGCATCTTCCCCCATTCAACCAGCGAAATAAAGTACAGAAATATTATTTTACTTACTGATAAAAATGAAGCAGAGACTTCTTGGATGGTCTCTTGGTGCAAACAATTCCACAGCTTTCCCTCTTTGTCCAAATAATTCCATGATTAACATCCAAACACGAGCACGCAGAAAACACAACTAAAGTTCAGAGTCGAAATGGCCAAACATCTATTAACGTGAGGCTGAGGCCTTCCTTGGAGCTAGCTGCTTATGCTAGCTCTGAAGCTAGCTCTGACGCTTGCTCTGACGCTCATGCATCCTGTCAATCAAATCTAATTATTCATAATTTCAAGCATTTTATTACACCTAAACGAAAGAGTTACAAAAAAATCCACCCCCCTCAAAGTTGTCAGGACTATAAACTAGACCTATTAAACACAAAATGGAAAATTGAACCAGGCTGTAAAGATTTTTTTTTCAGCCGTGAAGTTGACATTTTTAACATGGGGGTCTATGAGGATTTGCTCACTTCTGGACCCACCCCCAGTGGATGAGGGGAGAACTGCAATTTTTGCCACTTCCGTGTTTGCCTCATTTGTGAGCCAGACGGGTTCCCCCTTGCTTTAAACACAGAAAGTCTTGGTTTAGAATAATTTAGCTACAAGTGTATGGAGAGAATAAAGTCTCAATAGACTTGTGTGTGTGTATCTAGATTTGTGTGTGTGTATCTGNAGCGTGCGTTCCAAAAGCAGGTTATGTCTGCCAAAACACCTTTGGCATCACAACGCACGTTCAAGATGCGCGGTTTGGCAGACATAACGCATGTTTAGAACACGTGCTTTTTTCACCCCTTTGGCTTGCCATATTAGTATAACGTAGACCTGCGGTTTAGAGACTTGAGCAATGGTAGATCCACCAAAGAAAGCTAGAAATCCCTTATCAGAGGAATATAGGAAAAGAAAAGAACGTGATAGAGCAAGAGCAAAGACCAGTTAGCTCTTTTAGAAAGAAAGGCATGAACTACGAACTCTGACCTAGCCGTGCTGCTAATGGCTAGGTAAGTAATAAATTATTTCACCAGGGTTATTGTGTTTGGTCGGGCATAAAGTTGTTATACAGTCCTGATAAAACTATTTATTCAATGTGTGGAGGTGGAAAAGTTTGTTTTCGTTGTTTTGCCTGACATTAGGAATGTAAACATGCCTCTTACGCCCCAGAGAGAAATTTGATTTTACGACAGTGACGTTACGCAGCAAGCCTCTAGAGGGCGACAGAGAACATATATCCGCAAAGTTCAGGAATGTGGCTTTAAAGCAATTTATTATATAAACACAATTAACTCATTTAGCACAAATAAAAAGTATGTGTTTTGCTTTTAATTGTTCAAATTAGGCAAAAAAATATGGTGCAAATAATATAGGACCTTTTAGAGCTAGTTTCTGGTGAGAGTTGGACTCCGCCAAGGCTGCCCTTCACGCTCTGTTGTGGTGAAGAGATTCTCTTGATTTACCGGTTGATCTACGTTCCAACCCTCATCTATGGTCATGAGCTTCGAGTGGTGACCGAAAGAATGAGATCGTGGATACAAGCAGACAAAATGAGTTTTCTCCACAGGGTGTCTGGGCTCTCCCTTAGAGATAGGGTGTGAAGTTTGGTCATCCACCTGGACGCCTCCCTGGTGAGATGTTCCAGGTACGTCCAATGGGAGAAGACTTAATGGAAGACGCAGGACATGCTGAAGGGACTATGCTTCTTGGCTGGTCTGGGAACACCATAGGATTCCCTTATTTCTGCCTCCAACATATGAGATTGGGGTACACTTCTGGAATGAAAATGAGCAGATTTGGACCATCTCTATTGTGGTCTTTGCATTCTGAACTAAAGCCTGAGAATAAACCCAGATCCTAAGACAGAAGAAATGATCAAAAGTTTAGTTTTATTCAAATCGGGCTTCAAGCTTATAAAATAATTAATACATTTTCCTGTATTTCGTATAAGCAGCTTTCACCTCAACACACCTGCATTGTGGCATTGAGTCTGTGACTGGGACATTGTATGTACTGTGATTAACTCAATACACTCACAACATGGTATATAATAATGTTTACCAGCACAGCTTGATCTGGTGGAGAAGTGCGTGGATACATGCAGTGCATGTAGGGTCGTATTTATATGTGCATATGGTAAGGGCATGGGTGTGAAATGGGAACAGTATGATAGCCTATTGGTTCAAAATGTCTACCACTGTGTATGAAATGACAACTGGGGACAAGGCGGGGGTACAATTTGTCAGAGGTTCCAAATGACCAACAGCCTTACAACTGTTGGAGGACTCTGTTACAAAAGCTGTCATACAATTTCACCGGCTGCTGCTTCCACTTCAGGAGGAGATTTTTTTCTACATCATTCATACGGAGAGATGCTAGAAACCAAAGCAGTCAACCCACAACTCAAGCTGAAGCCTGGTATGTTCACTTGGGAATCCTGCCTTAACGTAGGGCCTTTATTTCCTCATCTAATCATTTAATGTTGTAAATGATTTTTGATTTTTTTTATTTGGTTAGGGTTTGGCCAATATTCAAATATGATATTCCATTATGATAGGGTCAGTAAGACTTTCAGAAGCAACATTGAAATTTTAATGTTTCCGAATAATTCAAAACCTTTCAAAAATAACATTTTGGTGATGTGTTGATTTTTCAATATTACTGTAAAGGTAAAACAACCTGATTGATTTGTTGTTTAGGCCAATTTGTTAAATGATGTCAACCAAAAACAACAACTACAGCCCTTAAATAGTAAACATGAAGCATTAGAAAAATGTCACCAGACTTTCCAGGCAGGCAGCAACACTGTATTATGTAAAGAATTAAAAGTAAAAAGTGTTTGAGCAGATTCCAGACTGACCAACTGGAGAAAACCACAGAGACATGAATGAATTAGCTCAAATGTTTTATTTTAAATAAAATACTTTGTCATAATGTTATTAGTCACAATTAGCTGCAGATGATAATGTAAAAATAAGAGTCAAGATGGTTTAGTTTAGTTGTAGAAAATATCATCATAGAGTTTAATGTAAATCCTAGTGAACATTAAAGGTTTATTATACCTCAAAGACATAACTGTTAAAACTTCAAATTACCTGTGACTAAAGCAGCAGTGGCAGCTACTCTAAACAGTACAGAATTGCTGTTTTATACCATAAATATATTCATATTAAATGTAAAACCGTTTGTGAACAAATATTTCTCAATTTCAAGTATTTTATTGCAGCTTTATGACACAAAAGAATATATACAGTAAAATAAATGTCCTGGACCAGAATAAAAATAGAACAAAGGCACCCGAAGTAAAAAAAAATGCAACAATATAATGCAAAGACAGAGCTGAAACCGTAAAGTGCAACCAGTATATGAGTATGAAATATAAAAAGGTCGTAAACATATGGGGGAAATAATTGTTTGTCATAGACTCATAAAGTGCATTCAGTGGCTCGGTCAAAACTGTAAAATTCACAAAGGTATAAAGTAACTGGATAAAAAAATACACAAATAGTCATAAAATACATCAGAAATTCTGAGGTAAAAATGCTGAGAACATCAAAAACATGCTTATGGCTGGTCCCATGTGTTTAAACGCACCTAAATCGACTCTTTTGTTGCTTTATCCACTCAGTGATGATTAGTTCTATTATATCTGCCCGACGAGTGTTCACAAAGGCAGAATGAAAATATTTCTTGGATTCTCTGCAGAAAAGTCAAGGTCTGCCACTCCACTGGAGCACATTTCTTTATGAGTGGCTACAGAAAGGAGTGCATCCCTCTCAATGATCTTAATTAACTTCTGCTCTCCTGTGAGGACACCAGCTAAATAAATCTCAAGGACAATACACAAGATTAATTCATTTATTTACCAAGCAAGTGCAGCTTATTAAACGTTAATGTGGGCACACTCCTTCATGCATGTGCCTCAGTACCTCACTTTAACTCCACAATATCATTATNTATTTATTTATTAAAAGCCATTGGTCACAATAACAGTAAACTGTGTGCAATAGGTTTAATCTGCATAAACATTTTCAGTCGGGGATTGACACATTTTACTCTCAAATGCATGAGACCCCATAAAAGAACGTCTGCTTCAGTGAGCTCCACAGGCTCCAGACTTCTTCAGGACATGAGGATCCCTCTCTCTGACATCAGAACCCACCAAAGAAGACATCAACACTTTCAGCAGGAACCAGGTGTCTGCTGCTTCTTTCATGGAGCTCCCAGATGTGGTGGATGTTCTAGAGAGAGAAGCAAGTCTTTTAGAAAGCTGCAGTCTTCTAGAATAGACTTTACTGATCCCACAGTGGGGAAATTCACTTGTCACAGCAGCACCATCACTCAAAGGGTAATTAGAAGAAAGATAAAAACAAGGATACATGTATTTACACACAGGCAGTAATCTAGTATTGTAATCTTCGATCACTAAAAAAAAAAACACAAATAAAAGATGAAAACAGACTTGGTACCAACACTATGCAGCATACTGTAAGAGACACAGACAACAATGTGAATCTGGTATTGCACAAGTATAGAACACATGAATATTACATTGGTGTTATTGTGTACCAGGATGATACCAGCACAGCTTAAACTGAGGAGTTATACACTCTTACAGCAGAGGGGATGAAGGATCTGCGATAGCGCACAGTTTTACATCTGGGATGTCTCAGTCTACCTCTGGAGGAGCTGTCCATGACCTCCACAGTGGAGTGCAGTGGATGGGAGGGGTTTCTTAAGATGGAGTCATCTTCCCCAGCATCCTCCTCTCACACGTCTCCTCAACAGAATCCAGCGGGCAGCCCAGAACCGAGCTAGCTTTGGTAGCTAGCTTGTTCAGTCTCTTCCTGTCTCGGTCAGAGCTCCCTACACCCCAGCAGACCACAGCAGAATGAATAACAGAGCCAACAACAGAGTGATAAAAGGATTTTAGCAGCTGGGATTTAACTCCGGAGGACCTCAGCCTCCTCATGAGATGGAGGTGGCTTTGGCCCTTCTTATACAGAGCATCTGTGTTGTGGGACCAGTTCAGTTTACTGTTGAGGTGAACACCCAGGTACTTAAAGGTGTCCACCACCTCAATGTCTGCTCCCTGGATGTTTACTGGTGAGTGAGGAGGAGTGTTTCTCTGGAAGTCAATCACCATTTCGTTTGTTTTACTGGTGTTCAAGCGAAGGTGGTTACGCTCACACCAGTCTACAAAGTCCATGATGACTGACCTGTACTCCTGGTCGTTCCCCTCAGACACACAGCTGACGATGGCTGAGTCATCAGAGAACTTCTGGAGGTGACAGCTGCTGGTGTTGTAGGTGAAGTCCGAGGTGTAGAAGGTGAAGAGAAAGGGTGAGAGCACTGTACCCTGCGGAGCTCCAGTACTGCACACAACCACCTCAGATGTACAGTTGTGCAGCCTCACGTACTGTGGCCTGTTGGTGAGGTAGTTAATGATCCATGCGGTCAGATGTTCGTCCACACTAAGCAGCAGATTCATCAGGCTGAGATTAAGAATTACAGCTAAACAGATCTATATGCTGTCTAATGATGGGCATCTTGGAAATAAAGAGACAAAAACAAAGAAAAACAGCATCTTGCATCACAACAAGCATACCCCCACCAATGCGGTAGCACCAGTACATATGAATGGTTTGTTGGAGGGATTTTTACGTCCCTTATCTTTAATTTTAAAATCAGTGATTCTATAAAAGTTATTACATTCATACAGAATCTTGACATCTGCAGGAAACCTCAGTTTGTTGTTACGGTGCTTGCATTAGCGTTGGTACGTGATAAATTCCTGATCACTTTAATATGAATTTTATTCTGATAGCCTCCCCGTCACCCAGCCAGCTGCAGCTCCACCAGTCCACTTACCAGCTTTGACTCCATCACTGACCGGACCAGCAGCTTCCACCAACCTGCTCATCGCTCAGCTCACCACTCATGATCAGTCCCTCTGAGAACATGAAGATTAGACATGAATGCAGTGTAACCTGTAAAGCCTGGGACACACAGGAGACAGACGCGCCGCGTCACGCCCGCTCCGTCATTTTAAAAAGAAGCCATTATAGTTAGTGAGAGTGGCTACACGGAGAGCGCAGCATCGCGTCCCAGAAGCGCCGGTCTGCGCAGAGGCGCTGAAGATAGGCGCCAGTTCCATCTCAAGCGCTGCGGCGCACCATGGCGCAGCTGTTTACAACATTGTTGAGTACTTTACAACAGACATTACGACGTGGAACGGCTTTACGGCACAAACCCAAACGCCGGCATAAACCCGACCACCAAAACATGCATGAGGAGCTTTTTATTGTTTAAGTTGAGAAGCATAAGATATTGTACGATCCTAATAGATAGCGTACTTACCATTTTTAATCAATTAGAGTCTCACTAAACACAGCGGCAAGTCTGATCACACATAAACAAAAGAGTCACTTTCCGCTTCCTGTTCTCAAGTCCCGTGTGATGTTGTGACTATCACGCGACTTTCCAAGAAGCGTTCAGCGGCGCGGCGCCTCCTGTGTGACCATTAAACCGTGGCGCGTCTGTCTCCTGTGTGTCCCAGGCTTAACTGTTTAGTTACTGTCCTACAGTTATTTATTTATCCTGAGATTTTGTCATTAATAATTCTTCATTTCTTGTTCTGAGTAAAGATTCTAATCCCAACTTGACCTCAGATGAAGAATGATATTAAACAGATGCAAAGAAACAGTCCTGCAGTAAATACCAACTTTGTGAAGGTTCTAGTTCTGTTGTTCAGACGTCCTGATTCAGCTCTGGTTGCTCTGGAGGACACATCGTATTACCATGGTGATCCTGAGTGTGTAACATGCTGCAGCAGGTCACTGAAGTCAGCATCATGTGGTTTAACTGTAAAATATGAAATAATTACTCATGTTCATGATCACATTTACTTTACTGATATCACAAATGATGCTGCTGTCTGATCTAAAACTCACATAGCAGTCTCAGAATAAAAAACAGCTGCCCTAGTTCAGATAGTTTAGTTAGTAACTCCTCCTTACACACGTCATGAACATTATTGTGTCTCAATAAAATTCACTTTAAACTCAGAAATCTCCAAAGAATTTACAAAACTCTAAACAAATTTAAAACTGCGCTGATGAAGTGAAGAAGCTGAATAGGCCCGTTTAAACACACAAAGACCGGCTGCTAACTAACTAGCTGCAGTTAGCCGGTTAACACGATTAGACATGAATAGAGAATAGTGTTTGTGCTCTGTAAAACCAATAGAATGATTTACTTACATTTGACTTTGTTCAGATTACATCAAGGGCATAAAAGCTGCTTAGCATTGTGTTTTTGTTAGGTTAGCTTACAGCCTCTTTAAAACCCACCTATTAAAAAC
>SSNS01000107.1:1324414-1336825 GCA_006937985.1 Aphyosemion australe | reverse complement strand
TTCAGGCTAAATATTGCCATTATATTCCTACAGCAGCGCTAGACGACCAAGTCTCAAAGTCCTCTGGGATTTAAAGATGCTCAAAGTCTGCTGCCACCCCCTTCACACACACACACACACACACACACACACAGATATAGTTGCACACACACAAATCTTTAGTTACGCACACACAAATCTTTAGTTACACACACACAAATCTAGATACGCACACACAAATCTAGATACGCACACACAAATCTAGATACACACACACAAATCCAGATACACACACACAAATCTAGATACACACACACAAATCCAGATACACACACACAAATCCAGATACACACACACAAATCTAGATACACACACACAAGTCTATTGAGACTTTATTCTCTCCATACAAGTGGCTGTAATGTTAGTGTTGGCCATATCAGGACAAAATCTGTTCAACAAATACATAAATCATGGAATTCTTACATGCATGGGTCAGTCACAGCAAAACTCAACAGGTCAAAGTTCACAGGGACATTGTCACATTTGAACAAAACTCAGAAATTAACCACCGTAGGTCCATCTACAACTGATTATGTTTGGATTCAGTGCATTTCAAGATGGCCACCACAGCTAATTAAACTCTGCAAAGAAAGAAAATGTCTAAAGGTCATTTTATCATTTTATAGGGCTGTAATTTGAAGTGTTAGTAGCTGATGGTCATTTTTGGTTAAAAATCAAGTAAATAGAAATATTTCTTCAGAGACTCACCAGAGATAGACAGTATGTCTAACAACTCTGTGCATCAACAACTCAGCTCAGGAGGTAAACGTCCACCCTGAGACCACACATCCACCTCAGCACAGAGTTTGTGGCTGCAGTCTGACAGTCAGAGGCCTGTTGCTCTGATAGACATATGTTTTCTGCTGTGTAGACGGTGACACGCAGTGCCAAACAGCCCTGACAGACTGGCTGCTGAAGTACGGTGAGAAGATCTACTACGACAGGCTTTCTCGCGCCTTGCAGCACATCGGCAGGACTGACATCGCCATTGGTGAGAAATCAACAAAAGGAATGCACCTTGCAGCGATGAATGATTTGTTTCCAACAGAAGCATTTTGTATGTAGCTGCTTCATGCATGCTGCAAATCCCTGTGAGAACACCTCACAACGTGTCCCTCGACAGAAGGAAACCAGACCAAAGCCTCGTTTCACCACTCGGCGCTACCAGGGTTTAGTTTGGTGTCCTCTAGTTTTTAACACAAACGTGTAATTGCTTCATTACTTTGATATTTGTTTTAATCGGAGCTTCAAGAATGACAAAGTGTGCACACTGCCAGTCTCTGGTGTGTGCTGCAGTCCGGTGTGCACACAACTCCACAGCCGAGTGGCGTTGGATAGGAGGAGGTGTAAATGATCTGACAGAGGAATCAGTGGAGCTGACACCAGCCAGACAACCAACCATCTGCTCCTTTCATCAGCAGCTTTGGAGTTAAAAAAAAAAAACACAAAAAAAAAGGGACGAGGAGAGTATGAGAGGATGAGTTGTAAGACAAGGCTCGGAGCATTAGTGGCTCTGATGTGGATTACTGTGATGTAGAATGTAGCAATTATAGCTCTTGATTGCAGTTCTGAGCTGATCTATTCTTACATGCTAACTTAAAAGGGTTTGTTTTGTTCTGTTCTGCTAGAAATAATTACGTTCCGAGTGAGACGCCAACAGTTAAATCAGAGTTAACAACCTTTCTACAGGGTGTGCTGTGCTACATTAATGCTAAAGTTGCTCTGTTCTTTTGTTACAGAAGTGGGGAAGAACATCAACCAGGACAAAGCCTTGAGCCTGAAACGCTACGTTGAGGGCTACCACACATACGTGAACTCTTTAAACCACCAGTTGGGGAACGCGGACACAAAGAAACGCCAGCGCGAGCATCGAATCGAGAAATCACAACGTAAGATCGTTTATCAAAACGACTGAAAGAACCACTTCAGATTGGAACATAAAAAGTGAAGCAATGTCCGTGTATGAGCAGAAATCTCTCTGGATATCGATGCCAAGAGAGGATTTTTTTAGGTTGCTCCTCTTGAGATTGTCTGAATGACAAATGGTGTAATGTTTCCATGAACCCTGAATCTATTAAGTGTTTAGATGAGATGCCGGATTAGATGTGGTGGCTGCGGGCATGCTTCCAACTCATTACTGCTCAACATCAACACTCTCACTATACAAAGAATATTTCCCAGGGCAGTTACAGACTCAAAAATGTAATTATCACCTGTCTATTTATTTACTCCCCTGAGTCCTTCCTTCAAGTTAAAACTTGACAAAAATGCTCCCATCCCTCTCTGTAATGGTAAATGTGTTTGTGTTCTGTGTTTAGTAAGGGAGCTGACGTGGCGGGACCTGGATTTGATCGTGGAGCGAGCTCCGGTCCCGCTGTACCCTAGGGGGCCTTGGGATGTGGCCGGGCCACTTTTCTACGGCGTCCTGCTGGGATTCGGAGGAACCCTGCTAGCATGTGTGTTTCTGTTCCTGCTCATCGCTCACCTTCCTCAAACAGAGCAGCAGAGCCATCGCCCCAGCAGGAGGAAGATGAAGCTGGGGGACGTGTAGATGGGTGATGAAGCTTCTGGGATTCATTTCAATGTCAGACAATAAAAAGTATAAATAGACATTTAAATGCTTTTTTTTATCACAATCAGAAGGGTTTTATTGCCATATGTGCGAGAAATCACAACATTAGGAAATTGCTGCGGTACTTGGTGCAAAAAGAAAGATAAAAAATAAGAGATAAGTAAATATAGGAAGTAATAATATACTCATGATAAAATAATTAATATAAAAAGTGGCAATAGAGAAGCAGCTACTATACACACAGTGTAGGTACTTAAGTGAATTGTCCAATTTAAAAAGAGTCAACAGATATGTTTTTGCTTACATCTCTATCACCAGAAAAATTTTAACAAACTTATCAGTCTTTAGTTGAGCTCCGTCTACTGATTCAACTCAGTTCAATTCAAAAATGGCGGCCATTGCTAACAAAAGTGGCTTAAACGCTGTAAACTTTAATTATTTCAATTTAGCCACCACCATTGAACCATTAAAGGAATAGTTCAGATCTTTGGAAGTGTGTTTTTGTGAAAAGGGTTATGGACAATCAGGATTGTACGTGTTTCAGGTAGCTTGTTGAAAAACTAGAGTAAGAGAGATAAGTTCTGACCAGACTGTTGAGCTAGTCTGAGGGGGACCAGTTACTACTTTAAAAGATTTTACAGCATTTCATGCAAAGAAAAAATTGTATTGTTGTTTTTATGCACCATAAATGTCATATTGCATATTAAACAAAATGTATTTGCAGGAGTAAATAGATTTTAGGTTTAGGAAAAATGGGTTGGGGGAATTTCAGCCAGAATTCTATTATATTTTTTCTGGACTAACGGTTAGGGTCAGTTTCCTATTGCAGGGATTTTACAGGGCAGGGGGCGGGCTTAGCAAAAAAAGATGTATCGCTTACATTATATCACACTACATGATAAGACAATCACTTTTACGCTAAGCGAAACGTCTACAAGAAATCAAAGAAGTCCAGTTGCCTTCATTCGAACCCCTTTGGATTACCATGACCTGGACGACTGAGAACCTTCACCAGCATGCATAAAATAATATTTATTCACCACACCACTCCTGATAACAAATATGACAATAATAGTGTCCGTTCTTATAAAATCATTATCCATGCTGTGTATTTTAGGCTAGTGGGCACTGTTGGCTTGCCAACCGGTTTATGACTGGTAGCGTGACAGATGCACTGGAAAGCAGCCCTCACACCAAAGGTTGTTCCACTGTTACTCTGATCGGGATGCCACTTTCCATTTCCCCTCTAAGTGACGGCAATGTGCCCGTCTGGCATCGAAGAACAACTAATTATCCAGCCTGGCGCCTGCTTCCCCCGGAGCCTGCCGATACCTCCGCAGGCAATCCAAAGGACTAATAACAATGACAATACCAGCAGACAATAGAGCACTCTTGATTGTGGTGGCAGCGTCTGCCGGGTAAAGAAAGCCAAACAGAAAGCACAGGGCTGCACATTTTTAGATATACAAAAGGGGGAAATTTGAAATAAATTGACATTTAAGATGCTCCAGAAAAACAGGCCCAGAACATTGGCACCAAAAAGTAAAGAAAGAAAGAAAACAGAAAATTCAAATGGGCTTTATTGACATGTGGACGTTTCAATTAAAAAATCATTTCCCCACAACAGGATTTTTCCCCACATCCTCTACTGAGACAAACTCTATCACAGCAGCAACAGAGACATTGTGCTCATGGTTCTTGAGTAGTTTTCTTTCCTCTTGTTCCCAGTTTCTTTCACCAGCTCTACTTTCTTCATCATAATTGAGCTAATTACTTCATTATACAAATCTGGCCTAATGTGCTTCAGGAGGCCGACAGCTTGGATTAACAGTGGCACTGAGCAGCAATTACAGTCTATTAGTTCATAAATCAACATTTAAACAAATTATAGTGCCAATAACTGCATGAGCATAGCTCTGAAAGATCAAAAGGGCATGGGTTTTTACTCATTATTGAAGCAGTGAGCTAAATAATGTTACAATAGTTCAATATTCTAAAAAGAACTTTGTATGAAAGACTTTTCTTGTTCTTTTAGAATAAAGCCGCCATAATCGAAGTGATAGTGGAGAGTATTTTTAGGGATTCTGTTGCATCAAACATCAAGTAGTCTTTAGACAACATTTTTTATATAATCGTCACTAAACAGAAGAGCTCCTCGTGACTAAACCCCCTCCGTCCTTCAGTTTCCCCCGCTGGCTGTTAGGATCCTGCAGGTGCTGGCTGAGACAGGTTCACCTGCTGTGGGCTCACCCGTGTTCCTGTAAGCAGTGGAGAGGAAAGTTGCAGTTGTGCATGCCTGACTGGCTCAGAGAAACAACATGCCACATGGGGCCATCGTGGCTGTGACACTCTTTTGCAAAGATCCATCAGGAAGCTTCTCTGGAAGGATAAATAAATCTAAGTCTTTGAGTTTATTGAGGCTTAAAAAGTTAAATCTGGTGCTCAACCAGGTACTAAAACATACTTTTGTATGTCATAGATGTTCTGGATCAGATTTTCTTTAAAGGGGACATATTATGACTGATTATTATCTTATTATAATAGGTCTACGGTCAACATGAAGAATGTTCGTGAAGTTCTTTGCACATAATCAATCTCACGAAAAGCAAATTCAGTTATTTTAGTCTTTACATATTTAGACATTTCAGGGCTCTGTCACTTGAAGGAAAACAGGACTTTGCTGAGCCCCCCACCCCCTCCCAGGGACTGCTATAAGAGAGTCTCAGCTACCCAGGGGCTCGGAGTTGAGATGCTGCTGCTCCTAGAGTTCCATACTAATTTTCCTAATTGTGATGTCACAATCAGGAACGTTTTGAAACACCTTGTTTTAGGCATATAATTCCTAAAACCAAACACTAGTAGAAAATGAATGGATGAATTTATTCATGTTTGAAGTGTTTCTACAGGCAGTAGATACCCACATGGCAGCAAAAAACGATCCAACACGTGAGTTTTGCATAATATGTCTCCTTTAATGTCATTTTTTTCTTCGTTGTTTCCTGTTACCATAAAGCAAAAGACAGGAGATAATGATTTTGCCTTTTTGAAACTCTCAGAAGCATTTAACCCTTTACCCCCAATTTACACCAGGTGCATGAGCAATGAGTCACTGCAGCGATCTGATTTAGTCAAGACCAACACGGCAAATCTCAAAAAAATAGCCCAAGCTCTTGCAGTAAAGCACATGGGCACTCTCCTGGAATGCATCTCACTCCAACTTTCCACCATATGTGTAAATGTCGTATACCATCTGCACAGTGCAAAACATAGCTCATATATAGTCAATAGCTTTGTTTCCACGAGACACGCAGCGGCCAGATGTGTCCCAGAAGCATATTGTTGCACCACCCTGCACCATTTAATGCTTATAGGGTCTATTTTTTTACATGCTATGCGGGTCAAGCTCAGTAGTTCCAATCAGGTTAGAAGAGAAATTAAACACAGGAGCAGTGTAAAGCATCCAGAATGTTTTCTATTTAAAAGACACATTTAGATTTCCTGTTGCTTAACCATAAAAAGTCATTACCAGTGACACGTCCTTGGTGGAGGTAAAACAAACAGAAAATATACCACAGATCTTTGCATGCTGCCATCTTTGTCCTTGTTTATTGTGTGAATTGGTTAAATCATGCATGATCTTGTATTCTCCTGTGATTTTGTGATCATCATGAGACCAGCTGCATGAAACACATACGTAGCTACTGTGCGTCGAAAACAGTCCCAGTAGAAAGGTACGTGCCGCTGAGGTTGCTGTGAAAACACGTCTATTACATTACCCCCCCCCCACTCACGCATCCTGTGAAAAGCCCGGGTGAAGGTCGCCATGGCGTGTCCGGTGAAAACCAAACCATAGATTGTAACAGCTTCACAGACACACTGCTGCCATAACGTGCTGTTCACACACCTGGTTTAAATTGGGGTATCCAACCCAAAAACTGTTAACACTGTCAGTTTTACAGATATCGAGCCACTTCACGGCCCTCCCAAATGCAGATAAGACAGAGCAGAGGCAAAAAAGCACTTATTTCAGACATCCACAACATAAGAGTGTATGGGGGGGTCTCCTGCACAACTGAATGAGGTCACAGTTGATCAGCGCAGTCCTACAGCTCTGTCCTACAGGAATGGGAAGGAGAATCAGTTTAAGAGAACTCAGTTTAATCCCAGTGTCCATCACCTAAATGCTAGTTCATACTTCTCCGTCTGCATCGATACGGAGACATGCAACGCCATTATCCGTCGTTGCAAGGGCTCTCCAACAGGCTCGCAAGGACGGACAGAGTCGAGCCCACTCTTCTAAATATCTGTCGAAAGCAACGGGGACAGCAAGCCTGTAATTGGTCAGGACGCCGCTTCCTTTAACTTCGTCAACAGCACCATCATTCCGCATCAGCAAAGGTTGCTGGTCAGAGCGTCCAACTTACAATTTTGCTCATTAAACGTATGAGTCTGAGTGTTAACAGAACGACACATCCCTTTGTAGAGGTCAGGCAGCTTCCCAATTTTTGCTAACAGCTTTTGAAATTTGAGATACACCAGGAACCTGCCTGCTCTAAACAGCAGAAACCTGGTTATCATGAGTCCAATTATATAAATATCTTCTACGTCCTCCACAGACAGCAGCAACAGACACATGATCTTCCACTCACCCCAGGAATCCATCACATATCCAAGTGAGGGCAGGAAGGCTCTCCCTTATGCCGGAATCACACTGTGCGTTTTTCGGCCGTCTCACACGACTGCTCATGTCACACTGTGAGAACTCCAGAAAGGTGCCACACTGAACGGCGCAAGATTTCAGTGAGCCAGACTGCACGACGTCTCGCTCCAAGAGGACATGCTACGTCATGAGCACATCCCGGGCGCACCCCCCGAAAAGCATATGTCACTAGACAAATAACTAAAACAAAGCTAAAAAAAGAAAAAAAGCACCACAGTTAATGCTTCTTTTTAGTGCCAGCTCATGACCCAGCTCATCTTCCTCAAAGAGGAAGAATTGATCAGCTACATATTTTCAAAACCCGCTTTGGCCTCAGACTCTGGCTGCACGTCTCCTTTTCTCGTCTTCCAGCTAAACAGCTGATCTGTCTGCTGGACATCCATCCTTGTTATCCTCTTTTATATATAAAAAACAACTAAACTACAGAGAAGTAACTATCTATCTGACACAGATCGCTCCAATATCTAAAGTTTTGCCGCTAAGTGACAGCGCATCAGCGCACCTTTTGACACCTGCTGTCAGATCGCACAGCCATCCTCTCCCTCAGCAACAAAACGCTACTGAACCCATTCTTAGTTTAATTATTTTTGTATAACTCTGGTTTTATTTGGATTATTAACAAAAATAAAACAAATCAAAACTGGTGTGTAGTTTATAATTCGCATTTTAAACAAAAGTTGAAACAGAAACTGAGAGAGGCGGAGTCTTGCTGCTGCGGCGTCCCAAAGGTGTGTTGTCATTGGTCAACTGCAGACGGGAGTCATAGGTTTACAAGCAGTGCTTCAAGACTGTCGAGGCTGTTTTTGGTCGTGAAACGGCTCAAAAAGCTGTTGCAGAGCCAGTCACACTGGACGTCCACAGATATGTAAATCACCCTCACGTTCACCGTTTTTTGTGACAATTCTGCTCCTGACGAGAGATTTGGCTTAGACGGCCGAAAATCGCACAGTGTGATCCGGGCATTAGCCATTCTTCAGGTGGAGAAAATCTAATCAATTGCCTTTAGAGACTAGCTGACCAGATCCATGGTTGTGTGTTCTTAGATGAGTCTTCCCAAAGACACACACTGATTGAGCAACATGTTTGTTTAACTTTTATCTAAATGTAAAAGTCAACCCTGTGGAGCTCTTTCACCTAGAACTGTCTGAAATGTTGATGCACAAATAACTGAGATTCTCCAAACAAGTACAGGTTGCATTTTCTTGGAAGTTTGTGTAGTTATTGCTGTAAGTCCGCTATTTAGACAGAGTCATATGTCTGGCTTCTGTCTGAAAAGGCAGCTGAGAAAAGTTCATGAAATAAAATCTTCTTGCATCATGTAATCTTTTAACTTCCATACCAAACTTTATTTTGTCCATTGGGAGCTGTAACTGTTGTAATAAAATGTAAGTTACACCTATAATGTAAAAATAAGCTAATAATGTAATGTGTGTGTAAAGAATTTTTTATATTTTATTACAGCGTCACCCTTTAAATCCAATGCTTACTCATTCACAGCACATATTTTTGAGCTCTAATAAGTCATTCATAATCTGGTTACATGGCATAAAAATTTATATATTTCAAATTTCAGGGTTTGATAAAAGCAAGTTTTACTCAATCATTTGTCCACAGAAGACACTTAAGCCGGGTGTACACTGTGTGACGTTTTCACTTTTTTGAGCCAATTTTCCCCTTGTGCGAGAGTCTTTGAGCTCGGGGCGAGTTTTGCGTCGTGTAGCATACAGGGGGTACGATCAGCTCCCGATTAGCAATCGTGTGGTCGCACGAATTTCAGCCGTGTTTGATATTTTGCTCGTCCCTCATGGGGTTATGGCACTGTTGAAGCAGCGCAGCGATCGGCTGCGACCCAAAAAGTACCAGAACCGCTCACGGCGCATGCGTCAACATGACTCGCCAGCTATTTTCGTATCAACACACGTTTCTTTTTACTTTTACACTTTTCTCCACACATAATGGCAAGGATTGTTAAGAAAGCGTGTTTGCCAGGTTTATGTCAAATTAAACTGATCCTAAAACATTGTTTTACTTTCTTTCGTTCATCTTTCTCCTCTAACGCTCGTAAACCCTTGTGTGTTTCCATGGTGGCCCCACAGGGGTTTACCCATGTTTGAGATAAACCCTTTGAATGGCTTGCCCATATAGATCCCATATGGGGCCCACCTATGTGTGCTGGCTGGGGTTTGAGATGGAGCTGAATGCTACGAGTAAAAAAGTGGCACAGTGTACGCCCAGCTTTAGTTTGAAACTCTGACATGTAATATGGTGGGTCATATGCTTTCATTTTCATTAGTTAGGGTTAGTTTGGATTTCCTTTAATTACATTAGGGTTGTGTATATATACACATATATATGTATTTGTATAAATATACGAATGTTCCAATGATTGGTGTAAATACAGAACTTTATAGTCCACTGAACAGTTTCAAAATCTATAAAGCAGAGCTCGACTTTGTGATTGTCTCTGAGCCCATCCTTTAAGATGTCTTTCATTTACAGAAATCTGAAGAATAGGCCAACAGTCTATTCTCATGCAAAGGGATGAAGCAATCACATGGATGAATAGAGAAAGAATCTGACATGAAATTGACATTTACAGCCAAGCCAAAGCTGGTGTATGAGGGTACGGTTTCCAGGCATATCCATTCTCATGTAAAATAGAGCGTTTTTTCATCACGGTGCTTTCTTTTGGGTATTTAATAGTTTGCAGAGCAGCAGCTTATCAAACTGGATTCTCTGAGGAGGACACATCTGTCTCTTGTCATTGGCTCAGCTTAGCATATGGAGCCAAGTGTTTGTCTGGATGGAAATGTAGATGGACTGGATGTAATGCGTGCCAAGGGGACGCTCAGACTGTGGGGCTGTGTCCTTGATTTGCTGAGGCAGAACGTTCTGCACCATGGCCTCTGGGGTGTGTTTAGTGTCACTAAAGGCTTTAAGTTCCTCCTCCCTCTATTTGCATCTTCATTCATCTGCAGAGCCACAAAGGTGCTGCAGTCCCTGCTCAAGCATTACTTTTCCTTTTGCTCAATATTTATGGATCACAGGAAACAAGATCACAACAGCAGCTCTTTTAAAGTCATACTTTCCTTTAATCTCCTCAGTTACAGCCGTCACAACTTTGTCTTTCATGGATTCCTAGAGGGAATTCTTCAAAGTTTCTTCATCCTTTCAATGCAGGAGTATTTGTTTGGGTTTGCAGGTTAAATCACAGTGCCATCATGTGGTAGGAATAGGTCATTACAATGATTATTTGTGCAGTTCTGTGATGTTTTGATGTATAAATTCTACTAATATGCTGTTTTACATGGTTTCATAGAATCTTATAGCTGTAATAAAACAAATCACATGCACATATGGTGGTTCACGTCTAGCAGCAGTTGCACAGATATTTTTATAGAACCAGGTGTCCTCTTACACTTGAATTGCTTTTGCCACCTTAAAGGAAAATGAATCCTAATCTTAAAACATGGTAGGTGATTAAAGCAGGGATGGTTTATGAGAGAAAATGTATCTACCACAGCAAGTCTCTAGTTTGGTTTTGGTTATTCTTAAATGTAACTCATATATGATATTAGAGGAAAGAAATCTAAGTGATTAATTTGTTTGATCAAATTAAAAGCTTTTAGAATTTGGAAGATATGGTCTATTTGTTTGGCAAATATGCATTATTATTTTGATGCATTGTCCAGTGACAGGACTCGTAATTAATTTTTTGTGTTTATTTTAATTAAATACCATTTGGGTTTGAATTCCCCCAGTGTAACTGAGATAAACAAAAGTGGGAAAGCGCTCTTGAGTAGTGTGTATATATACTGGGATAAAAGCAGCAGGATTTTTCCTCTGGGCTTCAGACAGGTGTGATTCTGCATCAGGGACCAACTATAATACCCAAGAGACATTAGACACAGAGAGAGAAAACCAAACAGGCTTCATTTAAAGCCTTTTTTAAATAGAAAACATTGTTAAAGAATTTATATTCTCTATAGCTCACAAGAGCAAGAAATATTAACTGGTGATTTTGATATAATATTGACCCAGATCACGCTTTCTCTAATGCTTGTGTGTCTTTAGAAATGGACATAGGGACACGACATCAAAGTTGAAGCTAGAAGGAATTGAAACACCCTCTAGTGGCTGGATGCCGTTTTAAATCCTACCATCCTCCATGTAAATGAATGTCATTTAATCTTGACTAAAAACTAAAAATACACTTCAAAGGATTCTTTCCAGGGATTGTTTCCTGATGACTCATGTAGCTAGCCTAGTGAACTAGACCAAATTCTAGCCTTGCAGAGTTTGGTCTAGGCACGCTTCATTGAAACCCTCAGAGCCCGATCCACTGCTGTGGCTGTCCAATTACAGCTCGCTATAATTTTGGTTGGGCCAATCACAGAGCGGGAGTACCCGATGACGTCAGTCCTGCAGCCGTGAACACAAACAACATGGCGGCAGCGCAGGAACCACGTTCGTTTGAAACGGCTTTGTCATCAACATTGGATGATTTAGGCTACGTTCACACTGCAGGTCTTGATGCTCAATTCCGATTTTTTTGAGTAAATCCGATTTTTTTGTGTGGCTGTTCACATTATAACTGAAATGCGACATCAAACACTCTCCAGTGTGAACGCTTCACAGCCCCAAAGCGACCCGCATGCGCAGAAGACAAGAAGTCACAGTCAGAACCAGGAGAGGTGGAGTTGTGATGTGAAAGCCTCACAGACAGTTCAGCCACAGGATCACACCTGAGTCTCTCGTTTTGGGGTGGAAACTATTTTAAAAACTATTTTACTCCTTATTCCCGCCGTCTTCCCGAGTTAGTATTCCCTGAAAATGTTTTGGTATTAAGTTCATTCACGGAACCCCCACCACCCCGCTCTCATGGAGAACCCCCCCACCCCGCTGTCACGGATACCGAGACCGGAGATGCACTTCGCTCCAGCAGCACCTCCCGCTCTCATGCTTTCTTGTATTTTTAATTCCAAAACTTGACAGGATGTCCCACAGACCTCTGAATCCTTCTGTCAGCGCTGCTCTTCAGCGCTCCTCCTCAGAAAAGTCCTGACACGACGCTCACCTC
>SSNS01000107.1:1152037-1324397 GCA_006937985.1 Aphyosemion australe | reverse complement strand
ACTCCAACGTGCGTAAGTCTGTCGGCTATACTTAGCGGCTTCTTATTTTTATCAAACAAAGTAGTGCAATGTCCCAGTACACCTGATATTCACATGTTTTTCATACAAAAACGACAGAAATCATTGATGTTAGACGCCATTGCTGCTTCCCTCTTTTCCGTCGCTGTGATTACGTCACATTGTTCGTTACTCTGATTGGTCCTAGCGCTATCCAATTGCGTGCAGACAGTTTGAAAGACAGCCATAGATCCCGCCCCACTACTGATGGTCGTGGCCAGACTATATATTCACATAGGATGGCTTGTCAGGCTATCATGTAGGCATTACTGAGTTACAATGTTAATTATTTTTTCTAAAACATTTAGACCCTGCACACATGTATCCCACAAGATATTTTCTATGGTTTGGCCTGTCGTCCACACGAAAGTGAAGATAAATGCCACCATAAACAATTATTTCTGTTTTCAGCTTTTGCTTGTGGATGTAAACAACCAGGGGTTTAGGTGTCGCGACGCCACTACTCATGACAAAAATGCTCTGACTTGACGTGTGCGACCTGTATTTACACTTGATAGCTTGTTTTTACAAGCTCAATAACTGCTCTATGTACAAGACCACAGGAGGACGACATTAGGATGGTAGTGGCCTACTGCCTAGCTATTCAACATCCAAAGAATGTTTATCATCAAACACACTGAGAGTTTGGGGGATTACTGCCACCTGCAGGTCTTTGAATGTGCTTCACAATGCACTGGATTTTTTTTTTTTTTTTGTTGTTGCTGAAAATGAGGTGGTGTGGACCCAGGTGATGGGTGGGGGAGGATGTTTGGTTTTACAAAAACACGTGTGTACATGACCTTGGTTGTAATTGATGCTTTAAATAAACACCATTATTGCATGTTTGCAGCAGGAGGGACGCAGAGGCGGACTTACCATTAGGCAAAGGTAGGCGATTGCTTTGGGCCCCAAACACTTCAGGGCCCCGTGACACTTAACAAAGAAGTAAGATATTTCTTTTACTTCAAAATAAATTTACCTGGCATTCTAAAAATAGAATTATTTTGAAATGGCAGCAGATTTCCTTGTGTGAAAGTGTTTCAATACCCATGTCACCCAAAGGACTATTATAAGACCGCAGCAATGGAAGTGAATGACGGACGAGCAAGTTTGTCGTCCTATAAAAAAAAAAGTAAAAGAATTGTGAAAAAATCAAGTGAAGCCATCCAAAAAGTTTTGTAATGTAAAAAAAAAGCATCAAGATAATAAAAAGTTTGTAGCAACACTGCTAAATTTTATGGATTTCTTTACAGTTCTGAAGAGTAATAATTACTGAAAGTTGTGTTATTGTTGATGAAAATGAAAAGCATGAAGTCTCTATTTGCGCTAGCACTTTTTTTCCTATATGTAAGGACTGAAAATAATGCAGAGGGCCCCATGCTTTTGTTTGCCTTGAGCCCCCAAACTGCTAAGTCCGCCCCTGGAGGGACGTTAAGCTCCACATCCCAATTGCTCATGGTAAAACACAACATGGCTGTGCTTGTAAGTGGGTATTTTGGCTTCATATCTGAACAACAGAAGTAGAGACACTCTGCTAATTTTTAAATAAGGCAATGACCTCAGTTATATCAAATATCTGTCATAAACTGCATGCTGAGTGAAAGGGCAGCTGCAAAACTCATCAAGTCTTATCATACATGGTATTTGTGTAAAAATGTTATGAAAATGAAAGAAGTCCTTTATTTTCCTTTTGCATCTATTCAAAGCATTCACATTTTCCTTATTTTTGGATGAGTGCTGTTTTTATAATCAAGCATTGATGCTTCATTAGTGAAAGTGGGAATTGTGACAACTAGCCTGTAAGATCATCATGCAGTTCTCTACATAAATGAAGTAACTGTACACAAGCTATCAAATTAGGATTGTGTAATACCACTCACAACAGCCCTAATGGCACATTGCAGAGCATCATGTGACTTCTTCCCATGCTGGCAGTGTTCTAATGAGTTCCCCCAGCATTGCACCACACGGTGTTGCTCTTCATTGTCCTATCTAATTTCCCTTCCAGTCCCTGCAGATATCTCTGTTTTTTAATCTATTAAGAAGATCGGGGTGCAAACTGTACTTCTCACTCTGTTTGATGTGTAGAAGGGGTGATAACACACTTCACATAAATACCTGTCCAATAAACTAGCTGTGAATCTGTGATTTTTCCTCATCTTTCCTCTTTTCCATTGTGAAGTTTTGCAGCTTTTCTGCAGTTTCAGCTAAACGCTCCATTAATTCATTGTAGTTAATATCTTTAGAGGTAATTAACACTGATTAGTTTTAATGTGATAATGGCAGAATGCATTAAGCACATTTATTACATTTGCATGTTACTAAAAAGAAAAACCAAAAATGGCAAGCAGAATAAGCAGTGGTTTCCACAAGACACGGGGTTGTGGTCTGTCAGCCATAAATAATTAACCGTTCCCCAATAAGCGACGCAGATGCAATAATTTCATGCCTCAATTAATCATGCAAGAGTGTTTCTATTGTTGGTGCATTTAATTGCTGCTGAACTACGAGACGGAGACAATGTGCAGCATTAATTAATACGAGCTATCAGTGGTCAGAGTTGCTTTCAGCAACTTTGTAAACAAACTCAGTTCAAATACGTTCTGCTGATGTAACACAATCAAGATTTATGGTTTCCTGGGGCTGAAAGCTGATTGGTAATGAAGGAGAATAGACCCTTTTCCCTCCAGCCTGCCCCACACCCACTCTACAGACACAGGTTTGTGGAATGCATTTGCAAAGCTCTAAATGCTGTCGCTTGATCAATGTCAGAACCTCTATTGTTTAAACCTCTAGAGGTGTTTTGCACTTTTTCTGTCATCCTCCTTGTCTCAAATGACTCTTGCAAAAAAAGTAATTTCAGCTACAGTCACATAATAAAATAAGGCTCACTGACTCCTTATTAATAGGCCTCGTTTTTTCATTTTATTTCCCAAAGGTCAGAGCTGAATGTTTCCTCAGCGAATGCTCTTCATTAAACACAAGCGAGTGCTAAATGACGAGGTCTGGTGACTCAGAGAAGAGATACCCTCTGACACCGAGCAATTAGTCTCAATAGTGTGAAGCAACTGGGTGTATAAACAAATTTATTGCAGAAATCTCTCCATCTCAATTTCTGAAAGGGATTTTGTTAATTAAACCATCATAGCCAATGAATGTGCAAGAGGTGTAAAATTAATTTCCATCTGAACTTGCAATTACTGGATAGAAACACATTATAAAAGTGTTTCATTTGAAAAGAAATTTGACTCAAAGTATTTCATAGTTCAGTGCAGTCATCGCTTGACCTCTGGAGGTTAGTTATTTTTCTACCTATAGCTTCAGAGATAAGTGCTAATTATATGGCAGAACATCAAGAGGGTCAAATACACACAATTTATGAAAGGGGTCAAAGCTCGTGATGATATGAGTTAAAAAGAAAATGAATGCAGCACGGTGGTGCAATGTTGTATTCAATAGCAGGTAAAAATAAAATAAACAGGAGAGGAAAAAAACATTTAGGTGACTTAGTTACATAAAAACACAAGAGTTTGTTTTCATAACCTTTGTTGCTCAAGTGTTTTTGTCATTACTGAAGCATCTCATTTGTTTAAAGGCTTTTATTGATAGATATATTAAGTTCATGCAAAAAGTCATAATTTGCAGTTTTGGTGCTTCTTTTTCTAGACACTGCATGTTGCCCTAGAATGCAGTCAGTCAACTTCTGTATAAGTAGGGCTGCACAATATATCGAAAATTTATCGTTATCGCAATATCAGCATGCGCAATAGGCATATCGCAAAGAACAGAAAAATATCGCAATTAATGGACACCTCAGATTTTTGCTACACATTTTGTCAATCAAACGGAAGCATGAAGTTTTTGACAAATCAAATAGAGCCCTTCACCCATTTGGCCAATTGGTTGGGTTCTCATAGGTTAGATGCCTTGGTGTCTAGGTGGACGGCACTTCATTTGGATGGCTAGCAAACACCTGAGTTAGCTTAGAGAGCGTTGCAATGACTAAGAGGTGTGTGGAAAATGGAGAAAGAACTCATAATTCAAACAGCATGAATAATATTTCTAAGTACTTGTGTTCAACAAACACAAGTACTTTGCAAGGCATGCCAAACACTTGTGGCAACCATGAGGGGAATCACGACAAATATCCGTTGTCACCTCCAACGCAACCAAGATCTATATACTGGGCTCTAGAAAGCTAGCGTTAGCAAACCCAAAGTCTCTGACATTAAGACAAGTAAGAGCACAACAGCCCAGCAGATGCCCATGGGTGGAACTCCTTATGAGAAACCATCAAAGCGGTACAAGGAAATAATGGAAGTAGCCAGTAAGTGCTACGGGAGTAAACATATCCGTTCAGCTCTGTAAATGTTCTACATCGTTGTCCTAATGTTTTAAATCGCTCCAACATATTTTAATGATTATTGTTTACAAAAATATTGAAACAGATCATGATAATTTTGTAATGTAAACTTGCATGATTTCATTTTGTTACTGTATTAATACTAATGATAGAGGATGGAGTGGTGTGTCTATAGTATATATACAAAAACTGCAGATTTAAGTATTTGTTCATTTATTGCAAGTAATATCGATATCGCAATATTAAGCACTGTTATCGCATATCGCAGGTTTTCCTAATATCGTGCAGCCCTATGTATAAGTGATAGTTCTCTTCATTGGTGGTGCCATGCACACACACCTAGATTAACTTTAGTATCTGAAAATGTTTTCCTTTAAAGGATCACAGGAAACAGACCAAACCTTGAATATACATAAAAGAGAGCAGAAAACAAACCTGGGGTTGATATCCTCGTAGTGATGGTGAAAATGAAGAACAGATGTGCTAATAAAAATCAGGTGTAGAAAATCTGCTTTTAGACTCATCACTGGCATGGAGCTATGGAGTTAGTTTACACATTTGTACCCTAATAAGTGACACTTTTGAATGTATTTAAAGCATCCACTTTCACTGATTTCTGTGCACTCATTACATGGTTTAAGTAATTGGTTTTGATGAGTTGCACAGGTGGTACACACATTCAAGAGACCAAAATAGGTGTGTGCTATATGTGTATGTGTGGTGGGCCAGTCAGGTGAAAAAGACCTGAGTCAATTTTTGTTCCAGTCCACCCCTGGGATGTGTCCAAGTTGCATCCTGGTCAAATGGTGTCACTGAAGGTTGTTGTAGTTTAGGGTCAGTCTGGGTTTAAACACTTTGGTTTGGATATATTCATACTGAAAATCTGTGAAAGTGCAACCAAACTTGGGTATACGGATTCTTACGATCTAAAGTTTATTTTGGCACCTAAACCCTGCCAGGCTTTTGAGTTTAACGTTGTTAAAGAGTTCCATTTTTTACTTATTTTGAAAAATAATCACTCTGAGTTTAACATTCAGCTTCTGATAGAAAATAGACGGTGAAACTCTAGGATTAGAAAAGCCTGACAGATCTACGTCACACTCAGTGCATTTACATGTACATCAGAAGACCAAACTATTGCCCTAAATAGACAAACTGGTTCTAATCGTGCTGAAGCACCTAAATAATGCGGTAAGAAACCGACTACATCTGCATGTAAATGGCTCCGTCGAGCTGATACCGGTAACTTTCGGAAGTGACAAGACCACAGTAGCGGTCTTCTGATAATATCATCGTCACAAAGTAACACATGTAACATCAAACAGTATAAGCTGTGCTGCAGCATTGTTGTTCATTCCTTCATCCATTGTGCATATCCTGTTTCAATTCCGTCTGCTTTACTCCCGCCAGCGTTTGTTTACTATTTGTGTTGCTATGAGCTAACTGGAACAATGCAAACATGAAAGGGCGCATGTCGCCACCTACTGTACCGGAGAGGAACAAACTTCATTTTAGAGGTCGGTTTTCTAACGTACATGTAAACTAGGATAAAGGCTCCCAGTTTATTACTTTAGATCGACTGAGGAGCAAATGAAATGAACACAACAAAAGCTAAATGAGGCATAAACTAAGAGAGATGACTATAGACAAAGGAAAACAGCTAAGGAACACAGGGGTCAAAGGTTAAGGACACACGAGGAGCAGAACTAAACTAACTAGACTAAACACACTGGAAGGGGAAGATGATCATGTAAAATATGTTAATGGGCAAATCAAAGACACAGGAGAGAGAGAGATGGACTGAGAAACCTGAATGAAATGTCAGAGGGGGACCAGAGACAAGGGAGATGGGATATAGAAGGAACAGGGGAGACATGGACAGGACACGGGACATGACAAACAAATCAGTTTAGACAATCATATTGTGAGAATTGTCTCCTGTTCTTGAGTAAAAATTTCTGAAATTGACCTTTTTTAAGAGGACTCAGATTCTTTTTTGTTTTATTGGGAAACAAACAGATTTTTCCTGTATTGATTTAGTTGGGGAAATGATTTCTCTCTGTTTGACCTACATCTGAGGGGCAGTGGGCTGTCATCTGTACAGCACCCCTGTTTAGGACGTTTTTGTGTGAGTCTCTAGGTGTGGATGAGTGTGTTACAGGTTGTTTGTCTCTCTGTGTCCCTGTGATGGAATAGACACCTGTCCAGCGTGTCTCACACCTCTCACCTGGTGACTGTTGGAGTTAGGGTTGGAGGTAGGCTCCACCTCCCAGTGAGCCTACTCAGGAGAAGTGGTTAAAAAAAGAAGTGTGTGTTCGTTCTTGTCTGTCGACTACCTAGTACTGGAGATCCTCTACCTGCTATTGTTTGTTTTCTTGATTCCTAACTTTTGTCAGAGCGACAAAACTTTCTGAAACGTTGTCACATTGATGATGGGACATCTTAACTTTCTCCCTACTCTGATGATTCAAAAATATCTCATTGCAGATGATCCATTTTTTGTTGCTCTGATTGGTGCGCTTGCATCACTTTTAGGCTGGTTTGTAACATCTTTAAAGGTCTCATCACCTATAATACCGTGGATATCTACATCCTATTATAGTCTTTTAGACCATTAAAGTAAACTGTATTGGAAAAACAAATAAAAAATATGATTTTTTAATCCTTTATTGTGAAGGGCATATTTTCTCGCGAGATCACATGCGATATCTCGGACACGCGCAGGACTGAGGAGCGCATTCATTGGTGGAAGGAAGCAGGACGCAGCTTCAGCGTCTCGCTCCAAAACAACAAAAGTTATAACTTAACCCGACCTGTCAGGGATCCAACCGTGTATGTACGAGCCCGAGCCTCGCCTTGTGCGTAATGGCGTCCTCGCTTGTTGTTGAGTTGGGACAAAGCAAGCGCAGCCAGGCATCGGCTCTTATGCTGTTGTGAAGATGGAATACACAAACCGATCAGAGTTTTGTTTCCCATAACATGGATTATAACACGAGTCGTCAACGGTAAGACATCATTTATGCGTTTCACGTTATGAAATGAGCTTTGTTGTGCTGGTTTGTTCGCTGCTGGTTCATATTAGTTTATATTCGACCTTTGTGACAACGTATAGGCCAGAACTCAAGTTCTCGTGTTGGAATGTGCGTGCTCGTGGGGTGCATGTGAGCTGGTTGAAGAAGGCAAGATTAAACAAACGCTTCAATGTTAAATATCGGCTTCTCAGCCAGTGAAAAATCATTAGGAAGCCATTATAGACATGTTTTCAAGTGGAAAAGTGAAGATTTCAGGTGATGATGACTCCTTTAAGTTTTTTCATCAATTCAGGATTGTGCTTTTCGAGAACAGGAATCTTTTCTCCTTGCCACAGAGATTCTCATTAAACTCGATCTCAGATATAAGGAAACCATCTTTGATGCTGTTAGCCTGGCCTGCTAGACTCTCCCTCTGTCTATTCTGAGGACTAGTCTGGATACTCAGATGCAGCGAGCACCATGAGGGGCGGGACTAGCCAGCTCAAAAATAACCAATCCGAAAAAAGGTGGAAATGACGACTTATCATGCGACGCTGTAGTCAAAGATGGCGTCAAAGTAGCGCTGCTAACAATCTCCCTCTCACTGTTCACGCCGAGCTGCACTGCAGTTAAACCCAGCCTTTTTTACTAGTTGCTCCATTAATGGAAATAAAGGTGACACCATGATAAAATGTGTTTTTAGCTGGGTAAGCACCTTCCTCAATAGAAATGAATGCACTGTGAGCGAATGGAGACCCTAAGATGGTGGCCGGCCACTACGGCAGCACCAGTCCACGAGGCGTCTACATATATATGTCTGTGGGTAGCACAGCGCAAACATCTTTCTTTAGAAGAAAGGCTTTTAGCGCTAATTCTTGTTGTGGGTTTAAAGACATGTCCAAGTCATTTAGAACAGAGGAAAGAGCCGCAGCAAACTCCGCTTCAGACGCCATCTTTGTTGTTTTTGAGAAACTGAGCGTCGCAGTGTGTGACGTACGTTGCTCAGATCTGATTGGCTCGGTGAGAATTCTCAGGGGTTATTTGAATAGGACGGTTACCAGACCCATTGCTTTCCATAAGGAAGCACTGGTATGGCTGGCCAGGCTATTAGCTGCCTTGCAGCATGGGTTTCCTCCAAAACGTTTCAAATGAGATGTTTGTCTTTAGCTTGCTACTGATAATAAAGCTGCTGGGGTTTTTGTTTGTTCAGGTCGTACAGCAGGAATTTTGGTCTCAGTTGATGCTTTTATTGACTTTTCTGTCTAGCTGGCTATTTATCAAAATCTATAAATACACAAAATGATTAAGTTTGTATAAGACTGGGTACTTTTCCAAACGTATGCAGAATTACAGAGGCAAACTAGCTGATGTCCACAGGAGAGCTTCTTCTTACTGAAAAGGACTTTAAAGCAACAAATGTTCATCTGCTGCTGCACACGATCAAATACTAAGTTTTTAAAGGTCCCATGTGGGATATTCATAGAAATCATGGTAAAAATTGCGACTCTTTAGCGCCATGCAGTTCAGAGTAAGTATTGCAGCTACAGTGGCCCACTCAAAAAGGCAACAACTCCAGCGTTCACTCCAGCCATCTGGTTCGTTTTTTTATAAAAAGCGTGAGATTGATTAATTTCCAATCTCTGTAGCCTAACCCACACAAAGCATATAACTACTCCACCAGTTAAAAAACATTTTTTAATGACTGTTCAGTCTTAATACATAATGCCAGGCGTACCCCCCCTCCCCCTGACGAGACGACGCGCGCATCCCCCACCCCCCCACGTCCCTGTGCGCGACGAGGCGATCCGCCAAACATTTCTAGGGGAAACACTGCTGTTAGCTGTTATATCAACCTACCAGTCCTGAAGGAAGCTAGCATAGCTGCCTGTCACCGATTCACACACGGAGGAAGGGTGGCATCAGCTGTGGCATCCGGTGTCATGTCGATCAGAGCAGCGGAGTAAACAAGAGTCTGCCGGTTAGCCATCAGCTGATCGTGGCACACTTAGAGACCTCCTGATAGTAATGAATTGCCTTGAGACGACTCTTGTCGTGATTTAGAAATACTGTCAAATTAGGTTATAGGTGACATATGACATGTTATCTAAGAATTGGAATTGCTGAATGAAGAAAAACTCACCTTTGCAATGAGATATGGAAGTTTCTAAAAATAGCTTAGAGCTCACATTAGCTGCCCAGGTGCACCAAGACTTTGAAAATGGTGTCTTCAGTACCCAGAATCCCTCACTAGTCACATGACTGAATTAGTGTGTTAGAATATTTCAAGTCAGCGTTGTGTTATTCCTTAAAAGTACATGGTGTAAGACCACACACAGAAAGACATACAATCACTCACATTTAGTGGTGAGAGACCATGCATCCCAGGGCTCCAAATTAAAGATGATGGCCATAGAAACCTTGTAATCACTCGTGGTGCCAATTTGCTGCAGAGACAAAGTGGAACAGAGGAGATGGTGTGTGCCAGAAAACCTCAAGATGATTTCTTAATAGCTTCATAAATCCATTCATGCATCACAGGCATACCACTGCTGCTGACAGGCTGCTGCTAGGCTTGACACCAGGCCTCTAAGCTCCACACAACCCAAACAAAAGCTATCTGCCTCATATTGTTTATTTTGTGAGTGGTTCCATCACTTCAGCTGCAGCAGCAATTAGGAGAGTTATATTCACTGCTGTATCATTTAAAATGTTGTTTTAGTGAAATAAAAAATGTAAAAAATCTTACAGTTGTTTTAAGAAATTACAAATACTAAATTTAAAAGTGCTAAATGATCTGAAATGCCTATTTTGCTTTAGATATTTATTAGGTTAGAAGCAGGAAAAGACACAGTGGATCATCTTACAAGAATTAACCCTGTTGCACTAAATGTTTTAAAACACCTCTGAGACCTCGACCTGTTCAACAGGAACATCACTTTCCTTAAATACTTCTTGTACCAAATCCTATACTTCTCCTCTTCCCTCTGGTGCAGGATAGTTCAAAATTATGTCTTTATATACAGTAAAACTAATTACACAAGTGAAACATAAATATATAAAAGACTTATGGCCTCACATTCACTAAGCTCATATTAAATTGAGACATAGTTGCGTTAAAGACATGATATGCAAATTTTTCATATTTTTAAATCATGTTCTTGAGCCAGTATGTGCTAAAATGACCCTTTACAGGATTAATGAAATGTCACTCAGACCCCCACCACCCTCTGTGGCCAGAACACCCCACTTGCAACTTCAGAGTGGCGGGCCGCCTCCTGTGGACTTAAAGTAAAGTGGAGCTGACATGCCTGGTGCCAGTATGTTTCCTGCATGTTTTAGATCGTGAACACAGCTGATTTGTTTGGTTTAGTGATGAACCGCTCCTGTAGACACTAATGAAGGCTGAGGAGACATTTCAGCTGTTAGATTAAGGTGTTAAAAAGATGAACGCACAGCGAGAAGATACGTTTCACTTTTAATAACAGTGAATTAATAACAAACACTAGGGGGTGCTAAAAGCAAGGAAAACTGCCATATTTAGTTCATCTTGAAAATGTTGTGCCATGTGTTTTTGCAGCTGTGGAATACTTTCAGCAAACATTTTAGCTCAGTTTCTTTCTAAATGATTGAAGTTATATAGTTTTTGTATTGCTTTTGTCTTTTATCTGTGGAACCTTTCTTATTTCAGGTTGACACAAAAAGTTAATCAGCTATAGATGTACATGAAATAAAGGTCTCATTCAATCCTTTTATATGTTTATTTAATGTATAAATAAAATTGTTGTGGTCTCTAGAATAAATGAATGCGTTTAGATTTGTTTTCTATAGGGAAAAGCGTTGGCGCTCCTGTTTCAGAGATAGAACTTAGACGGAGGAGTGAGGGTATGAAAAACAACAGGATTATGAGTCTTCGTGGTATGCAAATGTCTTGCTTCTGATTGGCTAAACTGTGTATTTCTTACTACAGTTTCACGTTTCAGTCTTTAAAGGTTACATTTATTTGATTAGCTGAGGCATGAAGAAGGAACTAGAGACACTTTCTAAAATAAAGATGGAGATGGACAAGAAAATACAAATACCAGCAGGAAACAACAAATAATTATTTACCAATTCATGGCACAATTCACATCTGATACTTTCCATTTATAATAACGCCCCAGATTGTATAGAAAGTTTCAGATTAACCTTTAACAGAGTACATATTTTTTTCAGATGGACAATATGATAGTAATTCATTGCAGTTATGTTTGCAAGCTTGATGTTTTTCCATAAAAGCAAAATATATATTTTTTAGCAGCTTGCCTTCATTTCAGTTGATGTTTGTTAAACTCTTATTGTATTTGGGTATTGTCTGAACATGAAAATAGTCTCTTACTATCTCCTGCATTAGCTTCTGATAGAAAATAGATGGTGAAACGCTATGATTATACATTTGATTGAAATCTGTACTTATAGTAAATATCACTGGGACACCATTGCCCTCCTCATTCATGTTAAGGCAATAAAAGCTGAGTTTGTAATGCTAATTTAGCTCCATCTTCTGCAATTATTTGTGCTTTTCCTGCTTCTCCTCATTAATAATAATATTCCCAAGATATCGTAAACAAAGTTTAGGATTTTTATTTCAGCTTTGTTGACAAAATCAGGCTAAATGTTCTCTTCTAATTGGTTAAACTGATCACGTGTGTAGTTCCAGAGTTTCGCCACCAGATGGCAACAACTGCCCTCCTCATTCATGAAATCCTTAATTTGGAAAACAAATTAGCTTAAAACATTTTTTTCATGCCTCTTAACAACGTTTTAATGTAGTATAGCTATAAATATATTGTGGAGATTAAAGCAAATTTTGACGTTATAAATTTCAGAATTTTATTAAAGCAACATAATAAATATTGAAATGATTGATCAAAGTCTTGTTCCATCTAACTGAATTAAGTTTTGTTTGTGTGACTTTACGTACATTCACACACAATAATTTTGGAAAGGCTATCTTTATATCAGCCACCCTATAACACAGTGGTGGTGGTACGTGGCTCCTCAATCCAATGCAGGATGGAGATATCAGCAAATTCATCAGACTTTTAAAGTGCTGGAGGAGCTGCCAGACATTCATTTTCCATTAGGATGAATACAGTTTATCTTAATTTATCTTTAAGAGCAAAATGTAAATGAAATAAAGCATGCAGTAGACCTCTGAAATGACTAATACACTTTATTAAAGTAAAACTTTATTTATTTATTTAACCCCCAGCAGTTGTCCTGCCTTATTACTGTTGTTAATTGTTTAGCTGGTCCTGGTAGGCCTGGGTGTGTGGGGGTTGTTCTGCAGAGAAAAGAAAGATTTTGAGCACAAAGTTGAATATAATTTTTCTTTAACATGTATGTATACTTATCGAATCAAATCAAACTTTATTTATGAAGAGCTTTTCATACAGCGAGTGCAAACAAAACTTTTGTACCTGTTTTGACACACTTGTCCAAAAAAATTATTCTATAGCAATGATTTGATTTAACATTAACTAGGGGTGCACCGATTGCAGTTTTTAGCTGATCACCGATCACCGATCTTGAGAAAAACCTGAGATCAAGTTGGCCGATCGATCGGTGCACCCCTAATTTCTGACTTTGCATACTATGTGACAATGTCTTTTTCTTGTGCAAAACTAAAGTATTTCTAATTGGTTCCTAACAATCTGTAACGCTAGATCGGATTGTGCCTTATTTTCATTCAGTATTTCTTTCTACTTGAAAACCATTTTTTCTAGACTTGTTTTTGCAAATATGTGAATTTCCCTGAGGGGGGACAAATAAAGGTTTCAGTCATTCCTTTTCTCACAGCTCTTAAGCTCCGATTAGGCTGCTGTCTTGTGATCACTGAGATATGAGTGGATTTTCTTGTTTTTTAGGGCAAAAATTCTGCCACTTGAACTTCCTGGGGATTTTCTGCTCAACATTTCTTTAAATAAATTAAAAAAACTCAATCAGCTAGGTCTTCATGTCTCTTTTAGCTCAACACACTTAGCTCTGATTCTTCATCGGTGTTTAAACCAATGCCCTCTCAACACTGCATTTCTTCTGAGTACCAAATGCAGGAATCTGGTTTGCATGCACGTTGCCGGGTGAGCAGTGGTGGAGCTGCAGAGAGAGGAGTGTCGAGTATCTGGTTCATTCATCAGACCGCTGCTGTAGCTGTTTAATCAGAAATCAGACAACGTGACAAAATCACAGATAAAAGCAAGTTTACTGGGTTCTGTACATGTATCATCCACACATTCATTCTCTCACTGACAAAAATACAATTTTACATGTTTCACGGTAAAAAGTGGACAGAAGCTACAGCTGAAACAACCAATTACAGGGCCTGGTTTACGTTGAAGAATGCAGTTCATCTGAATTAGTGATTAAAGACAAGATTCAAAAGAGTAAAACATGTTTAGCTGTGTCTATAACACTGTGCAAAACAATGGCATCAAAGTCAATAAAGTGCATTTACTTCTTAATGCATTTGTTTTCTCTAAAACAGGAATGTCAGAGGATGAGAAACTCTGCAGTCTCCACCTCATGGAACAAATTAAAAACACAAATAGCATATTTTATATGAGCATCTTTTCTTCAAAGCATGGTAAATAAGTAAACATTCCTTACAAAACATATTAAGAATCATTTTACAAGAAAGCTTTACATAATACATCCTGGGCTTTTAAAATTGACATAAAATAAAAAGAATAACTATCTGTAGATATAATTTATACTAAAATTTGATGTCAGCGCTAAAGTTGTTCATGGTGCTCGTTATTCAACGACTCCACAAAACCAGAAAAGTCTAAAAGCTGGGTGTGTGTGATTCATCCTAACAGCGTGAGGAGATGATCTCTGATCACACACTCGCAGAACGTGAGTAAAGTTCCAGATTGCTGTTTTTGTTTTTAATTAATTATAACTGGGCTTGTAACATGCCTCCACACAACAATATAAACTCAAAAATAGTTAAATAGAGTGAGGAGGAATATTTTTTATTACAAAAAGGACAAATTCTACTTCATTAGACTCTTCTGGATTAAAAACCAGAAGAATTTCAGAGGAACGGCCAACATCTGCTTTGCTTTTGTGACTTTCTTGATGAGAGCTGCAACAAGACTTTCTGCAAATTAAAAGAGCGTTTTGTGAATTTATTTAGATGCAAGCGAGCACAACAGTAAACACAGCCTACCTGCTGTTTTAAGATTTCAGGTAGAACAGTTCTGTTTTGGTTCAAACTTTGAGAAAATTTCAACTTTTTGAGCTACAAATGACTATGTTACAACCCTGTTTTAGTAGTGATTTCCTTCGACAGCAAAACCATCTAAAAATAAAACCCTGTGGTTTCCTAGTGCAGTTCTAGTCTTTGTAGGTATTCACCAGTAACTGTAACAGGGAGTAAAGTGGGAGAACAGGTTACAAGACGGGGAAAAGGCTTGTCAAGCAAGTGCAACTCCACATGGTAAAGTCAGACGACTTCTTAGTTTAGCCTCATCTGGGTTTTTCCATCCATCTTTGTTACAAAGCTTAACGACCAGCTCGTGCTGACATCCCAACATCCTTCAAAGTCCATCAGAGTCAATAAAATCACTAGAAGTCACTAAGGATGCTGATGTCAGCAAACTCCTGGCGGTATCTGTGTGAGTACAAGGCCAGGAGGAAAGCCCACTTGAGGGTCAGGAAGCTCCACACGCAAGACAGGTAGAGGCTCTGAGGGTCAGTGACAGCTGTGGACCAGGACAGACCCAGGATCAGTTAGCAACTGTTCACATTATAAAGCCCAAACTGTAAAAGACGAAAAAGCTTACACTGGTTTCGTGTGATGGCCAGACTCAGGAAGGCTATGAAGGCAATCACAGCCAAGACTGAGAAGAAGACTCCAACACCGATGAAGAACTTGAGGCCCTTGAGCCAGGTGCGCCAGTAGTCCTGCACGTACATGACGTGTGTGACGAGAGACCAGAACGCCAAAACTCCTATGAGAAAAGAAACAGTCAGATTAATTTGCTTCAACATGACTTCCTGTCATTAATCAGGAACTCCTTAGCTGTTTTGTAGTCAGCTAAAACCAAACAACAACCAGTCAGGCACACAAATCACCTGATATTAGTTACTGCTGGAACTAGTAATGGTGTTAGTGTTTCCTTTACATTACAACAATTACAGTGTCTGGGATAAATGGTTAGTGTGCATGTATCCATCAAAATTACAGTTTGCATCATTGTTATGATTTAATACATTTTATAGGGATTAAAAATTCGAAAGATTTCCTTCAAATGATTTCTGCCCAGCTAGATGTTTCCTCATCTTCACTGAATGATAAAATAAAACATTACTGAGCTGAGCATGAATTTTAATATCATGATAAATGTTAGCGCTACATTGTCTGGCCTGGGTCTGGATTATAAATTAGAATGACGTAACAGCACATATAGTTATTATTATTCCTGGTGGTGCGTTCACGTACCTGACAGGCCTCCCATGGCCGCAGTCCATGGCTGTTTATATGCGATGTTCCAAACCAATAACGCCGACAGTCCAACCAGAGTGCCGAACGTAGCATAGCCTATCCTAATATACGCCCTTTTGTTTCCCATTGTTTAGCAGGACAGATGCTAGCAAAAGGTGTGCGCCGTTGGAAGAAATAAAAATGTGGTTTTGTTTTAAAAGACAGACGTAATAACCTACATTGGCAGCTTACCGCCACATTATGTAATATCCTCACAAACAGGAAAGCAAAAGGATCAAATTTCCGTCCGCTAACATCAAACGACGCCACACATTGTACAAAAACCAGCTAAAGTCAGTCCGTTTAGGCGACTACCGACCTCAAAACAAAAATAGTTTTAGCAAACAAGCAGCAGCTAAAAAGCCATTTAGCTGCTTAGATAACAAAACGCCGCAAAGATCACACGCTCTGACTAAAAAAATAAAACCTTTAACGGGATCATCGTTCTGAGCCACTGACGAAACATTTCCTTCAGAAATACGAATCAATTTCAGCCGCTTTAACACTTGACATGATTAATTTATTACTATCAATATTTTAAAAACAGTAAACACTTTAATGTTTAAAATGCTTAAATATTTTCTTAGTTACCCATCTTCTTCTTTTGAAGATCTTTGTTATGAGGAAATCCCCAAGACATTGCTACAGCGCCCCTAGTGGAGGAAAGAGAGATCGCAAAAGTAAAAAATATATATATATAATGAACAAATAAATAATAATTGAGTTAGATTAAATTGATAATATAATAAAACAATAACACATTCAATAAAACATTTAATTTATATAATTGTATTTAATTTAAATATGAAAATAAAACTTTAAAGTTTCATGCAGTTTGTTTGTTTTTTATATATAAGGTATAAGGTTGTTTCAAGGATACAGGAAATCTTTGGAAGTTTTGTTTTTATTTGCTCCTTCCATCTCATTCTCTGACATCAAATAAACATTTAGGACTTCACACTGAAAATTGTTCTTCATGCATGGCTGTAATGTTTGATGTTCTCATTGTGAGACTAATGAGTCATTCATTCATTGTGCTCAATTGTTGTTCTTCCAGTAACTGACTCTTTTTAAAATTAAACTTTTCTGGGACATGAATGTGTAGTTTTAACTAAATTGGATATTAATCATAAAATAAAATAAATATAATTATATCAAGACTAGCAAACTTTTCCTGTCAGTAAAGAACTGAAATCTGTGCTCCGGAGCTCAACCACAATTTCCTGTGGTTGCTTGCAGCTTTGCAGCAGTCAGACCTCTGAGAAAAGCAAACCACCTTACCTGTGAAGGGCATGCCGTAACCCAAAACTGATGTCACTACTCATTTTCTGGTGCCAGTTTCACACGCTCACAATTCACTGCTCAGGGTCCCTGCTGCAAATTCAGCCCATGCCCTCAGGCGCTGGCTTCATGACCAATCAGAAAGATACAGGAAGCTGTGTCCACTAACACCCCCATCAAGTCCCAGAGACGACCCACACTGAGAAATTATCTCCTGGCCAATACTGGAAAAGGAAAGCAGAAAACCCAACAAGTGTTGAAGCCACGAGTCTAGAAGGAGCTCACTGGTAAGTTAAAGATCATCGATCAGAATTGTGTCTATAATTTTTCTTTAGGAACTGGTATAGAAATATTTTATAGGTTTGTACAAATAGTATATTTTACTTAAAATAACCAGATGGGGCTATTATTTAACATGCTCACAAGATTACATCAAAGTTGCTCAAAAGCTGAAATATTATTTCTAAATTTTATATATTTTGTGATGCTGTTTACTCGTTTAACTGAATAAATGTTCAATACTCACACGCAAGTGAGCAACAGGGAGTAAAAATATACGAGAGAAGCTTGAGATGAAGAATCTGAGGGTTTTATAACTTTTGCTTATGTCAGCTTCACATTCAGACGCCATCTGACCAGGAGGTCAAACAGATCAAGTCTGTGCTTCCCTGTCACTGCTAAGTGGTCAGGAGAGAGGAAGGAAAAGGTGTGTGTGTGTGTGTGTGTGTGTGTGTGTGTGTGTGTGTGTGTGTGTGTGTGTGTGTGTGTGTGTGTGTGTGTGTGTGTGTGTGTGTGTAGCACAACAAAGCCAGTTGGCAGAGAACATTCCATGGGCGTAGATGTGTTGCAGGAAATCCCACTCCCATTCCCGAAGGATCTAAATAGAAACACAGACTCACCAAAATAAATACAGAGAAAAAAAAGAGGACAGAATACTAGATGTGAACACAGACAGCAGCAAAATAAATGTATTATTATTTTATTTTGTTTTAATAGATTTTCTTTAGTGAAACATGTTGTTTGATGCTTTAATACAAATAATTTTTAACTGATTAATTCCAATATTCCTTTTATCATTTTCCACATCCTATTGACATGTTGATTATTATTATAAACAAATAAATGAGGTAAATCTGCTGGTTTAAGCCACTTTCTGAGTGTTGCAGTACACACATATCTCCAGTAGAGGGCACCATTTATTTTGGAAACTTCTGTGGACTAAAGTTCTCTGCAAGCCTGTTCCATTGGTTTTACATAAACGAGTGTTCAAGTATTAAAAACCCTAAATTTAATCTCCTGAGTGAGTTTTAGCTTTTAAACACTTTTTTAAATCATAACTAAGTTCTCTGAAATCTGCTGCAGAGATAATGACCTTCAGAGCCACAAACCGTTTCCATTATCGAATGCTGAGATTATATCAGATTAGCCTCCTTTAAGCTAGTTACATGGTCCGTTTTAGTTTGTAACCAACCCATCATGATTCATTTTAAACTGTCCTATTTTTACAAGGCTTCTCCTACTTTGCACAAATTTTAAAAATGCTGATTTTTAGTTTTTTCATGGAATAATTGCATCACATTTCCATAGCAGAATGGCACTTAAAGTCCCAGTAATATGTTTAGATTGTGTTTATTTTTATAACATTATCTTTAAATATTAACACTTCATTGAAAATAATATCCATATTCTTTTTGCAAAAGTTGGATTTTTTTATTTAGCCTTAACTCTCATCTGCAGATATTATCAATAATTATAAACTGTCTTTTTTCAAAAGGTCCTGTAAGACTTATAACTCAAGTTTAATTCTGGTGGATTTGGAGGGAAATTGGCTCTTTGGATAGTAAAGGTTGCAGACCCTTGGTCTAGACAGTCAGATACCATCAAAACGTAGTAATATCCTTATCAGCTAGGCTATTGTGTTCAGGAGGCCAGAAGAAGCAAAACTGGATTCCTTCATAGGGAACATTCTTCATGTGGCTTCACGGAGACATTTAGGTGAGAGGAGCACGTGTTGCAGGTGATGTTTAAACTCTGGTTTTCTACTTTCAATCATAACTCCACAGATGTCTAAACCTGGTGAGAACTCAGTTGTGTGTGTGTGTGTGCATGCGTGCGTGCGTGTGTGTGTGTGTGTGTGTGTGTGTGTGTGTGTGTGTGTGTGTGTGTGTGTGTGTGTGTGTGTGTGTGTGTGTGTGTGTGTGTGTGTGTGTGTGTGTGTGTGTTGTCACACACCTGAAATGAAGGGATGCTGCAGCATGAAGGAAAATCACCTCTGCAGGCTTTACACTCCAACACTAAACACTAATGTGCTCTTATGGGAAGAATAAAAAAGGAGAGGTGATCAAAGTTTTAATTACACACACACAAACACACACACACACACAGGAGGCTGTTTGAATGCACTACCCTCCTACATCTTTCCAGCTGAAGGAACATCACCCACGCATGCAGAGCAGGACAGAATGGACGTTGCTTGCTTGTGGAAAGCTTTGGCAAACTTTCTGACACTGAGGTCAGCGCAGGAAGGGCAGCCCTGCACTGGAACAATAGCAGGGACTTTAAAACTGTTCCTTGCGTAATCACTTGCAGGACAGAGTTGACCATGATGTCTAGTTCCAATGAAGTTTACAAATATGCAAGCTGTTGATGTTTGTGTTATCTGGTCCAGTTTCTATCCAAGAGGAAGTTAATGTAATAACCATCAGCCTGATCTTTCTGGGTTTCAGAGATTCTTCAAGGTATTTTCTCCATGGAGAACTTGGTCGCATCCATCTGTTCCCCTAGACGGCGTACCCCAGAGATCGGTGAAGTAAGTGGTGCACTTTTAGGGTTGTCCTTCAACAAACCCCTACAGGAATGAGTCAGAGCAGAGACTATAACCCATGCCGGTCTCTTAGGAGTTTTATGATTCCATAAAGCAGCAGACTAACACCTGCACCCAGGACAAGCACACGTAGAATAAGGAGGTGTGTTAATGAAAGACTTTATAGTGCTTTCAGCTCTCGGAGCAGTTTATCAGGCTGCACAGACCCGGCTGAGCCCGACAGCTGGGCAGCCTGATAAGTGTGTGTGTGTGTGTGTGTGTGTGTGTGTGTGTGTGTGTGTGTGTGTGTGTGTGTGTGTGTGTGTGTGTGTGTGTGTGTGTGTGTGTGTGTGTGTGTGTGCCTTTCCTCTGAACTGTCCAAACTAAACCTCTACAGAGCCGAACACCAGCATGGTTTTGTCTTAAATCAGAGTGAAGCAGCAGAATCCCAGAGCTTCTCAGAGGGAATGTTCTAGTCTTGTTGTCATCTTCTGTGTTAGACAGAAGAGAGGACACCACACCACCTAAAGGCCGCACCTGCTCACATTCAGCCAAGTAAGTCAGATAAATCCATCAGCGGTAATTAGGCTGTAAAGCTGCCAGGAGAGGCCGTCTCTCTCTCTCTCTCTCTCTCTCTCTCTCTCTCTCTCTCTCTCTCTCTCTCTCGCTCGCTCGCTCTCTCTCTCTCTTTCTCTGCTCCAAAGTGCGCCTGTGCCATGGAGGGATGGCTGAACATTACGCAGCTCTTCCTCTCAGAGGCTCTGAGGGTTCGGACGGCCGAACTGCGTCCGTGCTGGGTCTGTGAGGAGCAGAATGCGCAGTGGGTCCTCCGCTGACACAGTCGGGTTGTTGCTGCGCGTGAATGAGCGGCTGTGCGGTGAATAATGCGCGGAGACGCCGGGGACGAGCGCAGATCCTCTCCGACTGGGAAACTTGTTTGTCGGTTGTTTTGATCTGAGACGAGATGCATCTGTTTCGGAGTCACAACTACCAAGTGTTCCCGCACCGCCACGCAGTGGAGACGCCGACCGTGCGGGGCGTCAGCTGGGTATGCTGCTTACCATCCGTGGTTCCTGCTTAAAGTTGTGTAGATTAGCCCAGAGGAGCTGTGATCAGAACAGGTGGTGCCATGATGGAACAGTCTCCTGAAACAGGGAGACTTCTAAACAAACATTTGTATAATTATTAAAGTGTGATTATGCAAGAGGACTTGTTAGGTAGCACGTCTCTAATCGAGAGAGGCTGGAATTTTGCATTTTGGCTCATAATCTGCACTTTGCACATGAAAAATCTTTATCCCTAGATAGAAGTTTTTCTCACCTAACCATTGTAGAACTGAAAACTGAATACATTTAGCATTTTAATGATCAATCAAGGCCAGTTTTAAAAATGAATATCCTGGTTTATTTATGAAGCTCACACATCAGTTAGATGGGACAAAATGATAAAAGCAATAAAAGAAATCTGGATTTTCTTGGGTTTGTGAAGTCACTGCAGCAAAGCAGACATCCCATGTGGAAGTTTTTACTTTCAGATTCATGATTTCCTAGTTAATGAGGATTTTTTAAAAGATATTATGAGAGTCTGTGACTGTCTAATTCCTGGAGAGCATTGTTTATAACTAACAGCTTTGAAATCAGTTTCACCTTTATTTCCTTTTCCGATCATGCTTATTTACAGACTTTAACGTTTGATTATTTGATCATCTCTTCTCTGACTCAGCCCAAAACCAGCACGCTACACAGAATTAAAGAGCACTTTGAAGCATCAAAGATCAGATTTTTCCTCTATTGTCCCAGCTGCTTCAGAAATTTGGGAAGGTGACAAAGCCCAAAGTTTTCCTTCTGAAAGTCTGTTATAAATAGTGTATTGTTTATTGTTCACCTTCCCTGTAGCTCCCCCGCTCAGTTTACAGAGGGGTGTGGAGAAGAATGTGCAGAGTGGAGGTCTTTGTTTTCAGGTTACAGGAAGACACAGAGCAGGGTCCAAAGCCTCCGGTTCTAAATTTACTCTCAGCGAGATGACTCTAAATCTCCTCGCCGGATTCTTGTTTTCACCAGGAAAATGAAAAGTGGCAAAGTTTAATAGAGTCAGGACGTTAAACTGGGTTTAAATCGAGTTTCTGGCTTTTAAAGTGTGACACTTGACACCTAAATCTTTTATTTGTGCTCATCCAGGTCACGTAACAAAACAGAACTTGAAGAAAAGCTCACCAACAACAGGTTTTACCAGATTAATAATAAAACATGAATCCTTTGATAATTCTAAAATAAAAGAATTGCACTCATGTGGTTTCTTTTCTAAGAAAACTGGATTGTTTTGACACTAAAGCGATGAAATCTGAGTAAACTGCTGCAGAAACGATGGGATTTAAAGTAGAGCTGTTCAAATATTCCGATTTGTATTGACAAAATATGTTTATTTAGTCTTGTTTTATTTGCAAGCATGCTCTTATTTTGTCGAACCCTCCACGTGATGCTCACCCCCCCATCCAAAGATGCATCTTGTGATGTTTTTAGAAGACAGCGTATAAGATGACAGAATCAACCCTGAAAACAAAACCTGACTCTGTATGGACAACCAGGCTTCCGTAGCAACTCTTCTCTGCTTTTATTGCAGCACCGTTAGTCAATATTTTGTTCATGTGACGCGCTGATTATAAATGATAAAATTATTGTTAGTGTTCTGGTTTGCTTTAATCACCACCGAACATCAGATGTGCCACCTGCTGATGTAATTCACCTGTAGTCTCCCTAAAATGTGAACTCTGGACATTCAAGGCTCTAAAAATGTTGTGTTTTTATGCCCAAGCCCATAGGTGATCAAAGTTTTCATCAAGCGAAACAAGCCTGTTAGCTTGGAAAACTTTGGTAAATTGAACAAAGCTCTTAATATTCTGCAGAGCAAAATAATCCTGACCGTGGTTTGCATGTTCGAGCAGCCCCGGTTACAGACTCCAGTGTTTCTGTTGATGATCATCAATAAGCTGATCTAAACAGCTGCTGAGGCCTCAGGTCTCTCATTAGGAGGAGCGAGTCCTCCGTACGGCACTGAGGCGTTGAGACAAAGCAGAACTAAATACCTCAGTGGCGTTCAAGAGCGTTCCTGTGGCTGTGTCTCCTCCTCACACACCTCAGAGGACACCGGTTCCTCCACATTTTTGCTCTTTTCTGATTTGCGTTCGTCCTCGTGCTTGAATCGATAAAACACGCGTGCAATGCATCAGGGAAGTTCACTCAATAATCCTGCAATCAGAAAGTCCAAAATTCTGATTCTTTTCATGGTCTTTGTTGTTTTTCTGGATAAATGACAATAATCACCCATGTGATGTCTGCAGAGCAGAGGAAACATGCCACGATGTCTGGCTGCAGAGGCACAGATGTTTATCAGTCATGTGAAGACTTTATCACGACCTTCTGATCCATGCCATCAGCTACTTTATGTTTCAGTGTCCACTACGCCATTTATTTAGCACCACCCCACCCACCAGATCTGAAGAAAGATGTTTAAGTCTAATAATAGCACTGATAGTGGGTTTGTTTGGGTCTATAAATCATATTTACTTTAAGCAATTACCGTGGGAATGCAGGTTTTCAGTAGTTATAACAACCTGGTCATAAACACATAAAAACCAAGCAACAGGCAAAGAGGAACTCCCGCTTTGATCAAAGGGCAGGATGTGTTGGGTTAAAAACATGGAAACAGGGTTTAGTTAGGATTACATTAGTGATTTTTTCATAAGAAAGTCAAACCAGGCTGTTCCTGTGCTGGGCTCTCTGGGCTCTCTCCTCCCACTAGATTGCACACACTTGACACCTACCCACTGAGTGATGAAGATGACGATAAGACAGGTTTAGATAACGTGCTTGTGTTGACCCTCGTCTGAACTGTCAGGCAAAAACATTATCGGCACCACTGAGGGTGTTAAACGTGTTTTTGTCTGTCGTTTGACAAAATGTCTCATAAACCAAAACATGAAACGCTCAGAAATGAATCTGGTTCACTTCTGGAGTCAGCCCAATTCTAGATGGCCTAAACTAATTTCATCCAGCATAACTCAGTCAAGTTTACTGATGTTGAAGTCTTATGAGTCAAGAATCATCCCAAACACGGCCTCTGTCCCTAACTGGTCCTGCAGAGTGCTGATTTTGTGTTTGATCACTGATGAGTTAACTACAAGATCTGACCAACGTGATCATACCAGGCCTTACTTTGGTTCCATTTTCTATGGTCCATCTGTGGTAGGATGCTGTTTCAAATCTGGTGTTTTTATCTGTGATTTAGCAGATGTGAAAACATGAGAATAAAGATTCTCTTTCTTTCTGGTTCTCACAGACTCCGCTGCCAGAGGCTCTGAACTCCAAGGACACCATGAAGCAGGTGTGCATGAACAATGTTCTTTAGTACATCTCCTCCCCACTGCAAAGAGTTATTCAGTGTTCTCTCATCCGTGGTGCTGAAACTCCCACAGGAGAGAGAGAGAGAGAGAGAGAGAGAGAGAGAGAGAGAGAGAGAGAGAGAGAGAGAGAGAGAGAGAGAGAGAGAGACCATTTATATGAGTAAAGTTAACCTCTTGAACTGGCTTGGATTTTCTGATATCGTCTGAATATAGAGACAAGAGTATTTTGTACTATTGAATAGCTAGTCTTGTCATCTAAAAGTGTATCATGATTTATAACTTCTATTGAACTGTAATCATGGCTCTGTTCACCTTTGTCTTGTGTCTCTGGCGTCTTCGAGCTTCTCTGACCTCTGCTAACATCGAGACTTGCAGCGCTTGCATCCTCTCAAACTGCTGAACACGTTCTTTTGTTGTTATGATGTCCTGCGCTACTACTCAAGCGTGTCTTTAAAAAGAAAACACATTCCTAGCTGTGCAGTCGTAAAGAGTTTAAAGGACATCTAAGGGCCAGCCCCGTCCGTCTAGGTCCACCCGGTCCAGAACGCCATGCTGCTTTATCTTAGCCTGGAGAGCCTTTCACAATAATGATAAGATGGTTTTACTCCTGGTTAGGTTCAGTGGTCTTTCCTTTGACTGGTGAGGTCATCCTTTACCTCCAAACCGTCACAAAGACAGCATTTCTTCTCTTGTGTTGGTCAGAAACAAAGAGATGATGGAGACCGTGTCTGCAGGAGGCTGGTGTTGCTTGGAACATGTTTTCCCTCAAAGTTGATTAAAATCATACATTATGATCCCACTGGACACAACAAACTGCCTTTAATAAGCTGCTCATTCTCTTACAGAGGTTTTTCTCTTTGGTATTAAAACAAAAACGTAGAAGGAAGGGTGTCCAAACATTTCTAGAGGAGGGCCAGAGTTGTCATGGTGAAGGTCTCTGCGAACCACAATCGTGACTTTTTTGTAAAAAAAGTTGTAACGCCCCCAAAAAGGCCTAAAAAATCTGAACATCCAAACGTTGCCTGCTAGAGAAATACATTTCCATTATTCTAGAAAGGCAATTGGGGGCCGTGCAAAATTACTCATGGGGCCACTAATGGCCCCCCGACCGCACTTTAGACATGCCTGATGCCTTTAAGGTATGTCCTCGCGTTGTGTGCATGTGGGTTTTTGGGATAAACTTTTCCATACACCCCTTAAGAGTCCTTGTGAACATCCGGTCTGAGAAAACCGTAGAAAACTGTCGTGTCCGCGGCCTGAAAGGTTGTAACTCAGGATGGAGCTGATCCCTTCAGAAGAGTAGTTCTGTATTTTTCTCACACAAAGACAGAAGGGAGAAAGTCAGCACAGAGCTGCATTAAGGTGCTCCTCTCTGGCTGCTTCTCACACAACACATCCCACTGAGGTCACAGAGGGAGTCAAGACTCACAGAAGCGTCTCGCCTACAGAGGAGACATCGTCATCCGTCCACACAGCAAGGCTGAGGGATGAGAGACGGTTCTTCACACTGTAAAAGCTCCAGTAGCAGCGAGGACGAGAAGTTTCTGAGGATGTGACAGATTCAGTAGCGTGGTTGTGAGGTGGCAGAGGTAATTACAACACTCAGCTGATGCTGCGGATGACTTGTGCTCGAGCATCTGCTCGGCCAACAAGCGTCTGAGTAAATTGTGCAGAACAGCTGCTTGCACTGCTGAAAGGGAAGCTACAGATAAAGATCTTCAGGATTTGGCATCTCAGGTGTAACCTAGTTTAGAGATTTAACTTTGACTCCTTCACTACGCTTAACTGACACCGACAGGATTATTGCTCCGGTCATAACAAGAGGAAACGTCTGTTCTATTGCTGTTCTCCTTCACTTATAGCCTTTAGCGCTAAACTTTGATTGATTAGTATAACATCACTAATAAGAAGCAGCAGAAGGATTTTTCCACTCTCTGCATGAGGGGTTGGCCTCATGGTGACTTTAGCAGGAACTTTAATGGATAATCACCTCACCAAAAATACGTTTTGGACCTGACACGCTTGAGAATTTGACTTTGGGAGCTTCGAAGGGAAAACAGGCCCCTGGGAAAACTGGTGACCTCTAGACAGCCTCCCTCCAGAGGGGGGTGCAGACGCCTCAGCCCACATTAACTCCACTGATGTTGGGTCTGGGAAGGAGCCAGTGTGAGGCTGGCATGTTAAAGTGCACATCCAGTGGTGGGTTATAATTAGTAGTCCCATGTGAATTTGGACCTAATGGCGATGTGGAGTGACCTCTGCCTAGATGGATGAGAAATGGTTGTGTTTACGTCATCGAGGGATGGGGTCAGGAGGATAGGAGGAAGGTCAGTGGGTGTTTTACATCCTGCTGAAGATTGGCAAAAGGGTTCAGGGGGTTTCTGTCGCTCTCCTAAACTCCACTTCTTAGGAACGAGTCGGGCATCAGCTGTGAGACCACCACCTTGGGCAAACAGCAGCGGCTGGAGGAAAATCCAACGCACAAGCAGGCAATGGTCTGAGTCACTCGTGTAATCACAAGACGTGCAGGAGGTGTCTGAGGGGGAGTCGAGCAGGGAGGAGGAACACTTCTGTTTCTAACACTGTTGTATAGTTTGTAAATATGGGTCATGGAGCTTTACTAAGCCACAGAACGAGCACTTTCTCTTATTATATAAGCTTTCCTTCTGCATGAGTGGCTGCAGGGTTTTCACCTCGCCTGCACCCTAATTTTCAGGCTTTACACCAGAACTCAATCAATTGTGTGTGGATACTTGTGTTAATCTCCCTGTGGTGACCTAAATCTGTCCACACACTGACATTACGTCCAGGACTTCTGTGACAAATTGTGAAATACTACACCAAACCGAGAAGTGTCTCTGTGCAAAAGCAAGGTTTAGACTTAAACAAGATGCAGTTTGAGCTCAGGCAAGTCTGCAGGAAACGAATGTCGCTCTTTGAAGATGTGTGTGTGTGCGTGCTAGCATGCGTCCGCGTGTGTGTGTGTATTGGGTTGAGAGTGAGGGGCAAAGCTGAAAGTTAGTTGTACAGACAGATTCTCTCAGGCTGGAAACTCAGCGAGGTGTGGGAGAGTTTCACAAAGACATTTTTAACACTTTCTCACCCTCCTAGCAGCTCCCCCTCACACACACACACACACACACACACATCACACCCTAACACCTACAGAAATCTCCACTCACGCTGTTGACATACACACCACCCAACATGGTTTCCACACTTCAACAAACAGTGTGTCCCTTCTCTTTTTTACTTCAAGCCAACATTTGTCGGAACATTTGCTACTTCGGCTAACGCGTTTGTCAGCGTCACAGACGTTGGCGTTTACAGTGAAAAGTGCCACCTGTGTGTTACAAGTCGTCTTTCAAAGGGAACACAGGATTTCTCTTAAAGAAACACACAGATAATGTTACATTTTTATCATATTTGCTGTTATTATTCAGTTCCTTTCAGATCGTGTCATAAAAGCAGCGAGATCCGTGTATAGCATCATGACTGAGAGGAACCCTGACCTCATCCGAGATCGGAAGCATCACCTGAAAACACACAGGTGTGTATGAATGCTTTCATCCTGGTCTTTTAATGTGTCACGTGCAAACCGACATATTGCATTCGCCTCACAGACAGTGCTGCTCAGGAAAGGAGCTTGTTGACTGGCTGATGAAGCAGAACGAATGCCTCCAGTCGAGGAGCCAGGTGGTGGGGATGTGGCAGGTCCTGGTGGATGAGGGAGTTCTTGTTCATGGTAAGAATGAACTCAAGTCCCTCTTCAGCTGTAATTAGTTCCATTTGTATTCCTCATCACTTAAAACATCAGATATCCTACTATAAAAAAAAGCAAAAGAATATTTTACCATATGGTTGATTTGAAAGAACAAATCATTCCCAGTAGCCAAAAACATTTGCAAGGATAGATTTATTCTTCCTGTACATCATTCTGGTGTCTTTAATATATTCAGATGGTAATCTGTGTTGTTTTCACTCAGCTGAGGCTTGAGTGAGGCTCTGTCCTCCTGATGGTGACCACTCCAATCAGGACAGAAATACTTCATCATAAAAAAGGGATTCACTCAGAAACAATTTGCACTTATTTCCATTCATTTGGAGTTTAAGGGACATCCTACCTGCAATCAGAATCCTCCTGAAGGTTGAAACATCCTCATGTGCTTCACTTTTTCTTTGTTTTCAGAGCCTTGCATGATAAATTAAAGGTCTACCATTCTTTCATGATCACCTTTCATGTCTGAGTTTTAATCTTAGATTATTTTATAATGAGAAGTGATGTCAAATCTCACATGATACAGCAAGATCGTTAAGGGCAGCAGTAGCTCAGGAGGTAGAGCGGGTTGTCCAGTAATCGGAAGGTTGCAGGTTCAATCCCGGCTCCGGCCAGAGAATGCTGCTGTGTGTCCTTGGGCGCCTTGCCTGCTGGTGGTGGTCGGAGGGACTGGTGGCGCCAGTGCTCGGCAGCCTCACCTCTGTCAGTGCGCCCCAGGGCAGCTGTGGCTACATCGTAGCTCATCCCCACCAGTGTGTGAATGGGTGAATTGAGTTGATTGTGTTGTGAAGCGCCTTGGGGGGTTGTAGAACCCTAAGAAGGCGCTATACAGACCATTTACCATTTACCATTTTAATGGTCAGAGTATGTGGTGGGTCCGACTTTCAGCTAGTGATTTTAGCTCAGTATTTGTAAAAGTGAAAAGAGTTGCAGTATGTGCTAATATTGATTAGCTGCAGTTAAAATGATGATAAACACACCAGCTCATATTTAATATTTCAGGCTCCTCCTCAGACTAACACACTCTAAACAGAGTTGCGGTGCTTTAGTAGTTCAGTCCTGTGACAACCATCTGATTTTAGCTCAGTGTGTGTAACACTGACAGAGCTGGAGCCGTGTTTGTGTTTGGTACATCAGTACAGGGGTTTTTAAAATAACTTGCTAGACTGGATTGACTTTAATGGAAAATGGACGGCTATCAAACCACTTCTAGCCTAAACATCCCGATGGACTATCAGGATTAGTACCTTCATCAGAAAACCAGCCATATCCAATCCTACATGTCTACTGCCCCCTGGTGGAGGGTCTATAGGTGTCAAGGGCAGAGCCGGCCCTAGGCAAGTTAAGCGACTGCTTGGGGGCCCCACACCACCAGGGCCCCCTCAAGAGCACCACATTTTTAAAATAACTATAAATAATATAAACTAAATTATATTAAGCACAGAAATAATTTATATATTATTTTGTATACAGCGTCATTTATGTGCCTTTTGGTTTTATTTTGTGGTGATTGCACATTTTATCCACATCTGCTCCAAATTTTATAAACAAAAAATAGTAAACTTAGCTTGTTTACTGTAAATTTGGTGTTTTTCTGCTTTTTGTTGCTTTCAAATAGTTTAATTAATATGATGCAAATAAATAACCCTCGTAGGAAATCCTGCTTAGGGCCCCTCAAAGGCTTGGGCCGGCCCTGGTCAAGGGCCAGCTTATTTATTACTGTTATATTATTTTTAAAATTATATAATAAAATAAAATATATGTTATGGTTGTTATATTAGCATTAGCCAAACAATAGTTTTTTTTATTATTATTTCATATTTCAGGGTTAATGTCAAAACTTTACAGAAAGATCTCATGAGATTATTCATAATATATGTTGGGAATGACTCCCAGCTTTTAAATTTGGTCTCAATATCAATCAAACTGACTGAATAATAGTAGAATAATATTTTTTTGGTGTTTGCTAATGTTGATTAGCTCAGCCATCTTTAATTGGGTCAACTCCAAAGGTTAATCATTTGTACCTGTACAGTTAATTGTTACTTTATGAGAATTTAAATTTAAATATTATATTTGTTCAGTGGTTCTGCAAACACTACAGACATATTGTTTCTTTAACTTGGACGTTTTTTCCCTCTGTGTGTCGGGTATCTATCCAGTAAAACAGGAGTTAAACTTCCATGACAAGGACACTCAGTTCTACCGCTTCCAGGACTCCGAGTTCGGCTTGAACCACACGGCCAACGAGAAGGACTCGGAGGATGAGCTGCATGAAGCTCTGTCCCTCCTGAGTCAGCTGGGTCCAGATGCTCTGCTCACCATGATTCTACGTAAATGGTCAGTTTATACAGCTGCTACTGGATGTTAGGTCTATTTGTAATCTATGAAGGCACCTTAACGAACACACAGCCCCTCTGTAGAGCCGGATAAGTGACTGGTTTTGTGTCTGATCTGGTGTTCAGCCCCAGTCAGAGGAGCGCTGAGGACATCGAGGTCATCTATGAGGAGCTGCTCCACGTGAAGGCTGCTGCTCATCTCTCCTCCTCGGTCGGTTAAAACGGATGCTTTGACCAGTGGCTCCTGGTTTGGATGTCAAACTTGAGTTATCAAAGCTGATTTCTTCCTTGGTCGTTTAGGTGCGTAAGGAGCTGGCTGCAGTGCTGGTCTTTGAATCCCACACCAAGGCTGGAACAGTGTGTGAGTCTCCACACACCTCTGAATTTCTTTAGAGTTAGAAGCACTGGTGTGTTGAATTATTTGTTTTGCTCCTGCTGTCCATCTCCTCCTGAACATTAATGTAGCATGTTATTGAAAATGTGCCCCAGCATGGCTGCTATTCATTGATAGATGTGTGGGTAGATGACTAATGTTTGTGCTCCTCTTGGTTGAGTAGTGTTCAGTCAGGGGGATAAAGGAACCTCTTGGTATATCATCTGGAAAGGCTCTGTTAATGTGATCACTCATGGGAAGGTACTTCAGCTCACAGGAATAATAAACTACTGCTGTTACTAATCAGATGATCTGTAACGCTGACGCTTCTGTTCCTACAGGGTCTTGTGACCACTCTGCATGAGGGTGAGGACTTTGGGCAGCTAGCATTGCTAAATGACGCTCCTCGTGCCGCCACCATCATCTTAAGAGAGGACAATTGCCATTTCCTCCGTGTTGATAAACAGGATTTCATCCGAATCCTCAAGGTTGGTTTACATGTTGAACCTCAACTTCTCAATTGCACAGCAGGTCATGTTTATGAGCAGCAGCAACAGAAATCCGTAGCAGTGTGACTTTGTTGTTCCTGTCTGTCCTTTAGGATGTGGAGGCCAACACGGTGCGACTGGAGGAGCATGGGAAGACCGTGCTGGTGTTGGAGAAGAGCGCTGACTCCGCTGAGCAGGGAGGAGCTGGAGCCAGCAGCAAGTAAGAACCTGAAACGCTGAAATCTGATCAGATACACCAAGATATGCAGTAAAATCATCAGGATTAGGGAGTTTGGTTGGACTCAGACTCATTCAGCTCATCTCTGTTCAGCACACCCTAACCCCTGGACATCAACTAGATTATTATTCCTTTAGGGGCCTGGTTGATTTATATTGATTTTTTTTTTCCCTTTAATAAATGAAATCCTCATTTTAAGACAATTTTTTTCTTTACTCAGGTTATCTTTGTCTGATAAAGAAATTTGTTCGATGATCTGAAACTTTTTTTATTTTGACATCTTGTTTCTGTTTCCATCATAAAAACTTCTGAATATTATTTTTAGATCTTAAATCCATAAACAATGAACCCGATTGTGGTTCTTTTTGTTTCTACAATGCAACTTGCCTTAATTAAATACAGAAGACGCATCCACAACAACACCAAACAGTTCGTCGTTTTCTGTGCAGATACACAGTTATGTCGGGAGCGCCTGAGAAAATTCTGGAACATCTCCTGGAAACAGTAAAGCTGGACTCAAATGGAAATGATCCCACAGGTGGGAGCTGAAGACACATCCATACGTCCCAAGTTTAAATGAAAGTGATTCATGACTCTCAGACAAAGCTGACCAGTTGATGATTTCCTCCCAGCAGATCCCTGCGTGGGTGACTTCCTCCTGACTCACAAGGTCTTCATGCCCTCCAGCCAGCTGTGTGCTGCGTTACAGCATCAATATCCTTTAATGCAGATGGAGACAGTTATTCCTCCACTGACAGTAAGAACAGCGCTGCTAAGAATATTATAGTCCAGTTATTCCCTTAAAGTAGCTCTCCGGAGTATTTCTTTTATCTGATGGCACCATCTAGTGGCTGACAAGCGTATCACACCAATAGTCGGTCAACTCTGTAATTTAAGATGGCAACTGCACGTTTCTTGTTTATGAATGTGCTTCTGTAGCCGACAAATAGAGCTAAAACACGTTGTTTTACAATTATTATTCTCATGTCATGTTGTGTTTTCATGTATTTATATTTTAAAAACGTACTTGTCCGTGAAAAGTTCATCAACTCTGCTTCAGCCGAGGTACTTCCTTAAATTTGAAGCACATAAGCGGTAGTCTAACGCTATTGGTTAGTTCTGATCGGCGCTCAGTTTCCTATTGCACGGATTTTACGGGCAGGGGGCGGGCTTAGCAAAAAAAAAAAAGACGTATTGCTTACATTATATCACGCTACATGATAAGACAATCACTTTTACGGATTTCTAAAAAAATCATACATAATTCCTGAAAGGGGAAAACTCTGGATAAATGGATACTATGCAGTTTTGGTTTGCTTTTAGCACCCCCTAGTGTCCAGTTAGTGAAAGCTAAAGTGAAAATTATCTCCTCGCTGTGCGTTCGTCTTTTTAACACCTTAATCTAACAGCTGAAATGTCTCCTCAGCCTTCATTAGTGTCTACAGGAGCGGTTCATCACTAAATCAAACAAATCAGCTGTGTTCATGATCTAAAACATGCAGGAAACATGCTGGAAGCAGACTGCAGCACCAGGCGTGTCAGATCAATATTTTCTAAGTCCACAGGAGGCGGCCCGCCACTCAGAAGTTGCAAGTGCGGTATTCTGGCCACAGAGGGCTCAGGGCGGTGGGGGTCTTATTGACATTTCATTAACCCTGTAAAGAGTCATTTTAGCACATACTGGCTCAAGAAAAGTATTTAAATTTTGAAAAAGTTGCATCGTATGGCTTTAACTACCGCTGCACATACCAGGCTGAGCTCTCAGAGGGCTCTGAGCAGGAGAAAGACGCTTATGTGTTCAACTCCAAACAGAAGGTGGTGAAGCTGGTCGGCCAGTGGGTGGCGCTGTACGGCCTTCTGCTGAAAGAAGACCCCGCTGCTCTGGACTTTCTGGAGGTGACAAGTCAGATTCACTTACTGTAAGCTTAAAATCAAAACGAATGCTTGAATAATGTTTATATTTTTAATTTCTTTGTTTGGGCTGAAACAGAGGATGAAGAAGGAGGTGGCAGCTGATTACCGCTTGTCCTCCATTCTGAAGGAACAATTTAGAGAAAGACGGAGAACAAAAATGTAAAACATTTTTTTCTGAAAAATTATATTTAATATAGTATTGCCAAAAAAATGACCTAATTCTTTTGTTATCTTTTTTTAATCCACTGACAGGCTGGAGAACGGGTATCAGTCACTGAGCAGGGTGAGCTTCACAGAATTGTTGTTGTTTCCACAAATTAGATGTTTTCAGATGCTATTATATCAGAGATAGAAAGTCATTTATATTTTTTTTTTAATCAACAGAATCAGCCGTTTGATTGGTTTTCTCTTTGTGAGGAGCCTGTGGGGAGGATTCTACCAATCAAAGCTCAGGATAAAGGTACGAAACAGTCAGACCCTAAAAAACTAATCAATTAATGTAACCAGCTGAACTTCACTGGATTTGTAGATTCTTTGAATCTGCTAGATTTTACACCTTTCATAAAAATAAACCAAGTTTGAGAGCATTATAATACCACTGGGTGAAACTAACAGAAAAGCAATATATTACCTGAACTGAGTCCATCAGGAGCTGACCTGCTAATAGTCTGATAGTCTTTTAGAAATCACAGGCTGCTGCAGGAGGTTTTAGTTTAGGATGAAATGCAGTTTTTTTTTCTAATATTTGTTCATTTCTGTCATGGTCTGGTTTACGTGCTTAACCCGGAGTTGGGGCAGCAGCCTAAGGAGGGAGGCCCAGACTTCCCTTTCCCCAGCTACTTGGGCCAGCTCTTCCGGGGGGATCCCAAGGCGTTCCCTGGAGACATAGTCCCTCCAGCGCGTCCTGGGTCTTCCTTTGGGTCTCCTCCCGGTTGGACGTGCCCAGAAAACCTTCATTTCTAACATCATTATCTTATTTTGAAGGGTTATGAATAGACAGAACTGATCTCAAAGCAGCTTTACCTATGGAAGCATAACTAAAGGGATGAGCCTGAAGTTAACCCTAAAGTTTAGTCTCAAAAGTAGACAGATGGAAACTGGAAGGAGCCTGATACCTGGAAGCTCTTCCTCCCATTCTACTTTTTGAAACTCTAACCTGACTCTGCTGGGAACATCTGGAACAAGAAGATCTCTAGTTTTTATGAGTTTGCAGTAACATGTTTAATCATCCAGCTGTTATCTGAACTGCTTCCCTCTCATTTGGGTAGTGGGGAGCTGGGCGAGAAGAGGGGGACACAGGTCTCCAGTCCATCACAGGGACACATAGAGAAGAACAACCACACACAAACACACAGATACACACACTCACTGACAACGATGGATAATTGAGGGTCTCTAATTAACCCATCATGCATGTTTCTGGTCTGTGGAGGAAACTGGAGTTACCAGAGAAAACCCACACATGCATGAGGAGAACACGCTAATGCCACACAGAAATGCTACAGCTGGGATCCAAACCTCAGTTTAGTTTTTTTTGTTGTTTTTGGGAGCAGATGATGCCATTCTTAAATTTACTCTTAACTTTATTAAAAGTTGACAGTAATTATCAGTTATAATCTCTAATCCAGTCATGCCAGGTGTGTTTGTCTAAACACAACTGTATGATGCAGAGCTAAGTGATTATATTAAAGGTTCCTGACTGGATTAGCGTCACGTGTTGGAATACCGTTCTCTGTAAAGCTGTGTGAGTTCCTCCAGCATCTGAAAGGTGTTTTACTGATAAATACCAGCTGAGATAATCAGTCATCAATCCTCCAAAATGAAATGTCTTATCTCCTCTAACTTCAGTGCTGTATGAGATCTACAGGCCCGACAACAAGCCCCTATCGCTGATGCTCCCCGTCAACTCAGCTGTCCAAGACGTGATGTCAGCTATAGTCAAACCAGTCGGAGATCACGTCCTGGTCAAAATGAACTCTGCTGGAGGTGGGTCTCATTTAAACAGGCAAAGCTCTTGTTTTTCAGTTAAATACTTCATTGCTTTTAAACTTTAAGGTAACTAGACTATTTTTATTTGAACACAAACAGAAAGAGCTCAGTTAAAGCTGGACGCATCAGCGGTCTACACCGCTCTGGGTCTCAATGAAAGACTGTTCCTTTGCACAAGCAGCGAAGTGGAACAGCTGGTGAGAAACGTGGTATTTCAGTATATATTTGAATCATGTAGAAGAGCCAAGCTGTGCACAGCCTTATCTTTTCTTCCCCTCTGGCAGAGGCCCCTGAAGGATCAGCAGGGCCCAGAGCGAGGAACAGCAGACCTCATTGAGCAGATGAGCTCTAAAGAGCTCGCCATTGAACTCACCAACTATGAATGGGAACTGTTCACTGCCATGCATGAGGTAACTTCCTCAAGATATGAAAAGTTGCTCCAAAACAAGAAAATGTTTGATTTTACAACTGAAAACTTCCCAAAGAAAAGTCCCACTTGGCTTCCAAATTGAAACTGGCATTCAGAGAAAGTATTATCCCATCTTTTATATAATCTAACAGAGCAACATCTACCATCATAGCACCTGTGAAAGCTTTCCTGTTTATGACCTAATGAGTCATTGCTCCTCTTTCTGCAGGTGGAGCTGGTCTACTACATCTTTGGCCGCCATAAGTTCCCTGGAGCCATCACGGCCAACTTAGAGCGGTTTGTGCGTCACTTTAATGAAGTTCAGCACTGGGTGGTGACAGAGCTGTGCCTTTGTGAGGACCTGGTGAAACGGGCTGTTCTGCTCAAGAAGTTCATCAAGATCGCTTCAGTGTAAGAGCCCAATCCAAGAAAGTCCATCCATCTGTATGGTTCTGACAGAAAATTTCACTTGTTTAGGTTCATTCAAAAATCAAATACACCATGATACTTAACTAAAGTTAAAGTTCAAATGGTCATTTGTCCATCCATTCATTTTCCGGGGAAGTCCGGGAAGTGGGGGACCCAGCTCCTAAACCTAAAGAGTTCCATGGCCAACATGAAGTTATAATCCCCCTATAGCGTGTCCTGGGTTGACCCGGGGCCTGCTGAACATGCCTGAAGCCCCTCCCCTGACCAGTGCCATGTATAAACCTATAGGTTCAAAATAGGTCACATTTTATAGGATGCAAAAAAAGTAGTCTGTAGTTGTGAGTGTGTCATTTAATCGAATGTGTCATAGAATCAATGGTTTTAAGTGTTTCATGACTGTATGTTGGCAAAAAGATGAAAGCTATATACAACTAAGAAGATATTTATTTAAATCTAGGAGATTCTATGACTCTCTTTGGTTGGTGGCAGGTGAAGATGTGCTAATTGAGTATCAGAGGTTAAAAGAATGACAAGAATCCATTTTATCACAAAATGGACAAAACTTTACAAACCATTTATCAGAAATGTTGTTTTTCTAGATCATAAAAACAAAGAAGGGACTGCATCTGTTATGAGAAGTTATAGTTTTGTGTCTGAAGCTGCCCCCTAGTGGCCATGACACTTTATAACATGTAGACATGTGTTTGTGGTGCATCACCAAAAACCACAGCAAATTTATCAGACAGCAATCTATGTGTTCAAAACTCAATAAGTTCATGCAGAAATGATGCATCAATCAGAGCAGCGTGGTTGATGCAGCTGCTGAAATTGTTGCTCAGTGAGAAACGGCAGGTTGCTTTTGTTAAATTGCCGTAAATATCCCCGGTTTACTCCTTTATTTTGCAGCGCTTGACAGACGTAAACTCTGCTGTTTACCCCCACGTGTTGTTTCTTCTTCAGATTGAAGGAGCAGAAGAATCTCAATTTATTTTTTGCTGTCATGTTTGGATTAAGCAACAGTGCAGTGCAGCGGCTCTACAAGACCTGGGAGGTGAGAGAGCAGCAGCCATGATGCTAATGAGTTTTTCATTTAGGATGAGCTCTGGACACTTGTGTTTGTGTTTTACAGAGAATACCAAGCAAGACTAAAAGGATCTACTGCACTTATGAGAGACTGATGGTAAGCAGTCTTGTCATTTCAAAGTGCTTTATTCTTCTTATTCCTCGTAATAAAAAGTAGCTTTTCTCCTGCTAAATCAGTGTCAGTAACTGACGTTGCAGTTTTCTCTGGTTGTGTTAGGATCCTTCCCGAAACCACAGGGCCTACAGACTGGCTGTAGCTAAACTCAGTTCTCCGTACATCCCCTTCATGCCTCTGCTGCTGAAAGGTAATTAACACCAGCAGCCAGGCAGTCATTCATCCATTTGTTTTACTAAACCACATGGAAAGTGATTACATCTCGTTAACACCTAGACATGACCTTCATCCATGAGGGAAACTCAAGCTACACAGACAAGCTGGTCAACTTTGAGAAAATGGTAAGGTTTGTTGCCACTTAACATTCACACCAATTACTGCCACCATTTAAAAAGGGGTTTGACTTTGAAAATGTCCTTTTTTGTTATGTCAGAGAATGCTTGCCAAGACCGTGAAAATTGTACGAGGATGCAGAAGCCAACCTTATGGTAAGCAAGAACTGTCATGCAACAAACAATACATGGTAAACGTCCTGTAATTATATAACACCTTGTAGAGTCTTGTTGGTTTTTCTAAAGCTTAAAGACCCATTAGTTGATACACAAACTGATGTGTGGTGAAATGTGTTCTCTGCATTTGGCCCATCCCCTGGGGGAGCGGTGAGCTGCAGACACGGCTGCGCTCGGGAACATTTTAGTGGTTTAAACACCCAATCCAACCCCTAAATGCTGAGTGTCAAGCGAGAAGGAATTGGGTCCCATTTTTTCAAAGTCTTTGGTATGACCCAGATTTGAACCCCGATCTCCCAGTCCCCGGGAAGACACTCATACCACTAGGCCACTGAGCCGGTTAAAGGGCCCTGATTTGGTCCCGGGTTTCAGCACCAATTGTTGTTGGTTTTGGATCTGCAGGGTCCAGTCCGTCGCTAGCTGCAGTCCAGGAGGACTCTCGATCCGGCCCGGTTCTTTTATCCCCAGGGGAGGGACGTGTGGAAAAACGCACTCAAATCTTATAGATTTTACTGTAAATAAGGTGGAAAAAAGACTATGAGTCGGTAACTTCTGTTTGAAGTTGATTTATATAGAGAAACCAGGAAACTGGTACAGGAAAACAGATCTGGCCTCTTCGAATGCTATTCAAAGAGTAACCAGAGCCTCTGCTGACATAATCTTATATAGCTGTGTTTCAGTACATGGAAATGTGTCAAGATCTGTGTGTGGCATGAATTTCATCCTAAATGAACAAGATGTGAATCTCATGGGTGTTGCTGTCTGATTGTGTAAAAACAAACACTCTGGTCATGAGCTTTGAGTATGGACAGAGAAAAAAAGGGAAAATGGATAATACAGGTGACCAAAAGGAGTTTTTTCTGAAGTGTAGTTTTATTATAAATAGGGTGAGGAGCTCGGCCATCTGAGAGAGACTGAGTAGCGCCACCTGCTCCTCTACGTCAACAGGAGCAAGCTGAGGTGGTTTGGACGTTTGGTCAGGATGTCCCAGATGCTTCCTGGTGAAGGGACCTCCAGGCACGTCCTTCCCAGAGTAGACCCTGAGGTCTAATCAGGACACGGTGAAGAGATGAGATCTCTAGCTTGGCTTTAGGTAGTCTTGGGTTCCTTGTTAGGGCTGCTTATTTATGTCAATAGTTTCAAATCACATCAGTCAACCAGCTGTAGAGCAAATGGAGCTAAAAGGCCAACCACAAGGGGATCTGTAGGGGCCACGAGACCAAAGAACAATTCTGAAGTCAGACATGTTGGATGGATATTAATGTTTTCTTTGTCTCCTCTGCAGTGCCTTCTTCTCCACAGAGAGGCCTGGCTGATCGCATATTTCTGGAGGGTCCTACCCGCCTATCCACAAGTAAGCTGCACCTGCAGGATGATTTACTGGTGCATCTTATCCAGGGCACCGCTAGAGGACATATCACATAGATTTTTAAAATTAAAAAATAAACTTGGACCCCCTGTCAGTCAAGCCCCATTACAGTTATCCTAACTAACCCCCCGATTCGCCGCCCCTGGATCTTTTTCCAGTCCCTGATTTTAGAGGAAATTAGCTTCTCTACATCCATTTTTTCTATTATTAGTTCTGATTTCCCTTTCCTTACACGATGAGTGAAACGTCCTCTTCTTTTCATCCAGACTCAGAACACGCTTTCCCTCTGCGCACTCCCAGCAACATCCGCCACTACATCCAAAATCTGAAGGTGATCGACAACCAGCGGAAGCTAACGCAGCTATCCAGAACAATGGAATGCTGAGACGTCTGCCTCCAGAAGCAGAAAGACTGAATAGCTTCATTCTGAAGTGGAGAACAAACTACAGCAGGAAGAACTGAACCTTAACACTTGCCTGAGAGGGATGGGCCTCAGGAGACAGGATGGAAACTTGCTGTAATTTAAGGATCTTGGACATTTATAGTGAGTGTTACAGCTCTGAGAGTCAAAATGTGCAGCTTGAATTTGCCAACAGGACCATTGGGACACTTTTATCCAGTGTAACAATATGTAAAAAGTATTGCACTTGCTGGTGTTTTTTATATGGACACGTGCTACACATATGTGCCACAAATTTATATATTTTGTAGCTTTTTGCACACCAGAGTTTTCACTTTTAAAGTAATATATTGTATGCTAAGGTTGGCATCAAGGGCCACTAACTGACATGCACATAATTTCATACTACTGTGTTTTCTAAATAAATTATTTTCACATTAAAGTATATTCAATACCACAACACAAAGAATTTTTAAAAAGGGAATTGTTTTATTTAAAGTACAAACAATAGCAGGCAAAAAAAAACTTTTAAAGGAGCCACCGTCCACCTAGCACTAAACAGGTCTCCCCAATATGGGGTGAGAAATTTCACAACAAACCAGTCTATCAGTTGAATTCAAAAGTCTCTCCTTTATCACAAATATGTACAACATCTTCCTCTAAAGTCCTGGAGAGCAGAAGTGGGCTAAGACATGTTAAAAAAAAAAAAAGAATAAATTTACCAGTGCCTTCGCCTGATGGAGGACATTGTAAAAAAAAATATTTCAGTATAAATAATGAGTTGACATGTTCAGGAAAGAATTTCATAAAGAAAATGTGCATGATAAAGGATTTAAGTCCATGACCAAACAGGGATTTGTGGACCATGTGAACATAAATCATTCTCTGATCGGAGGGTATTAAGGAAGTCGAGTAAATCAAAATTATGTGTAACATATGTTCGGTGAAATGATCATATTTTAAACAGCTGCAACAACAGAGAACAGAAATGATCAAACTGTGCAAGCGAATCGGTGCTCAGCGCTAACCTGTGCCATAATGAGAGTAGTTCAGGGTCCAGTGGAGTGAAGAATACATGTGAAGTGATGAGAATATCCTTTTAGGTTGGAAAAAGTGAGGAAAAAGCCAGAAACGAGCATTTCTGGTTTATCACAACAGAATCAGAAATAAAACTTCAAAACAAAAGAAAGAACTGTTACAAAAAAAGGAAAGATTGAGTATAAATATTGCACTTCCAAACAATGTGTAGTTCCCAGTGCCTAGCTGTTTACCCTTTAGCATGGAGCTGTAACCTCATTACATCAAGCTACACAGGACTAGGCAAAGGTGACACCCACACACAGAAACAACTTCCTTAAATATAACAGTCACACAATTGCATGAAGATGCACACACAAGCAAACTCACAAACATTTAGTATTTACATGTAAGGCACGTGAGCAATCCTATGTACATGACAAAAGATACCAACACAAAGCATTTCATTGTTCAGTCCCTGTAGCCCTTTTTGGTTTTGGGTTGACATCAGCCACGTCTCATTCATATAACTCATATAAAACAATAAAAAATACAGTATCTCATTCAGCCTTGTGCTGAAAAATAATCTATCTGCCTTCAGCCTCCTGTCAGGGTTACAATTCTGCCGATTGTCTCGTCTTTGTAAGAGAACTTCATCGTATCGTCATCACCTTTGTGGGCTCTCCTACGTGTTGCTTAAAAGGATTTCTTTGAGTCATTTTGATGTGTTTCTATGAAAAAGATGATAAAAATGACTCAATATAGATAGCTTCCTATTAGGGCTGGGCGATATGGCCTAAAATCAATATCACGGTATATTGAGGACACCTCGATAACGATAAATGGACGATAACTACATGTATGATGGGGCTGTCTCGTTGCCTCACGTTGTTATGTAACTCAGGTGGTACAGCTTTTCATTTTTATTACCAAATTTATTGACCTGGGAAAAAATATCGATTAGAGTCAGAAATTTTAATAACAATAAATTTTTGATTTATCGCCCAGCCCTACTTCCTATTGAAGGACTCTGTTGGGAGAAATGGCTTTTACATTCAACATGTCTGATGAGCTAATGACAAAGCCAAGACAAAAGTGTATTGTTGCCATCTTTAAACAGCTCCAGTTTCCAAAATGCCATAGCAGTTCATGCACGTTATTCTGTAAGGTTATTTTGGCTGAGAATGGATTAAATGCACTGGAAGTGCTACAGTTTTCTGTTAATGGTGACAGTTTGGTCCTGGCTGTCCTCAAACTACTTTTGTAGGTGCAAAAGCCATTTCTCTAAAAAGTAGGTCACCTAGGAAGGTACCGGCAACAGGTACAATATTTTTATCCAACTTCCAACTAGAAAGGGCAGAAACATCATTTTCAACCCAAACCAAGCAGGAGTAAAGACAACAACGTATTTCTGTGGAGAACGCCACATGCTGACAGAGGTTTCACTGGTCTGCGGTGGTTCCAGTCCCAATCCCAGTAAACGGCACAGCGTTGGTAACTCTGAGAACAAGCACACAGGACTTCACACAAAGTCTTCAGTAGGAGTCAAACTCAAAGGAAGCTCAGTCAGTCTTTGGTGTCTCAGGAAAAATATCAGTAGATTTCCTTTGAGTGCAAAACACACACTGTCCACCAACCTGAGGCAGAAAGTCATTATGTTCACAAACAGTTCATTACTTAAATACCCGCGTTTCCTGTATTTGGGTTGCAGGATGGTGGAGAATATCCCAGCATGCACCGGGCCAAAATAAGGCAAACACCTCACACAATTTGGGACTCAGCCTAAAAGGGGGATTCTTATGTTTACTACTTTGCTATTATATGATTTTGAATTTTTGCCTTTAAGAAGGAGAATTTCTCACCTGAAAACTGTAAACTAATCTTGTGATCAAGAAACAGAGGAAGACTTTTAGGCCTCATCAGGAAGCAGGTTTCCCTCCCAGAGGCCACAAACACACCAAATCCCGTCAAAGGCAGTGAACCCTTCAGATCAATAGCACCAATAAAAGTCAGTTAGAAGAGTATTACTGAGTTCTCCATCACAATCATCTGTTAAATTAACGCCACTGTGATGCTACAAGTACAGGCTGATGGACACCTGTGTGCATTCTGCAGTCACCTTTTATGTAAAGTCTAATAGAGTCTTTAGGCATGGAGATAAAAACTTGGCAACAATCCCAACCTGATAGAAAATAAAGACATAAATAAAAAAAACATTCATTTGGCTTGGAGATCTTTGGGTTTTTTCCTCTTCTAGTGCAGCACATTGGAGCTCTAGTGGTCTCTCTCATCTACACAAGTCTTCACTTGCTCTTTGATTGTGTTCCTCCGTGTTTCTCCATTGCAATCACATGGCTAGATATTAAGGTTTTTGGGAATCTCTGAGCTACTTAAGCCTCCGAGGCAGCCTGTGGTTTGAGTTGTGCTTTCTCCATGGCAGTGCCATATGGTACAGATCGCTTGAAGAAGCCAAACTGCAAAGAAAAAAGAAACAGCTTATAAATGCAGACATTAGATCTGATGTTTTCTTTTAAATAACGCCTGATTAGCTTTGATATTTAGGTAGATGCAGAGTTTAAACACTGACCCTGTAGAGGACATAGATTAGAAGCGCCAGAAGCAGTAGACCAGCCAGAATGGCTAAGATGATGATCCACAGTGGAACTGAGTTCTCTATGTCCGGCTTGTTCCACACCACTGGGGTCACCACCTGAGGATGAACAGTTCCTGAGTATGAAGTGGACCTGATGGAGGTAACAGCCTATACAGTATGAATGCACATGCTGGTTTAATACCTTTTTGTGCCCACTTGGAGAGTGTTTAGGCAGTATGGCATATGGCATCTTCTTCACACTGTATGTGGCGAGACACTCCAGCACATATTGCTTGTTGGCTCTCTGAAGAAACAATAAGTTACATTTAGACCAGCAGGTACGGCTGCAGCAAAACATTAGAGGAAGACACAAACATTAATTATCACTATGTTTTCTAGTGATGACTGTTTGCATAAACTCTCTAAAATGCTCAGAGTCTGATGAATTACAATTATTTACTAAATCTGTCTTTGAAATAAAAATAAACATAATTCTCAAAAGCTTTTCATCTGCATTTGTGAAGAAAATTTCAGGACAATCAAGAAAGCACCAGGATCACCCCTTAACATTAATGCTGAGATTATAGGATTGGCAGCTGATGGTGAGAGCACCAGCAGCACAGTGACAAGAGACTGTTGGGGGGGTGGTCTGGTGTCAGGAAACCACTTCTTTCCTAGAAAAACATCAGGGACAGACTGATATTCTGCTTAGGGTTCAGGGATTGGGCTGCTGAGGACTGGAGAAAAGTTATTTTTCCCTGATGAATCATTTCCAGGTTGTTTGGAGAATAGGATTATTCAGAGAAGAAAAGGTGAGCTCTCCCATCAGTCCTGTGTCCTGTCATTAGTAAAGCATCCAGAGACCATTCATGAATGTGTGGAGGTGCTTCTCAGCCAAGGGAATGGACTCACTCACAGTTTAGCTTCAGAACAGCCATGAACAAAGAATGGTACCTAAGCATCCTCCCAGAGGAACTCCTCCAACCATCCAACAACAGTTTGGTGATGAGCATTGTCTTCTCCAGGATGATGGAGCACCAGGCCAGAAGGACAAAGTCAGAGCTAAGTGGCTTAAGGAACAAACAACTATGGATCCATGGCGTGGAAACTTATCAGACTCAAACAACAACCTACAAACTCTAACAAACTCAAATTATTGGTTGTGTGAAAATGGGTGAACTGCAGAGGTCTTGACGAGAAAAGACCAACACCAATAATATTGACTCCTTGCATAAGTGTAATATGTTTTCAATACTACCTTAGAAACCTTTTAAATATTTGTGTCATTCCCAAAACCTCTGGCCAGTGCTGTAATTATAGTAAATCTACACAAGGTGGCGACACAGACCATCTGTCCATGCAAATACGGCCCAAGCATTCCAATCCTGTGAGTGGTTGGGACTGCAGATAATGAATTTCCAATACATCACACATGTTCCATGTTGCAATATGTAGGAGGTGGAAAACGATTAGAGTAGCTCAGACGTGACAGGACAGAAACGCACCAAGACGAAGGCCGTGCATCAATGTGGAGTAATGTCTCAATTCTGGAGGCAAGAATGTGGAACTGAACAGAGAGCAGCAGCTGATTCAGAGGCACTGCTAATGCCAAGAAAACACAAACAAATGTGAGCTGACTACTGCAGCCAGTTGTCTTTGTTTGCATTTGGGGTTTCGACTCTCGTTTTCTTTTTGATGCTTTAAAGAAAAAGGTTTCGTAGTTTCTGCCAAAACCTGACATGTGGGAAGAGATTAATCCATAGTGTGCAGCGTTTTTCTCTGCTGGAAACCCAAGTTCGTGTTCAGTGCCCCGTCAAAGGCAGTTTGAATGGCAAGGTTCTTCTCCCACTAACCTCAGTGAAGGTCTTAGCCCAGATGCGGGAGCGCACTTTGAGGATAGCGGTTGTTCCTTTCTCCAGCAGACCCACGTTGCACTGGATTGCCCAGCACTCCACATTGGAGCATGACTATGGAAACAAACAGACAAGATATAAACATAATTCAGACGAGCCTTTAAAAAGATAAAACAAAAACTAGACCTGTTAGGACCCTTTAACACTCATCTAATGCTTTGGATTACATAAATGTAACAAAGAGCCCAAAGTTACTATCCCTATTCTACGCCTGCTTCAAATTAGACTGAAGGAATGTCATGAGACTGTAAAAATGCAGCGTGTACCACTTGCCACATTATTGCCCAACCACTAAAACCAGCCCATTTTTCTCAAGGCTGTATAATAGGCAATTTTAATTAAATCCCCATAATGCAACTTTATTGTTTTAAAACATACACACGCTGCCCTTCCGAGCTGCTGCTGCTGCAGCTCGACCACCCCAGGACTGAGAGGTTTTGTTGGGTTTCCTGCGAGCGAGTATTAGTTTACTTATTACATCAAGAAGGAAAACAGAAGAGGAGACAGGCGAACCCACCCAGTTCCTTTAGGCTCAGACTTAAGGAGTAATGAGGGGGACGTATCAGTCTGCTTCCTCCTCCTGGTTTGGTCTACATGATGTAGGTCTGAGAAAATTACATGAATAGTCCAAAAATTCCTCAGCTCCGCAACTCACATATCCAGTCTGATGGAATTATATGTGCGACTTACTGGCTGTTCCCACAATTTACTAGAATAACATTATGACCAGACAGCAGCGCTGCTGTGAGCAGGGAGCGTGTTCAGGCTGAAACTACGCTAAATTCATCCTGAAAACATCGTCCTCAGCATTCCAACCCAACTCTGACAAGCGGTTCCCTTGCATCCCTTTCATCATTAAGTTTCAGGAACTTCAACATTTTACACATTATCTTGATTGCGAGAAGACGAATAACCAACCCTGAAAACCTTTGCTTTGGCTCCAAACGTTGTGGTGCACAAATAGCTTAATAACGAGGATAGAAAAGGAATTTTGGAAATGTGATCATTTGTCCGGTGTTTGTTGCAGCCGTGTTTTAAAACTGAAACAAGGCTTCAAAGGCAACACAACACAGAGTAGATGACAAAATATGTGCACTCTCTCAGAAATGGAACCTTTTAGAATGTTCTCGTGTTTAAAGACAAACCACAGGAAGGAACGTTGCGCTTCATGTTGGTACAGCTATTAACTTCACACTTTTATTTTGTCTCATTTATTTTGAAAGAAATCAAAATTAACATTTCCGAATGAAATTATCCTGGTGTTTTGTTGCTACGGAAAGTTAAGAGTAGTTACTTTTTCATTAAGCAGGTGTCGTCCAATCAAATTGTCCAAATTGCTTTCTTAGCTGGATCCGCAACATTTCTAAATTTCCAACCCCACCGTCATGTGTGCAAAATCTGCAATCTGGTCGACACAAAAAGTTTGTACAAAAAGAATGAAAAAATGTGTTTGGTTGATTCATTTTTTTTCGTTGTAGCCGACAGGAATAGGGCGATATATCAGTCAGCTGATGTACTGAACAACATTGCCCTGACTAAAAAAATACACATGATCAGTCATTTTTAAATGTATTTGATATAGTGCCTTCTAGGGTTCTACAACCCCTCAAGGCGCTTTACAACACATCCAGTCATTCACCCATGCACACATTCACAAGCTGGTAGCCACAGCTGTCCTAGGGAACACTGATGGAGGTGAGGCTGCCGGTCCACCAGCAGGTGGGTGGGTTAAGTGTCTTGCTCAAGGACACTACGACTGCAACAGACTGAGTGGTGCTCAAACTGCAACCTTCCAATTACAGGACAGATACTTAACTCCTTTGCCACCGTCTTCCATTCTTAAACCTTCAAAGTGAATGCTAACAGACTGCAACACATCTAAATTGCTATAATGGCGCTTACACACTAGCATCAGCTCCGCACAGCTTAGTCAGGGTATCTTGTGTTCACATCCGGGTAGCCCAGGAATTTCTGGCGCCGAACCAGATGTGTTTTCAGCCCTCTTCCCAAGGCGTTCTGCCTCGAGTCGAAACCGGGCCAACACACCCACTGCCGACTGATCGGTCAGCTCAAATTCACACCTACCATTAGGGGCAGCCCCCGACTAGTGGATAGAATCAGCCAGTGGGGGCTTCCCGCGTGAGCGCTTCATTATCATTCTTGATGCTGAGGAGTTAACGAGCCTCTGACAGAAGCTGTTTTTCTCTGTCTCTCTGCTGTGAGGAGCACACACAGACACAGACACACACACAGACACAGACAATGCTGCCACACACAGCAAAGCAGGATGCAATATGAGGCAGTCTCCAAAACCAGGACTGATCAGGACGCCTTTGTTTATTAAGGAAGACACCGCAGACTTCTCCGCGCTCCTTTGACGCCCACATGCTCAGCGAAGCGCTCATGACATCACTGATATCTTTGCGCCAATTTTTTGCGCCGATTTTGGAGACCGCCCATGTGCTTAACTACATCCGCATTCCTAATTGCAGTGTGGATCCACCGCAGCTGGGCTGGGGCCGGCGGAGCAGAGCTGATGCTAGTGTGTAAGTTCCAATAAGACTATCAACGACTTTCACCCTGTTAAGTAGATTTGAATAATTGAAGCATTTAAAGGCAGCTCTTTATACTTTATGTACAGCTCAGATCTTCACAACTTTCCAGATTTTTCCCAGCATGTCCTCCATGGACAAATGTAACCAAACACAGAAGCTTGTTGACTTAAATAACTTTGAACAAAGAAAGCTGTCTGAAAAGTAAAAGTGCAGATTCAGTGAGAACAGGAGAAATATTTGATTCATAGTTTAGTGTCACTGAACTTGGTTGAAAAACAAACACTGACAGAGGTCAAAGACCTCCACAGACAGAACCATTACCTACAGCGGGGTGAATAGGACCAGTGTGAGAGGCCGACAGATTTATAACCTCCCTGTCTCCATTCATCTATACCAGCTTGTTCTTGATGGGGATCATAGGATGTTGGTGTCCATCTCTAGTGGGCTTCAACATTGAACTGATCACCACTTCATCAGAGGGCTACACTGAGACAAACGGCCTCACACCTAGAGCCAATTAGTCACATACATGTGTTGGGTTCATAGAAGAAAACTGGACATAAACATTAATGAACTACAAAAACATGGAACGTTCCTGCAGAAAAAACCCAAGTGGGGGTTGAAAACAGAGCCACACTGCTGCGACACAAGCAACTGATGACCAACCTGCACCCTTTGACCTCTTTACTTTAATGAGATTACCACGGTCTAATGATTGGTGTCACAACAGATCTGGGTTTAGACACGTAACACAACTTTGGTGACTTTTCTGAAAGAAACTAAACAAAACCTTCCAAAATATACAAACTCCTTCTTTCTAAGTGATTAGTTTTGTTGGCGTTTCACCTCCAGGAAGGTCTCTTACCAGATTAGTCAAATGGGCGAGCTGGTTCTTATGAAGATCCCTCCTCTCAACGTGGTGCTCATGGGCCTTCAGTGCCAGGATGGGAGACTCAGTGGATGTGCGCTGGAGCTAAAAGAGAAAGATGCAAACACAAACCACCCATTAGAACGACACATTTACAGACGTCACCAGAGGAGCTCAGTGCTTTCTGTCGATAAGAGACCTGATGCTAGCGTGACCCTGGGGTTTCTCCTCATTAATCAGTAGCATGTGAGTCCTCCTCCTCTTTTCCCGTGGAAATTCACCGGCAGCTCACGAGGGAAAATAAAACATTAGGTCACACAGCTAAGACAGATGACCCGTCACGGCCCTGCTCAACATCTGTTAAGCTTCCCATGTAAACAAAAACAACAGCATGGAATCGTGTTTGCCCACAGAATCCAACGGCTCCTGCTGGGTATAAAAGGGTGTTGCTGCCTGCTGAAGATGAGTGAGTGTGGCGTTGGGTGAGGTGGTTCTTCAAGCTGTGCTGAACATAGGGAAGAGCTGTGACTTCAAAGCCGTGGTGGAGTAAGTGTCCCGGGTGGGGCTGGGAAGCTGGGAGGAGGAGGTGGATGTGGGCAAAAACACTGGGACCAGGCTGGAAACCCATCTCTAATTTCACTTCATCCAACCCCTGGAAGTGTGTGTGCACGCATGCATTTGTGCATATGTGCCTGAGTGTGTGCGTGCATGTGTGGATGAGGGATACTCACTTTCAGGTTAAGGTGGTTCATGTTTCTGTCTGCTGTGCAGTTGATGGAGCCCTCTGTGGAGAACTCCAGAGGATAAAGGAGGGTGCGACTCTGGATGAGGAGAGGGCAGCGCAGCTCCAGCGAGGTGGAGCTGATCTGACTGGGACCATTGTTAACGAGCTGGAGGAAGAAACAGGTGAATTGATTTTTTAAAAAGCATTCAAACTTTATTTAATTTAAAACAGAGAAAAAATCTTTAAGGTTACTAATCTCCTCCCCCACGTTACACCGAGTGATCTGGAGCTCATTTTCTTTGGTTTTCTTTGGGGATTTTTTCTTCTTTTCCGTTTTAATGAATGAACAGGAGGATCAAACCCACTCTGCTCCGCCCTGATGAGTGTGCACAGATAAGAGTGTGGCTGATTACCTCATAAATGTGCTCCACAGCAGGCCCGACGTCCTGTTCCACCCCATAGTTTTTGGGCACTTTCCAGTTGGCCGGTGGAAAGAAGACCTTATCTGGTCGAGACACACTTGAAAAGGAAAGGAGGGCTATGAGGACATGAATAGGGAGGCACTGGAAACTTATTAAAGTCTCAAAAAGTTCAAAATAACGACTCCCAACACTCATCTCACCCCTGGAGGATGACATCAGCCTGAACGACCACATCCAGCTTTTGAGACACAACTTCACTGTGAGAGTTATTCTCATTTTTACTGTGGAATCAGAACATAGATTACAATTAGTTAACGCTAGGCAGCAAATATCACTGCTGCAAGTGATGCTCAAACTGTACCTGCGTATCTGCACCTCAAACTGGACAGTTTTATGTGTGTCCTTCAGCCATGGCACGGTGAAACGCAGACCTGCCCAAAGCTGTGGAGGAAAAACAACCAGACACTTCCTGTCACAGCGTTTCCTGCACCTGCAAACCTTTCCTGTGCCATCCCAGCCTAACTCACACACTTTATCCAGCAAACACAACTGAATATAAAAACAAAGGGTTGCCTCCTAATGAGGAAAAAGTGTTAAACAGTGATCTTACATTGGTTCCAGCCTTCATCGGGTTGCCCAAATCACAGCTGAGGAAGCGGGTCTGGTTCTCGGTGTCATAACTGCAGGTAAGCTGGGTTAAGCTCTAAAATGAAAGAAGACGGATTGATGTATTAGTTGGAGAAAGTTTAGAGACGATCTCTGTGTTTTCTGGTGTTTTCCTCTCGCCTTATTTCTGGCGATCCCGCTGTAGTCGGCTTCAGGAGGCATCACCACGTACAGGTCGGCCTCGTACGCTCCTCCCTCTCCTTCGTTCCTGGCATTGAAAGTCAAGGTCAGTGAGTTGTCATCGCCGAGGTAGACTTCCTTTCTGTCACTGTGGGACCAACCAAGGAGAAAAGAAGGTTCATTTTGAAATAAAGTGACAGATTTATGATCAGCATGATTATCTTGGTTAGAATTCAGATCTGTACACAAAATGTCTCACTGTCTTCAGCTCCCAAAACTGCAGCGTAGATCATAATCTTTTTACTCATTGGCTTTTCTGATCCTCTAACTGGTTTTAAACCAAACACGAGCTCAGAACAAAAAACACCACAAACCCTAAACGCCTCCCTGAGGGACTCTCGCTCTTACAGGTTATGTTATTTGGCTGCAGAATCCAACTCTAAACAAGTGATGAATAATTATTTCTACACTAAATTTGTTGTCATCCTGTCAGCTCCGCCTACTACCATAAAGCTCCTGTGATGTAGTACAAAACTAAAATTAAAATTAATAACGTTCTACGTCCATCAGCGGGCAGATTATGCGACAGATCGACCATATTTTTTTTAAAGGAGGCAGATGTAAGATAAATATAGGAATGTGAGATCAAAATGACAGAGCAGAGAAGGGAGTATCAGGGAGGTTGTTATGTTTGAGAAAAATGCTAACAGATTTCCTGAATCAAAGTGTGGCAGCCCGGGTCCTCCTGACGGCTTTAGAGGCAAACAGCTATCCAAACAAGTTCCTGGTCTTCTATTTGTTAAATGAACAACAGTGCTGCGTACTGCTTTTATTAGATGGTGTTGCACTCTCTCTGTTAAAACTAAACAAAGCATCAGAACAACAAAAACAGCTGGATTTGTGCTTCAGCACACAAACGACAGGTTCTGTTTGAGCAGAAACAATGACATGGAGGACCTCTGTGACCTTATTCAGTTTACCGCCTGTATTTTAATAAATTCTGCTTAACTTCCTGAAATCCACACGCTCAGGGATGTTTCAGACATGTGCGAGGATGTGAACAGACTCACCTATAAACCGCCAGCTTCAAGTCAGGAACACAGATGTTGTTCTCACAGTCCAACAGGATCTGAGCCTGGAAGACGCACAGAGGGATGATAAAGTTTTAATACGGAAGCTGCTGAGCGTCTTGATCACTCAGATTCTAACGAAAATAAAATAAAATCTCACATGTGAGGAGAACACTTAATAAATCATGCACCTGTTAAAAGAATACAGTGTGATTTGTGTGACAAGATGCAGCACGCAGTGTGACTAACACATTCTTCCTGAGTCCCGACCACCAACACACACACACACACACACACACACACACACACCTGGATGCCAGCCCTTCAGACAATACCAGCTAAATGATGTCATGACAAACACAGACAGTCCTGTGAATCAGCTGTTCTGACTCAAACATGATCTTGTTTTGTTTTTGGGTTGTTTATTGTTTTGTTTTTATAACCAAATGAATACAAAGTGATTTCATATAAAAATTATTCTCATAACACCCCAAATAGCCCAAAATAAGGTCATTTAATTTCATTCACCTAATTATCATGATTAAAGGGAAAAGCAAAAAGAAAAAGAACAAAACAAGAATAAACAAAACCATCATTCCAGATATTTGCCCTTTCTGACACAGATTCAAGTCAAGTCAAGTCAACTTTATTTATATAGCACTTTAAAACGGCACAGAAGATGAAGAAAGAGCTTAACAAAATAAAAACAAGTAGCCTAAACTAAAAAAATATGCTGTAATGCACTACAATTCTGAGTAAAAGCAGATGCCAAAAACAGAAGAGTTTTAAAAGCGATTTAAAACCCAGAAAGGATGAGACCATCCTAATCTGAATTGGCCGCGCAGTCCACAACTTTGGGGCTGCCACCCAGAAAGCTCTGTCACCTCCGAGCTTCTGCTTCGTTCTCGGCACCTCCAGGATTGTGGAGGTCCCTGGGCATGAAAGAGCTGGCCAGGCACCCCCAGAAAATTATTATTTATTAAATAAATGCAACAAAGTACTGTATGCTTGACACGCTGCCATTTAAAATAATTGATAATGTGGTAGAAAAGTTAAATAAAGCACAAGAGAAAAACCAAACAGTTGATAACCTTGGAAACTTTTAGTCTGAACTGAGAAATCTGCTCAGCTAGGAGGGAAAACATCAGTCGCCTTTACTTTGCTAAGGTACACGTTTTTCTTTCATTCGCTCTGTGTGTGTGTGTGTGTGTGTGTGTGTGTGTGTGTGTGTGTGTGTGTGTGTGTGTGTGTGTGTGTGTGTGTGTGTGTGTGTGTAAGTGGGGGGGGGCTCCAAGTATATTTTGCTTGGACCCCCAAATGCCTTGAAACGGCCCTGGATGTGTTGAAGGTGATCTGAATTGTACCAAACACATAAATATTACATGCTTATAAATTATTCTTTATAAAGTTAAAAAGTGTAGTGGGATAAATCTACCAACCTTTTCATTTTCAAGCACTTTGTTTTGTTTTTTATTTGACTATTTTCCTGTCCTGTCTGTCTCTGATCTTCCTGCATCTCCTCTCATGATGTGTTCCATTTGTCCTCGAAACTCGGAAATCCCGACTTCCGAGTAGGAAAAACCAAATAAAACGCAAAGTCGGACCTCAGAGTCGGAAACTCTGAAGTTTTTCAGAACTCCGACCTCGAGATCCAAGATGGCAGTTCTCCGTATCAACAACAGTAAGTTTTGGTTGAAATGTGTTTATTTTACAAGACACACATATAAGAGTGCGTTTAAAATCAATGATTCATGTAGCACTTGCAGCTCTAAGCTGAACAAACTAAAAGTGTTGTTTATTAGTCATCTGTATTCGTTGAGAGCTACCAAAACAGCAGTTTTTGAGGGCGCTGCCATATTGGAATTCTGACTTCTCTGACTACGGTAACCAGAACGCTGTTAACTCAGGTGTGACATCATTCCGAAGTAAATCGAACGCAGCATTAGTCCTCCAGAAAAATTGCTGCCTGGCTTTCCTACCTTTTCACCTCATGAACTATTGAACTAATGACCCACACTTGTATAGCACCTTTCAGAGTGAGAGGACTCCAAAGCGCTTTACATTACAGTGTATCATTCATCCATTCACACACACACATTAACACACCACGAACGTAAAAATAGCAGAGTGCCACAGCAGAGAGGTGATGCTACCCAAGCACAGGTTTTGAGCTCCGCTGTAGCGGGGAGCATATTTAGGCACGAATAAAAGACAGAAAGTATAGAGAATATGAGCGGACGTGAACGATTGTGTGTTTATTATAGTTTTCTTTCAGAATGTTATGCAGCCGTGTGCAGGACGCAGCTGCCTGGAGTGCATGAACAATCAGCGCTCTCCGTCTTCTCCGCTCAAAAGAAGTACGTGGACAGTCCATATAAATAATTGGACCTGGATCTTTTTTCGGGCTCCCCCTGGATGAGTGCTTCCCCCGTCATCCTTACGGGGAGCCAGGCTCCCCTTAGCTCCCCCATAAGTCAAACCCTGATTTTAGTGACCATAGATGAGGGTTGGAATGTAGACGAACCAGTAAATTGGACGTTTCATCTTTTGGCTCATCTCTGATTTATACAGCAACAGATCAGAGCAGCATCTTCATCACTAAAGACAAATATGATCCCTTGGTCTATCTGTCACTACATCCCACCTGCTCTCATGAACCAGACACCAAGACTCTTTAAGTCGTCAGCCTGTGGCAGCCCTAACCCTTACCCTAACTCTGCGTCCACCTCCTGGTGGATCTTCTAACCATTGCGTAGGGGTCTCATAACATCACTGGGTTGGTCCAACCCTTACATTCTTTGATATTCACCTTGAATCACCATAAATTTCAGCCCATTCCTGGAGGGTGGGGTGGGTGTCCAGATGAGAGCTCAGGTCAGAGCTGCCAGCTCTCACCCACGTGTCCCACATCACAACGCTGTGTGGCGAGCCACACTTTCACCACATACTTCACCACCCTGCCAGCCACAGCTGAACATGATCATATGGAGAGGGAGGAGGCCGAGGCCTGAGATATCTCTGCTGAACTGAAAACAGCTGACAGGGAGACAACAAAGGAGCAGAAGCACTGCCAGGGTGATCGGTTGACCGCTGAACGTGTGGCACAGCAGCGGCGGGATCGCGTCTCCTTGAGATCGAGTGTGATGATGCACGGGATGATAAGGATAATAAATAGAGAAGGGAAAGATTACAGAGAGTAAATTGCCATCTTTGTTATTACACCATCAAGGGGCTGTAATCATGAACACCAAGGTAACCGCTATGCTAACTTCACCACATGAACATGCAGAACCGTGTGTGTGTGTGTGTGTGTGTGTGTTTGTGTGTGTGACACAAGAAAACATTGTGACATCAGCATGTGATATAAGCTGGATCGGCTAAATGAATGGAGTCCATTTATCAGAGTCGTTCTCACCGGGTCAGATGATATTTAAAGAACAGAGAGGGCATTGAAGTGCAGTTTTAACTATTAGCAGGTTCCAGAAACAATATCTGAACAGTGATGTAAATTAATAGATCACTCATAACAGACATGTGGATTACGTTAAGATGAGAGAGAAACTGCTTGAAGAGAACTTGGCCTGGCCGGTGAGACGTTACACGGCCTGACACGCGTTCCCAAAGCATATGTGGAAATCAATAAAGCATCGTGTGTCTGACCTGATCCAAGGCTGCGGTAGAACGGTCACTCCTCACTATTTACACAAAGCTGCACTGACACCATATGAAGCAAGATTGATTAAATAAGTTGGCAGTCGCCTTTTTCACACACATTTACACACAGATCAGGTTCGCTCTTTGTTCGGAAAAAAAGTTGCTTTTTTTTTGACATTTTGAGGATTTATGTTGCAGCTAAAGCTTGACTCAAAGCTGCAGCTCAGCAACAAACCACATCTGTTGGAGGCCAAATGACTTTGATATCTAGAAGAGACATCAGCGAGAGAGACCAACAGGAAGAAGTCTGAGATAGACCAGAGGAAAGAAAGAAAAGGAGCAGAAACAATGATTGAAATTTTCTAAATGTTTCAATCTGATAGGCATTACACATGTGGTGTGCCACCACTTAAGCAATGCTTGTTTAAACAGCTCTGCAAGCTAGAAGAAGAAAAAGAACTAAACAAGTCAGGGTTCTTAGTCTAGAATCTAGACCGTCAGTTTGCAAAATGATCGGTCTAGCCATGCTCCATTGGAACCAAAGAGAACCAAAGATTTGCATCTTCTTTGACGGAGTATGGCAGACTGCCTCGTTGACTGACTTCCATAGTGGTGAGTAAGTCATGTTGTTTGTAAGGGTGGGAATTTACCCACGTTAATTATGATTAATTAATTAGAAAAAACAACGCATTAATAAAAAGTAGAACCCTCAGCGCATCATCCACTCACACATAGGTGCTGCACAGCTGATGGACAGGTAAGCTGGAGCACACTAGTGAGCAAAAATTTAATAGGTGCAAGTAAAAAAAAACGTTTCGACATTGTACGTGTCTTCTTCAGAGTAACTCCTATTTTTAACACATTTAACCCTTTGGACCCGAGGGTTCCCCAATTGGGGGACGTTGAAGTGTAGCAGGAAAATACACACCCTAAATATCAATGAATATCGTCAAGCTGCATCTCTAAAAAAACTTCAGCTACAAGACCATGCAAACCTTTTTTATGTGATCCAAACACAACTAAAACTACAATATCAGAAATCCCTCTTCATGACCCTAACCCTTAACCCTAACCCTCTGCCTCATTGTTTGTAATCAAAAAAATTGCTTTGGGGGTAACTTTTCTTGAACAGTTAAAATGAGATTAATCAAGATTAATTAATTACAACGCCTCTAATTAATTAGATTAATTTTTTAATCGAGTCCCACCCCTAGTTGGTTGTTGTCCAATAGCATGTGGAGACAGTTTGAAACACAAGCGTAGATCCCGCTCCACGACTGAGAGCCATCAATGGACCGTGAGCATATTCACATATATAGGATGGCTTCCCAGGCTACAGGGTTCTTACAAATGTATAGAATTTTTACTTCAATGTTGGACAATATTTGTGTGTAAGCTCAGATATTTTCAGTAAATTTACCAGTAATGTTTTTGGAAATTGGTCAGGCTCCAGAAGAAATCAGAGAATGATGCTCCTGAAAATTAAAATCTAACATTTTAAACAATTTGGTATCAAATGCATGATTTCAATAAAACAAGTGGTTGCAGTTTGGAGTATATTTTAAATCAACAGCATCTTTAAAGCTGAACCAGGTTTGCAGAGTGCTGATAAACTGGGATTCAACCCTACATTAAGGCAACATGAAACACAGTGCATATTCATTTTCATTCTGGAAAATTCTTCCATTTTGTGCTTTAATAATTTGGAAACCTTACTTTTTGAGATTAAGTAGGAACCCTGGAGAGTCTTTAGCCAGACAAGCTTAGAAGACGATTATAATTCTTCCTGAAACATTAACCTTCCCTTTAGAAAACTTCACCCATGCAGATGTTTACAGCAGACAAGCAGCATTAAAGTGAAATGATTGGCTGTTTTATCAGAGACAGGAAAACCAGGCAGTAGTTGCTCACTGATGAAAGAAATGATTACGCTGCATAAATACTCTGATGTCAAAGTACCTTCTGTTCAATCACGCTGGTGGTCTGATAGTTGAGAATGGGTCGCAGGCCGTGGGAGTCAGCAGCAGCTTTTGGATCCAAGCTGAAGTTCAAGGCCACAAAGATGGAGGAGAGTTTATCCCTGAAGTCCTTTTCATCCTGCAGTAAAAGAAACACGCTGCTGTTTGAATAAAATCCAGTTCTCATGGTGTTCTTGCCTCTCTGTGTTCATGTTTTCTTTAGCTCAATATCTCATGAACCAATGCAAAGAAAGTCTTTATTTGATGAACACCCTTACCTCACTAACCTCTGACGTCAACATAGGCTGCCATCATTTATAGAATGACACAAAATTGACTGCAGAGTACAGGTACTGAGCTGCAGCTTCATGTTATAGTAGCTAAAGTACTGAAACAGTGGGCTTACTCTCAGGTAGATCTGTGTATGGTTGCACCGCCGCTCTCCACGTTGCACTCTAACACTTCTCTGGAGCAAAGGCTGCTGGGAATCCAAGAACAGAGCTCTGCTCACTGCACCTTTCTGCTTGTGCTTGTGACTGTCGAGCTGCACCTCCACCTGGAAATCTGGAACACACAAATGAGCATTCATTCAATGATGAATGCACTCAAGTCGCCTAATGACAGGTCTGAAAAAGACCTCTGTAAATTCTCCGAGGCACACACACAAGGCACTCAGTGTACCTTAAACATAATGGCATGAGAGAGCACTTGTATACAAAGAATGGAGTAATTAAAGATAATAACTAGATAGGGAAAGTGATTGAACACAGAAAAATGTAGAGAACTTCAGCTGTTATGGATCTGAAGCAACAGTGGGCTTGTTGACAGCTTATGAAGACGTAACAAGATGCAGATGTGGCTCACCTAGATTGGCCGGTAGGTGTTTCCCATCAGCAGATATGCAGAAACTCAGGTTGACACTGATTTAGACAGAAGAAGCAAGCTCATTAATGGCAAAGATTCACATCACTCATAATAAAGAGTTCTTCTTCTTACATCCACCAGTCAGTTGGGTCGAGTTATTACATGGTTTAATGCAGAAAGAATGAGGAATAATGGGAATGTGGCGAATCGTGGGAGAAATATCTGGATATTTGGAGACAGGGCCGACATCTGACTACTCTCACCAGCTGGGCTGATAAAGCACTGTGTCTCTCTCTCTCTCTCACACACACACACACACACACACACACATTCACCCACCCCCAACACACAGAAAGGGATAGCAGCTTTAAGAGGGGTGAAATTGTGCAAAGACTCAGGTTTCAGTGCTGACCAGTCAGTGGCTGTCTGGATTAGCCTGTAGCTCTCTCCCATGACATCAGCTGCACAACATGCTGCTGCTGCCCGAGACACCCCCAACCCCTTTACTGCTAACCCTACATGGATGAAAGAGCTAACACTAGAACATGAAAAAGGAAAAAAAACTGAGTTTGTTGTGTAAAATTAAAACAAAAGGGGGTAAAAGTGAAAGAATGAGACACAAAAATACAACGCCTTCTTTTGAGGAGTAACATGTGTCTACAACCGTGTGCACGAGCTCACAGGAGTCTACGTGTCCTGATGTTTCCCAGCTGTGTTCCACCACTAAACAATATCTCATTCAAAGCAACTGCAAAAACCTCCCAGCCCCTCCCAGCCCCTTTCCCATTATCCCCTCTGCTCTCCTTTCACCCCAACCGAAACCTCCTCATCACCAGGCAACGTAGCATAATCAAGACATATGTGTATACAAGAGTTTCCTTCATGGACCAGGATGTGGAGAAGTGTGTGTGTGTGTGTGTGTGTGTGTTGGGGGGTGGAGGTGGGAGGGTGCAGACACATGAGTGCAGCGTCAACTATGCTGAGCAGCAAGGAACCGTCATCTGTTTCCTCTCCCCGTTTCTGGAGCTGAAATGTGCACATTTGGAGGAGGCCAAAAACAGCTAACAATGCTTCTATTCAGCACGCCAGGACTCAACAGAAAGAGTGCAAGACGAGGACAATCGGAAAAACGGGTCAAAAAGCTTCCATCCTCGATGCAGAGCTGAGATGAAGGATGGTTCCTACCACAACTTCCTGTCATGATAAAAGTGTTTATATATCTGAGTGGGAAATGAAGAAGCTCCAGAGAAGCGGAGTCAAAAACAGAGTCACAGGACAGAAAGAGTTTGACAACCTAAGCACTCACCAGGAAACGGGAATGCTGGAGTTTCCACTGGTGATGATGCAGTTTTTCTCCTCTGGGTTGATCATGGTGGGATAAACTGTCAGAGACACGCTGGTGCTGACGATTGGGCGAGATCTATGAGGCACAAAACAAACAGAAGGATCAGCGATAGGAACATGAAAAACGCTGATATCACCTTAAAAGGGTCTCCAATGCAGAAGATTAGAAAAGCAAAGAAGCAGCTTATAGCTACCAGGAGTGGTGACTTTTGTCTCCTTTAAAGGAATACTTTGGCCACTTTGAAGTGTGTTTGTGTGGAAAGTCGTAAATAATCCCTATTTTACTATCAGATAGCCTCCTGATGAGTCTTTGTTTTAACATTCAAGTTCTTTAGGACTGTTGAGCTAATGGCTACTATCAGGCACAGCCAAGACCAAGACAGTTAAAGCAGGGGTAGGCAATCCTGGTCCTCAGGTGCTGCTATCTTGCATGTTTTAGTTGTTTCCCTGGTCCAACACACCTGATTTTATTCAGCAGGTGATTAACAGGCATCTGCAGAACTTGACAACCTGGTAAACAGGTGATTCAACCACTGAATTAGGTGAGTTGGAGCAGGGAAACCACTAAAACATACCAGATAACAGATCTTGAGGACCAGAATAGCCTACCCCAATTTTATAGGTTAATAAAAACACATTTGCATGAACTGCTGTGAAATTCAGTAGATTGTAGCTGTTTTAATATGCTCTTGGGTGTGCTTGGATTAGCTCTTTGCTCATCAGGAAATAGTCTCTATTTCTCAAAATAAAGGCCCCTCAGGTAGCTACCTGCAGTAATAGTAGTTATTTATAACTTTACTGAATAAACACACTTGAAATTGGTAATTAATTTCATTGTTTGTCTGACAACAGGATATCAGCGTACCTGTAGAGAACGGCCTTATTTACACCAAATGCTCCGACAATGAGGTCTGCCCAAAACAAACAAACGAACACAGTTAGAAAACATTCAGAACAAGGGTGAAACATGTATTATTTATTTTCTAATTTCATTTACCAGGGTATCCATTCATGTCCAGGTCCTGGGCCCCTCTGAGAGCAAACCCAAAGCTGGCAGGAAACGTCCCAGCAGCCCACTGGCTCGTGATCACCTGAGAGGGCTTCTCCTGTAGACCTTCTGAGTGTCCATTATAGATGTAGACCAGTCCCTGTTGGTCATCTCCACCAAATGGACAGCTTATAGCCACATCTTCCAAAAAAAGTACAGAGGGATGTTAGCTTTTTAGTGGCTCATTAATAACAGGTATTTAAATTTGCAGTAAATCCAATAAAGCTGTAGAATTGCACTGAAAACCACAGCTAGCTAGTCAAAATCTATTTGGTGATGCTAAAGAAAGTCTTTTCTTACCGTTGAAACCATCCTGGTTCAGATCTCCCAGTGGAGCAATGGCAGTGCCAAATCTCCCAAACACCTGGGTGCCTGTGAGGTACGGTCTGAGCTCCTCCAGGTTTAAGGGTCCACGCTGTAGATAAACATAGACCTGACCCATCTCTTCCAGACGACCACCAGAGCCTCGGACCATCAGCATCGGAGCTCCCACCAACAGATCAACCATCCTTCAAACCCGAAAGGAAAATCCTTAAAACTCACATAAATGCCTAATGGTTTAACTGGAATATGGAATGATGGCATTCATTCCAGACGAGCTGTTTCCACTCACCCATCACTGTTTATGTCAGTTGTCGCCAACGCGTAACCAAAATATGACCCCATCTATAGACAAAAGTGTTTCTATGAGTTTAACCTGTGGAAATCTGCAAGAATCAACACTAAACTAATCCTTTATTTGTTTTTAAAGAGATGATCTGTAGAAAACATAAATGTTTGATGGGTTTCATGGGTTAGACCCTGAAACTGGAAAGCAACCTGTGTTATTTGATTTTTATGTGATTTAACCATTTTGGTTATATTGACACCATTTAATCAGGTGCCCTTTAAAACCAAGCTGCCTAAACTATCAGACTTACCTGCTTTCCAGTGTAAGTTATCAGCGTCGTCAGGTCTGTACCGTTTAAGATGGACACCTGCAACGCAGAAGGAACATATGGTGAGCATCTTTTAAAGGGTCAAGTTAAAGTGCAATCTCTGGTATGGAATTCACTGCAGAAACAATCCCAGTCCGACAAAACTGCTAAGGCTGATTTTTACTTTCCCCCTTCATGCTGAAGTCTGTGACCCTAGTCTCCCATCCTAAAAGCACGGAAACAAAAGTCTAAATGATGGTGGCTGTTAAAAACATTCTTACCGAACCATTAAGCATGAGTCCTTTAGGAACGCCAGCTACAAAATCTGAAAGAAGAAGTTGAGATTTAACAAGAGAAAGTTTTGCTTGAAACAGAAAAATGGAATTTCTGTCTTTAGGTTTCCAGGTAAATGGAGACATTGTGGTTGTGTAGGTTAGTGCTAGGGTTGGGTTGGGGTTAGGGTTAAACAGGACATGTTTTGGGAGGCTTTATTGACCTACCTTCCACCTGATCACCACTGAATTCCCCAACAGCAACAGAGTAGCCTGTAAAATATACAAAAGAACTTGTATCAACATGAGATTTCACAGGAAATAAATATAAATAACATGCAGGTATACAAAAGTACCACGTTTTTTTAGTCTCAATTACCTTGGTAGCTGTCATCATGTACAAACTGGACCTGTTTGGTCTGGATTTGACCCTCCACAGCCTGCATGAAATAACCTGGGTAATAAGCTTTGATGATGTCTTCCTTAGCAGCAGAGATCACTTGACCTAATTATAGAAAGAAATCAGTTAGCTAAACAAACATTTTGAGCTTTATTTTGATGATTATCCACCATAATTGGTGTTGGTCCCAATATACCTTGCCAGAAGTAGCTGCCAGGCCCACCAAGTACTACTTTTCCATCCTGGAAAATTATACATGTGAATTACTTCAACAGAGACAAAGCAGATTATCCAGAAAAGGTCTGGTTTTGATTGAGAGGGACATAGTTATTACCATTGTGAAGTCTGCACTGAATCCTCCCTGACAGTAGCCCTGTCCCCCTTGATCGCTGATCTCTAAAATACAGAAGGGAGGTTACATCATAGATCAACAGAAGTTTCATGATGAATTTAATGAAAATGAATCTAATAAAAAACAATGTGAATGTCAAATGTGATTCGCGGTGACGTACCTGTCCGACAAGGAGCATACTCGACAAATTTGGTAAAATTTTTAACTGAGAGGTAGCAGGTTCCCGTGGCATCAGAACGGGGTACGTCCTTCTCAGTTCTCCAGGAGTAAAGAGGGGCACAAGCCTAAAGGTGAAGATGGTGGAGAGAAGTGCTCATGAACAGGGTGGACAAGTGAGATGTTTTTAGATTTAAAACTTTCTCCTGAGTTCAGGTGAGAGATCTGAGGATGTTCAACTCAAAACCAGCAACAAGACTCAACATCAGGCAGCTAAACTTTGATCTTCATTAAACTGAGATTTAAGGTGGAAATGACTTTTTAGGACACAGATTTGGATGATTAGCTCAAGTTTTTTACACATTACCGTGAGACATCATTCTCAAATCTTCTGAAGTGGGATTTTTGTAGAAAGATTCTGATTCTAATTTCTCACCAGTTGTCAAAAGCTCTTTAAAGGGCCTCACTTTGAAGAAATAGAGATTAGCTTTGATTTGATTGACAAGCTAACAGCTAGTTTGCAGGGCCAAAACTAAAATGGATTTCTGACACGTTGAAGCAACTTTAATACAAATAATTTTACTGCACTTCAAACGATTACTATTTTAAACTTTACATTGGTGTTGATGTGGCTCTGCAGGTATTTTAGCCCAAACATTAATAGCAGCTAGCTGCAGCACTTCCTGTTCAGTCTGGGACACCTCCTAGATGAATATCTTTATTTATCTGCTAGAATACCAGAATGACAGCTATGTAAAAATTCATAAAGATTTCTTCATATGAAGAGTTAGGAAATATCTGAGATTAGAGTTGATTTAAGACAGCAGCAAGGATTTCTAGTCTTTACTCGTGCTCAAAGAGCTGTCTAGAACAGGTTTGTTCATTACTTGGCCCTTTAAAAATGCACAAAACATCCCTTTACAGTCTTATAAAGTCCTGATCACAAACATAGAGCATATAAACATCGCTCAAACTTGATGTTTTTCTTCGTACACTAGAAGTTTGATTGTTCGTGTGTACGTTGAGTTTTGTACACACAGATCCATGTTGTTTATTTCTCTTTATTTCAGCAAAAATGGATTTATGTACACAGTTTGGACATACTTTGGCAAATACTAAAGCAAATAACAAAAAAGACAATAAAAACCATCCCTCAGAGGTGTCAGCTTACCAGAATTGTGTCACCATGCGAACGCACAGTTGCACCAAACCATTGGTGGGACTTGAAGTCGACCTGGTGTAACGTGTCATTCAGCATGACGCTCCGATCTCCTGGGAAAACACACAAAGAAAAAGATGGAGAATTATAACCAAATGATTAAACAAGCATCCCTTCAGCTGGACCTCAGGTATCCTCATTATGCCTTTCCCTTTCCTCTCAGACTTATGGACACATCTGTGTTTCAGTCTCAGCTTCACTATTTTTCATGCAAAGATTATCTGGATGAGAGTTTGAAACAAAAGCCGCCCCTCCACTGTTCAGGAGCAGTGGTCTTAGCTTGGTTCGGTCTGGATTGGACTAGTTTAGCTTGACCCCCGCTGACCCTCAGCTCTGTTTGGCCACCTGGTCGGTCAGCCGGATCTCCCACTTTGACAGCAGCAGGTGACGTGACAGATGGTCTTGGAGTCAGGTTTAAACACAACTTTATTGGAAGACATATGTTACATCTGTGCAACAATAAGGGATAAAGTGTAAACAGATTGATTCTTTAAGGAGGACTCCCCACCTCCATGTGTGATCTATAGAAGATCCTACAGCTGATTCCTGCAGGACTGATAGATGATAAGACTCTACCCACGCCTGTCTGCCTCCAATGCTTCCTTCTAGTCAGGCTGGAACTGAGGATGAAGGTTTATTTTGTGTATTTTTTATCATATTTTTTCATGGAATCAGCTTTGTGTCTGGGGTCCAAGGAAAACAGCCATTCTGGCACTGATTCCTCACAGCATCCATCTCTGTAGAGCACTCTTCATTCTCCCTTTCCCTTTTTCAACACTATCTCAATTTCCCTATTCATTATTCTTACACCATCTCACCCAAGTCTCCTTGGTCTTATGGCTTTTATTCTTTTCTGAGTACAGGGTGCTGTGGCTTCTCACTCTCAACGTTAAGCAGAAAGACCAATACTTATAAATAACCAGACAAGTGTTCTGCTTGGTGTCCATCTTTGAGTTTTGGGTCACTTTCAGTCATCCACATCTTCACAAAGTCAAGAACACAGTCTAGAATAGCTCATCATCACCAGCATGTGAATGTGTGTGTGAATGGGTGAATGATACACCGTAGTGTAAAGCGCTTTGGAGTCCTCTGACTCCTAAAGGATACACGTGCGGGTCATAACTAGTGAAGTTGTTTAGCTCAGACCAATGCCAGTGTGTTAAAGATTGCTGAAGAAGGGTTGGTTTGACATGTTCCTTTGGCAGCCAAAAGTAGTATCAGATGGCTTGTCTTGTGTAATTAAATTCCTTGAAGGAATGCACATCGCCCACCGCCTTTCATGTCAGAGTTTTTAACTGAGATCATCTTGTGTTGAGAAACGATGGGAGCTGGAGCTGTTGTTGGTCCACCCCAGCAGCACCTCCATGCTTTGTATTTGTAACCATAAAAACCATACCAACACCCTATTGTAAGTAAGTAAGTAAGTAAATTTTATTTGTATAGCACTTATCACAGAAAAAGAATCACAAAGTGCTTCACAAAGATCAACAAAACACAAGATAGTCATCATAAAATGATCTTAAAACAAAACAACAGAATATCATAAAATCATTAAAAATCAGAAAACAGAAAGTCATAAAATTATAAAAATGATAAAACAAATGAAAGATGATTATAAATACAAGTTAGAAAAAATGAATAAAACATAAAAGATTTAAGTAAAAGCAGTTTTAAACAAAAGGGTCTTCAGCTGCTTTCTAAAGGTGACCAGACTGTCAGTAACACGTAGGGATAAAGGAAGTTCATTCCAAACAGCCTGGAAAGATCGATCACCTCGACTTTTCTATCTGGTCTTTGGAACTTCTAGAAGGTTCTGGTTGGTGGACCTGAGGGCTCGGGTTGGAGCAGAAGGCTTTAACAGTTCAGTAACATAAGGAGGAGCTTGGCCATGTAGAGCCCTGTATGTTATAGTAAGGATCCTAAATTGAATTCTAAAGTTAATGGGTAACCAGTGCAGAGACATCAGAATAGGAGTGATGTGAGCTCTTCTGTTTGCTCCAGTTAGGAGCCTCGCTGCAGAATTCTGGACCAACTGAAGGCGGTCAAGGGCTTTTTTGTTAAAACATGTGAAAAGTGTGTTACAGTAATCTAGACGGGAGGAGATAAAGGCATGGATAACCATTTCAAGCTCATGTTTTGACACCAACCTTCGTAGTTTGGAGATATTTCTCAAATGATAAAAACAGTTTCTGACCAGCGTTTTTGAGTGGCCTTCAAGAGACATTGATTGGTCAAAGACAACACCCAAATTTCTCATGTTTGACTTGACAGCAGAAGCTAAATGACCAAGTTGTTGACTAATCAGAGGAGCCATGCTCTCAGGGGCAATGATCAGACATTCAGTCTTTTCAGAGTTTAACTGAAGGAAGTTATCTTCTAGCCAACTAGTGATCGCTGATAGACACTCTAGTAGTTCAGCCAGTTTATGGAGCTCAGATTCCTTAAAGGAGCAGTACAGCTGAATGTCATCTGCATATAGGTGATAAGAGACATTTTGAAAAGCATCAATTATCTGTCCAAGAGGGTGTATATATAATAAAAACAGGAGTGGACCTAAAACAGAGCCTTGGGGTACCCCACAGAACAGGTTTGTGGAATCTGACATGATTTGGTTTATACAGACACTGAAACTTCTGTTAGAAAGGTACGATCTGAACCAGTCTAGAACAGTTCCAGAGATTCCCAACGAGTCATGAAGTCTGTTAATTAAGGTGCTGTGATCAACAGTGTCAAAAGCTGCAGAAAGATCCAACAATACTAAGACTGTAAATTCCCCGTTGTCTGCAGCCATCATGATGTCACTGGAAACTTTAAGCAAAGCTGTTTCTGTTGAATGATTTTTACGAAAACCAGATTGGAATTTATCAAAGTTGTTGTGAATTTCCAGAAAAGTAATCAGTTGATCGGCCACGACTTTTTCTAAGATTTTAGAGATAAAGGGCAATTTAGAAATGGGTCTGTAATTATTAGGCTGAGAGGAGTCCAAACTGGGTTTTTTCAGGATCGGTTCAACAACAGCATGTTTGAAAACAGAAGGTACAGAGCCAGATTGGAGAGATAGATTAATAAAATCCACAATGCATGGGCCAATTTGGTCAAAGACCTTAAGAAGCAAAGTGGTTGGGAGAAAATCAACAGGGCAGGAAGTTGGTTTCATGTTTTTCTGAATGAGACAGATGTCCTGGAGATTTACAGNGTTTGGCCACCTGGTCGGTCAGCCGGATCTCCCACTTTGACAGCAGCAGGTGACGTGACAGATGGTCTTGGAGTCAGGTTTAAACACAACTTTATTGGAAGACATATGTTACATCTGTGCAACAATAAGGGATAAAGTGTAAACAGATTGATTCTTTAAGGAGGACTCCCCACCTCCATGTGTGATCTATAGAAGATCCTACAGCTGATTCCTGCAGGACTGATAGATGATAAGACTCTACCCACGCCTGTCTGCCTCCAATGCTTCCTTCTAGTCAGGCTGGAACTGAGGATGAAGGTTTATTTTGTGTATTTTTTATCATATTTTTTCATGGAATCAGCTTTGTGTCTGGGGTCCAAGGAAAACAGCCATTCTGGCACTGATTCCTCACAGCATCCATCTCTGTAGAGCACTCTTCATTCTCCCTTTCCCTTTTTCAACACTATCTCAATTTCCCTATTCATTATTCTTACACCATCTCACCCAAGTCTCCTTGGTCTTATGGCTTTTATTCTTTTCTGAGTACAGGGTGCTGTGGCTTCTCACTCTCAACGTTAAGCAGAAAGACCAATACTTATAAATAACCAGACAAGTGTTCTGCTTGGTGTCCATCTTTGAGTTTTGGGTCACTTTCAGTCATCCACATCTTCACAAAGTCAAGAACACAGTCTAGAATAGCTCATCATCACCAGCATGTGAATGTGTGTGTGAATGGGTGAATGATACACCGTAGTGTAAAGCGCTTTGGAGTCCTCTGACTCCTAAAGGATACACGTGCGGGTCATAACTAGTGAAGTTGTTTAGCTCAGACCAATGCCAGTGTGTTAAAGATTGCTGAAGAAGGGTTGGTTTGACATGTTCCTTTGGCAGCCAAAAGTAGTATCAGATGGCTTGTCTTGTGTAATTAAATTCCTTGAAGGAATGCACATCGCCCACCGCCTTTCATGTCAGAGTTTTTAACTGAGATCATCTTGTGTTGAGAAACGATGGGAGCTGGAGCTGTTGTTGGTCCACCCCAGCAGCACCTCCATGCTTTGTATTTGTAACCATAAAAACCATACCAACACCCTATTGTAAGTAAGTAAGTAAGTAAATTTTATTTGTATAGCACTTATCACAGAAAAAGAATCACAAAGTGCTTCACAAAGATCAACAAAACACAAGATAGTCATCATAAAATGATCTTAAAACAAAACAACAGAATATCATAAAATCATTAAAAATCAGAAAACAGAAAGTCATAAAATTATAAAAATGATAAAACAAATGAAAGATGATTATAAATACAAGTTAGAAAAAATGAATAAAACATAAAAGATTTAAGTAAAAGCAGTTTTAAACAAAAGGGTCTTCAGCTGCTTTCTAAAGGTGACCAGACTGTCAGTAACACGTAGGGATAAAGGAAGTTCATTCCAAACAGCCTGGAAAGATCGATCACCTCGACTTTTCTATCTGGTCTTTGGAACTTCTAGAAGGTTCTGGTTGGTGGACCTGAGGGCTCGGGTTGGAGCAGAAGGCTTTAACAGTTCAGTAACATAAGGAGGAGCTTGGCCATGTAGAGCCCTGTATGTTATAGTAAGGATCCTAAATTGAATTCTAAAGTTAATGGGTAACCAGTGCAGAGACATCAGAATAGGAGTGATGTGAGCTCTTCTGTTTGCTCCAGTTAGGAGCCTCGCTGCAGAATTCTGGACCAACTGAAGGCGGTCAAGGGCTTTTTTGTTAAAACATGTGAAAAGTGTGTTACAGTAATCTAGACGGGAGGAGATAAAGGCATGGATAACCATTTCAAGCTCATGTTTTGACACCAACCTTCGTAGTTTGGAGATATTTCTCAAATGATAAAAACAGTTTCTGACCAGCGTTTTTGAGTGGCCTTCAAGAGACATTGATTGGTCAAAGACAACACCCAAATTTCTCATGTTTGACTTGACAGCAGAAGCTAAATGACCAAGTTGTTGACTAATCAGAGGAGCCATGCTCTCAGGGGCAATGATCAGACATTCAGTCTTTTCAGAGTTTAACTGAAGGAAGTTATCTTCTAGCCAACTAGTGATCGCTGATAGACACTCTAGTAGTTCAGCCAGTTTATGGAGCTCAGATTCCTTAAAGGAGCAGTACAGCTGAATGTCATCTGCATATAGGTGATAAGAGACATTTTGAAAAGCATCAATTATCTGTCCAAGAGGGTGTATATATAATAAAAACAGGAGTGGACCTAAAACAGAGCCTTGGGGTACCCCACAGAACAGGTTTGTGGAATCTGACATGATTTGGTTTATACAGACACTGAAACTTCTGTTAGAAAGGTACGATCTGAACCAGTCTAGAACAGTTCCAGAGATTCCCAACGAGTCATGAAGTCTGTTAATTAAGGTGCTGTGATCAACAGTGTCAAAAGCTGCAGAAAGATCCAACAATACTAAGACTGTAAATTCCCCGTTGTCTGCAGCCATCATGATGTCACTGGAAACTTTAAGCAAAGCTGTTTCTGTTGAATGATTTTTACGAAAACCAGATTGGAATTTATCAAAGTTGTTGTGAATTTCCAGAAAAGTAATCAGTTGATCGGCCACGACTTTTTCTAAGATTTTAGAGATAAAGGGCAATTTAGAAATGGGTCTGTAATTATTAGGCTGAGAGGAGTCCAAACTGGGTTTTTTCAGGATCGGTTCAACAACAGCATGTTTGAAAACAGAAGGTACAGAGCCAGATTGGAGAGATAGATTAATAAAATCCACAATGCATGGGCCAATTTGGTCAAAGACCTTAAGAAGCAAAGTGGTTGGGAGAAAATCAACAGGGCAGGAAGTTGGTTTCATGTTTTTCTGAATGAGACAGATGTCCTGGAGATTTACAGGAGTAAAGAAGGACCATGACTGGGAGGGAGGTGGCTGGATGGGAGAATGGGAAGAGGATGGGGGTGGAAAACTTGCCCTGATATTTCTGATTTTATTCTCAAAGAATGCAAGAAAGTTGTTACAGTCAGACCTTGAGAATACAGGCATGTGAGGGGCGTGAGGTGAAACAATCTGGTTTATGGTGTCGAACAAGACTTTAGAATTATTTTTGTTTNTATTAAATTGTTCCATATTCAACCTTTAAAGCTTTACAAATTAGCGGTCTGCATAGCTACAGTGTGACTATGTGCCTCGACCAAGGAGTAACACAGTAACAGTGCTGGTGGATGTGAGTCATCTTAATTTAAATCTAGACTGCATTTGAATAAAGGCCAGCTGAATTCCCTTGAACAGCCGCCTACACAAGTTTGCATACGTGACTTTTTATTAGCCAACCCACTCTGGCAGAACAATTCCTCTCTGTACTGCTGGCGTGTCTGAGCACTGGATCACTGAATCTACCATAAGTAAGTAAGTAAGTAAATTTTATTTGTATAGCACTTATCACAGACAAAGAATCACAAAGTGCTTCACAAAGATCAACAAAACACAAGATAGTCATCATAAAATGATCTTAAAACAAAACAACAGAATATCATAAAATCATTAAAAATCAGAAAACAGAAAGTCATAAAATTATAAAAATGATAAAACAAATGAAAGATTATTATAAATACAAGTAAGAAAAAATGAATAAAACATAAAAGATTTAAGTAAAAGCAGTTTTAAACAAAAGGGTCTTCAGCTGCTTTCTAAAGGTGACCAGACTGTCAGTAACACGTAGGGATAAAGGAAGTTCATTCCAAAGTCGGGGTGCAACAGCCTGGAAAGAGCGATCACCTCGACTTTTATATCTGGTCTTTGGAATTTCTAGAAGGTTCTGGTTGGTGGACCTGAGGGCTCGGGTTGGAGCATAAGGCTTTAACAGTTCAGTAACATAAGGAGGAGCTTGGCCATGTAGAGCCCTGTATGTTATAGTAAGGATCCTAAATTGAATTCTAAAGTTAATGGGTAACCAGTGCAGAGACATCAGAATAGGAGTGATGTGAGCTCTTCTGTTTGCTCCAGTTAGGAGCCTCGCTGCAGAATTCTGGACCAACTGAAGGCGGTCAAGGGCTTTTTTGTTAAAACATGTGAAAAGTGTGTTACAGTAATCTAGACGGGAGGAGATAAAGGCATGGATAACCATTTCAAGCTCATGTTTTGACACCAACCTTCGCAGTTTGGAGATATTTCTCAAATGATAAAAACAGTTTCTGACCAGCGTTTTTGAGTGGCCTTCAAGAGACATTGATTGGTCAAAGACAACACCCAAATTTCTCATGTTTGACTTGACAGCAGAAGCTAAATGACCAAGTTGTTGACTAATCAGAGGAGCCATGCTCTCAGGGGCAATGATCAGACATTCAGTCTTTTCAGAGTTTAACTGAAGGAAGTTATCTTCTAGCCAACTAGTGATCGCTGATAGACACTCTAGTAGTTCAGCCAGTTTATGGAGCTCAGATTCCTTAAAGGAGCAGTACAGCTGAATGTCATCTGCATATAGGTGATAAGAGACATTTTGAAAAGCATCAATTATCTGTCCAAGAGGGTGTATATATAATAAAAACAGGAGTGGACCTAAAACAGAGCCTTGGGGTACCCCACAGAACAGGTTTGTGGAATCTGACATGATTTGGTTTATACAGACACTGAAACTTCTGTTAGAAAGGTACGATCTGAACCAGTCTAGAACGGTTCCAGAGATTCCCAACGAGTCATGAAGTCTGTTAATTAAGGTGTAATTGTGCAGCACAGCAAAGTCTGTGGACTCCGTATCTAGTTTTCCAGCTAATCTTTGATTAAATATAGCAGGAAATCAAGATTTTCTAGCCTTGAAGTTTTATTGTGTTAGAGTTAAAGTGACTGTGTATTTTCCCTGGCAATAGGGGGCAGTACATACCTAAATCATTGCAAGCAAGCGTATTTTTGTGTTTGAGTAAGACCTTAGCAACAGATGGCCTTTAGGGTCAAAAAGCCCTCAGTGAGGTTATATGTGCAGTATCAACATCTAAGTCGACCCAGGTTGATCTTATGATAATAAGCTGGGAGTCTTTATCCTCGTTTACATTAGAAAACTGAAGTCTCAAATGAAGTTCGTTCCACTCCGATACAGTAGGTGGCGACATGCGCCCTTTCATGTCGGGCATTGTTCCGGTTAGCTTGTAGCAACACAAATAGTAAACAAACACTGGTGGGAGTGAAGCAGATGGAATTAAAACAGAATGGACAACAACAATGCTGTGACGCGTGTTACTTTGTGGTGATGATATTATCAGAAGACCACTACTGTGGTCGCGTCACTTGAGTTCATGAGACTGAATATTGATGAAAATCAAATAATTTGTTCAATTTTGACTCAATGAGGGATTAATTAAATTATCTTATAAATTTTATGTGACAATGAAATAATAAATTTACCATAATGCTTTTTTGCTGATGTCTAAATTTTCACATAATCCTTCAGAATGTTTCTCAATAGAATTATATTGTTTACACCTCTAACAATATGGTGGATATTCATTCATTTATTTATATCCTCCACCAGTTAAAGCAGCCCAAGGTGCTGAACATGATAAAATACAAGCAGATATAGACAATAAACCCTGTTAAGCATCGCTTAAGAACATCACAACAGTGACGCTTTGAAACATTAAAACATTTAGACCCATCACAATCCCTCGGACAACAACCCGAACAATAAGACCTTCGAAGATATATACCTAAAATCCTGCTTCAGCGTAGCTTTAAAACTCCCAAGTGAAGAGGATGGACTGATATCATCAAGAAGGTGGTTGCACAATTTTGGGTTTATTATTGCAAAACCTCGATCCCCTTGACATTTATGCTAGAACCTAGGTACCACCAACAAATCCTTCTCAACAGAGCAAAGGGATCTGGAAGGAGCATGCTTCTCCAAAAATGCTGATAGGCAAGCTATTGAAATACATAAACTGAGCACTATATATTCTTGTGATGCATGTGAAATCAGTTTATTATTGCATGGCCTATTAGCTCTATGTGTTGGGAATGATTCCCAGCTACTAATGCACCAAATTACAGATGAATATCTGAAAGACTATCAGACATGGTGGCAGCCACCCTGATTTGGATTCACTACATAAGTTAACCAGTTGATCCTCCAGTAATAACTTTGAGGGTTTTATTAAAATCCCTCCAGAGATTCATGAGACTTCACTCGCCTTCAGCCTGTCAGCAGCAGGGCATAATGGATAACTGACTACTTCTGTATAAAGAAAGAAAACACGTCAGCGCCGGAAAGGTCAGTAAGTTCTCACATGTCAGTGTGCCTCTGTGTCACCATAATGGGTCACAACAGCTTCTGCTTGTTGTCTGAAGGCAGGCAGAAGGAATCATGAGATGATAATAGAGGAGATTCACAGTGGAGATTACAGCCGGGACACAAAACAAGTCATCTGATCAGTCGCCCCATCCTGTCTGTACGGCTGGTTAGTGCAGTGTGCTGACGTGACGCGGTGCCAGGTCCAGCCTCTCCCAGGTCCAGAGGAGGACATGGTGGATCTGGACTGTGTCTATGGTCTCACTCTCTGTGGGTGAACAGCCATTAGAGTCTCTCATCATGAGTATGTGCATTTTTCTGTGTCAATTGGGTTGATGACAAATGGTGGGAGTAGAGGAAAGGTGGACAGAGCAGAGCAACGGGGGCTCTGGTTTCTCCCATGTCCCTATGCCCTCACTTCTCTCCTCTCGAGTCCACGGACAGGCTCTTATCAGAGGGGAAGAGGAAGTGGACGGGTGGGGGCTTCAGGTCACTTTGACCCAATTAGTTAGGCTAATTAAGAGGGTCTGTGGCCTGTGGGTCAGACACACCACCAAGCAAAGAGACCTCTGACCTTATTATGGTTCAGCTACACATGAAACCCTGCAGAAATACTATATCACTTTTTTATTTAAAATAGATTGTGTAAAAATATCACCCGAGCTATTGCTGCAGTGTCTAACAGCCAGTTCTGGCAGAGAAAAGGGCTACAGCAGCAGCAGATGTCGTCGGTGTAACAGCTGTTTGTCATAGCCACATTTTCATGCAGCTATCCATGTACTGAGTGTTGTATGACAGTTCTACTATGATCCAGATGTCAGAGCTGGCTCCGGCGCTCCAAACTGCTCCTTCAAAGTCTTTAAAAAAATATGAAGGACACTCTCTGACAGCCCAGGGGACCAACCTTGACAGCAAGGCCCCACAGCTTATGCATGACATCACTCCGCTGTGGTCTTCAGCCAACGGTGGATGCACGGCACATTTTTAATGCTACAAAAAACTGTAAATGAATTGGAGCAAAGCGGTAGTGTCTAATAAAAGAAAGCTGTTTTAACAGGCTTATAAAACACCCAGAAGAGTTTTCTCCCCATTGTGCTGTATGGAAAATTAATGTAGGCTTTAAATGATCACCACATGTGGAGCAGCAGCTCCTCTATAAGTTTGATTTGTGCTATTTGAGTTGGTCTCCTTCTCTTCTTCTGTGCCAAAACAGTCTGACGGGACTCTGTCAACACAGTGAAACATGAATCCATTCATTAGAGATCCTCGTGGACTTCCCTGAGCTGTGCTAAACAACTTTACCTAAATCTGACTCAACGAAACCCTTTTGTCGTGACCACCAGCTCCATCCATCATACAAACAGGATATTTCTTTGTTGGGTCTGTTTGTTTATTGGTCGCTTATCTCCAGTTAGTCCTTCAAGCAAGACAACACAAACATGACCTGGAGGAAGGAAGGAAGCAGTTTTCCTGAAAATAATCCATTCAACACCCTATTATCCTTTTCACTCCTGACGAGAGGAAGCAAGTTAAAAATGGACCATCCCACTTAAGTGACACCTGATCCATGGAAGAGGGAAGAGAAGATTCTAGACATCACATCCGGTGTTCAGCAAACTACCGTCCAAGGAGGTGCGTGCATGTGTGTGTGTGTGTGTGCGTGCGTGCGTGCGTGCGTGTGTGTGCGCGTGCATGCATGTGTGTGTATGTGCGTGCATGTGTGTGTGTGCGTGCATGTGTGTGTGTGCATGCATGTATGCATGCGTGTGTGTGCGTGCATGCATGTGTGTGTGTGCATGCGTGTGTGTGTGTGTGTGTGTGTGTGTGCGTGCATGCATGCGTGTGTATGCATGTGTGTGTGCATGCATGTGAGTGCGTGCGTGCATGTGTGTGTGCATGCATGTGTGTGTGTGTGTGCGTGTGTAAAACCGCATATTTAAAAATTGCAATGACAGCTAATTTCTGAGCTAATAGCCGTAAATGTTCATGTTGAGTTGTTGGACACTGGATAATTGGACAATAATGAACCATATCATTAATGTTTTTATCACTGAATCAATATTTGAACATGGTGGGCTGGTTGGTTTGTTAATAAAAAAAGTGAGTGATGTCACTGATCAGCACCAAAAAGCTAGCCTAGTGAACTAGACCAAATTCTTGCTTTGCAGAGTTTGGTCTAGGCACGCTTCATTGGAACCCTCGCAGCCTGATCCACTGCTGTGGCTGTCCAATCACAGCTCGCTATAGCTTTGGTTGGTCCAATCACAGCGCTCTATACTGTGGGCCAATCACAGAGCGGGAGTAGCCGATGACGTCAGAACTGTGGCCGCAAACACAAACAACATGGCGGCAGCGCAGGAACCACGTTCGTTTGAAACGGCTTTGTCATCAACATTGGATTATTTAGACTCCAACGTGCGTAAGTCTGTCTGATATACTTAGCGGCTTCTTATTTTTATCAAACAAAGTAGTGCAATGTCCCAGTACACCTGATATTCTCATGTTTTTCATACAAACCCTAACACTAACCCCAGAAATCATTGATGTTAGACGCCATTGCTGACTCCCTCTTTTCCATTGCTGTGATTACGTCACGTTGTTCGTTACTCTGATTGGTCCTAGCTCTATCCAATTGCATGCTGACAATTTGAAAGACAACCGTAAATCCCGCCCCACGACTGAGAGCCGTCAATGGTTCGTAGCCAGACTATATATACACATATATAGGATAGCTTGCCAGGCTACCAAAAAGCATCCACGGACATTAATAACATCAAAAGTTTTATTCTGTCGAAGTGCGGCGTTTAATCCATTTGGAGGATTGGGAGAGTGGCTGTTCAATGACCAGAAGAAGCTAGTTTTTATACGGTGCTCTATGAGACAACGCTCTGTGAATTATGTCATTGTGGGGGAACACTTCATCTTTTGGTGTTGGGAATTTAGTAACGGTGATTTAATGCAGCGTGAATACGGCTTATTTTCTTTTCCTTCTATTCTGTTTCACCAGCAACACGAATTCCGCTTAGCGACTCTTCAAAGCACTCCGTTGGTTCCTGAAAATAACCCGGAAAATGGCCTGCTGAAGTGGAGACACACGTATGCAGCAAGGTTTTGGTAAAATTACCCTGAAGTTCCGATAGTGGAAACACGCCTACTAGCAGAAGGCTAAAGCTAAAGCCTCGGGTACACATTGCCGTCAGCTCAGGTGTGGAGTGATGCACACACATCGACTGAGACATTTTTCTTTCAGACTTCTCCGTTGCCTGTAGAGTGATGCAAAGCAATTCCCCACCAGACAACTGGGGGCATGGTGCCTTGCTGGGGGGTCCTCCCACCACTGCAGTCATTTCTCTGATCCATGATAGTGTATTTATTATTGAGAACTATTTGTATTGTATATCTGTATTTCAGAGACTTTTTAACATGGACAAATTGTCCCTCATTCCCTTTCACCTGATCATGCAGTCGCTATCTCCAAACCCACATTTCCCACAATTTTAATCCACCAATTTAAAGTCTGCCGTCCGCCTTTGTATTCTTTCAATGGCGGGTTGTATAAATGTTGATGTCATCAGACTTCTTCTGCAAGATGTTCTTCAATCAACTCCAGATACCTTCAACTCTTTGCTACCGGTTCTCCCAGCACTGTGTCAAACTTGTGTGGAGCAATCACAAGTCTTACCTTCTGTATCAAAGTCGATGGCGTGACAGTCTGATTGGCTTAGGCTCCACGGGCAGTAGAACACAGACCCTCCCTCTGTAACGTTGAACTGTCTTGTGTTGGCCTTTGGTGCACCAACAACCACACTCGCACTGTAAAACAGACACAGGCAAAACATGCTTTGGTTCAGAGGTTAAAACAAAACAAAACTCCAACCACTTAAACCAGCTGCCAAACCCTTGCTAAGGTTTGAGGCTCTCAGCCTGGAGCCTTCCAGGTCCGTCGTCTACTGACAGCTTCAAACATGATGCAGTATGAACATCCTACAGCTAGAGAGCTACAGATGGTCTCAAAAGCAAAACATTTTACAGGTTTAAAACATCTCACACCATTGCTGGAAACTGCTGCTATCACATGAGCACATGTGACCCTAGCAGATCCATTCCCTGCACTTGCACTTTGTTCAGATGCACAAGGAGAAACACTTGCATGGTCACACATTCTCCTGGGGGGCATGATTCAATAGGAAAACAAGAGAGCAGACAGGCTAAGTGGAGTCACGCTTTTGTTTCTACAGCTGGGATGCTTAAGAAGTGTCCTTGGAGCTCAGTTGTACAGCTACAGAAAAGGCAGCCAAGCCACTTCAATGGGCACAAAAAAACAGAGTTTACAGGTGAGCACTGGATGGACCTGAGAGATGAAAGGGATCAGGAAAAGACAGAGTGATGATATGATAATGGAGACTATCAAGATTTGGACAAGGATAAGTGCAGGAGGAACGGATTCTACAGTAGATAATGTGGTTTAAGTGGATGGTTTCACCATTACCTCATTGTGGAACCACTTGACCCAACATGCCGCGCAGACACAGCCCCAGTCATTCTGATGTGAGCAAGGGACCACTGGGACCAGACAAGGTCCAGAGGGCTTAAAAGCAGGAAGAGCACACCCTTTCCTGGTCTGGATCTTCCAATAGTATACAAACAATTACTTTTAGACTAAACTTAGCATCCTGCCATCCTCAAGGGTGACAACTGTGCAACATAAGGCTATGTGACCTACCATCATTATTCTCACTAAACTCTTATATTAGGTGAGACAACATAAGATAAGTTTGGGGGAAACAACCCTAACCCTAACAGTCTTAGATCTGAATGTGGAGCACAAAATAGCTAGCTGTGTTGGATGGGACAAAAATAAGTAAAAGAAACAAAGTAATCCAAAAAAAAAGTTTATTAAATGCTCTTATTATTTTTCTGGCTTTCCAAATAACATAAACGCCCAACCCTCCCCACAGCTAAACTCACATGTGGTGTTTAAAAAGTCAGCTCGAGTAAAGGCAGCAGACCAAACACACCGGCGGCACATCAGCTCCATAACCTATTGCTAGTGTCTTTAGGCTGTAACGTTCAATGAGATAATAACTATGTGCACCTGTCATTAGCCTGGCAAGCCATCCTATATATGTGAATATAAACTCTGCAAAGCAAGAATTTGGTCTAGTTCACTAGGCTACCGGTCAGATTGGCAATTCATCCAAATCTGTCTGAGGAAAAACACATTTCAAAAACCCACAAGCACAAATTATATTAACACTTTTTAAGAGCAATCTAAACTTCTATAGAGGAAAAAGGAAAAGAAATGATGTGCAAGCACATGTATGTAATAAAATGACACCGCTGGGGGAAAGATGCACAAGACTGACAAAATCAAAAACCGCAGCATTTTATGTTTAATCAGACCTGAACAGAGTCCAACTACAGTTGGTGGTGGCGGCTTTTCAAAGAGTCAAAGTACAGGAAACAGCAGAAACGCAGCTCTCGCTTTAATCAGAAAGTTGGCAGCAGATGCTGGGTTTTACACTGATGCATGCAGATGTGCAAATACAAATTCCCTCTCTAATGCATGCACGTGCACACACACACACACACACACACACACACGCGCAGAGAATGATAGTAATCTGAAAGCTCTGCTAATGAGGAAAAAATTAGCATTTAAGGGGCCCTTATCTGGGGAGGGTCTGGGTCTCCCAAACACTCCCTTGCTATTGTATTTTTTTCTGTTTGCTATGAGTTTAAACATTAGAGCTTTTGTGTCATTTGAATTTAAAGATCCTCCGTCTGTGGTCGACTAAGTGCTGCATTAGAAATTCCTTTGTGAGTGGGGGGGTCTTGAGATTGGCATGCAAAAATATTTAATTAGCTGGGGGAGGGAGTGGGCTCTGCTTCAGCTGTTCAGACAGGCAGACATTCTCATGAGCTGGGCCGAGTTCATGCTGCAGCTCCAGTGAAACGAGACAAATCTGAAATATCCCAGTTTGGCACAAGCAACAAAAAGCCACGTCTGATACTTTCAATGAGACATTTCAGTCAATTTACTTATAAAGCACTCATCACAGAAAGACAAATCACAACGTGCTGCACAAAGATCAACAAAACAAATAATAAAGTCATAAAATTATCATAAAAACAAAACAACAAAATATCATAAATTAAAAATGAAAGCTAAAACCAGTTTTAAGTAAAAGGGTCTTCCGCTGCTTTTTATAGGTGACCAGACTGTCAATATTACGTAAGGATAAAGGAAGTTCATTCCAAAGTCGGGGCAACAGCCTGGAAAGAGCGATCACCTCGACTTTTATATCTGGTCTTTAGAACTTCTAGAAGGTTCTGGTTGGTGGACCTGAGGGCTGGGGTTGGAGAATAAGGCTTTAACGGTTCAGTAATATAAGGAGGAGCTTGACCATGTAGAGCAGGGGTAGGGACCCGTGGTCCTGGAGAGCCACTATCAAGCATGTTTTAGAGGTTTCCCTGCTTCAACACCTGATTTTAATCATTAACAGGCTTCTGCAGAGCCTGATGAGCTGCTGAACAGGTGAATCAACTGTGATGAAACAGGGAAACCTCTAAAACATGCTGGACAGCGGCTCTCCAGGACCAGGGTTCCCTACCCCTGATGTAGAGCCCTGAAAGTTCTAGTCAGGATTCTAAAATGAATTCTAAAGTTAATGGGTAACCAGTGCAGAGACATCAGAATAGGAGTGATGTGAGCTCTTCTATTTGCTCCAGTTAGGAGCCTCGCTGCAGAGTTCTGGCCCGACTGAAGGCGGTCAAGGGCTTTTCTGTTAAAACATGTGAAAAGTGTGTTACGGTAATCCAGACGGGAGGAGATAAGAGATCTGAATGCAGCTTACAGGGTATTCTTACCATCTTAAAACAACTTCAGGTTACAAAATGTCATAGGAAAATTATTATTATTTCAGAAACCTTTAAACTGCCATCAATTTTTAATTTGTACAGTTATTTACATGGAACTTTTTGCATCTTTATTAGTTTGAATATCAGCAGTAGCAGCAAAACACATCCAAGGACAGGTTTGGCTGGAATTTTTTGATATTTCTATCAAAACAACCATGTGAGGCCAAACTAATGGCAAAATATATTGAGTGAATAACCAGGGGTGAGCGGTATGATTATGATAAATCAACACAGAGACTGATATGTCGTCACATTAAGAACAGGCTGTTTTAGGTGTGACACACTCTAAGCCTGATCACTTCTAGAGTGTGTTCATGAACGAAAGTAGATATAACGCTAAAGATGTGATCACTTAAAGCTGTTGGTAACGCTTTACAATAAGGGTCTCTTTATTAACGTTAATTAGTGCATTATTAAGCATTAATAAACTGTTAAATAAAGGACTGACAACTGCTTAATATTAATGTTAATATTAGGTAATGCATTGCTAAGCAAACCCACCCCTTTGTTCTAACCTTGAGGACACTTAATAGTTAACAATTTCAGGAACATTAATAAAGGGATCCTGTTTTTTATTAATGCTTAATAATGCACTAAGTAACATTAATACAGGGACCCTTATTATCAAGTGTTACCAAACAGTTATAGCAAACCTACAAACAAGCTAGGTTTATAATGCAAACACGGTCACGGAACACTCACCCCTCCCCTCGAGTATCTTTGCTGGATCTGCATCCACCGGAACCGGAAACCCACATTGCCAGACGACACCAGAGAGTGCTAAACATCAGTCGCCGTTTTCTACGTCCAAACATCTCTTGTTTTCCGTGACTTCAAATGACTTAAATAAGATAGTGACAAACTTCTAAATGGCTAAAAGAATCCATCCAGGAGGCACGTTCAAAGACACATCAGCGCCAGCAGAGATACGCTAGGTTATTTATTTGCTAGATTCAGGTTGCATTGAAGAAATAACTGAGCTGTGTTATAGAAGAAATATTTAAGCAATGTCTCCATGGAAAAATCTGGGAGCCGATGAAAGGAACTTGCAGGTTTTTACCCATTTCCATCAGCTGTCACACAGCAGCAGCCACTAATGATCTCCACCTCCCAACTGCCAATTAAACATTAATTAGCTACTGGAATTTACTCTGAATGAAAGAGAGGAATGTGTAAACAGCTTCACTAAAACGGAGCGCTGTCTCATTTGAGAGTCAAGCAATCGGAGGAAATTCTACTAAAAGAGTCTCACCACACAATAATTACCAGACTCTAACCACTATTTTATATGAGGGTTGTGAAATTAAGGCTGATGCAGAGCCCTGGAACTTGCTGATGTGACATTATTGTGTGTAGCCACGGCTAATACGGTTTATGATGAGGTTACGGACTGAGGTTGTCAACAGGCAAATTCCAAAAAAACGACACCCTCCCGTTTCGCCCAGCACCCCTCCATTCCACTTTTAATTGTCTTCCACCCCAGCTGCAAGGCTGATGTCACTTGAAGACTATTACAACAGCTTTAAGCGAAAAAGTGGGGAAAAAATCTAAATCACATTTGTTAAGCCTTCCAGTGCCGGCTGCAGCCACCATCTGCAGTCATAAACAAGGCTTAACAAATGCCATGCAAAGGAAGAGGGAGGGTGGGTAACAGCACTGGTGACCTTCAAAACTCACCATCACCTAAGTAAGCAGGCACAGCGCCTCGTGGAATTTACACAGAGTTATCAACACATACTTAAACAATGGAGTGGTTCCATATCAGTGAAAAGAAGCCTGACGCTGAGACCTGATGAGAGCCAGAGGCAGATCTTCAATCCTGTAGTCGACAATAAAACACAAGAAACTTGGCCGATTGAGAGCAGCAATATGGAAAAAATCAACCAAACATATTAAAATTTAATTAATATCATACAGCAGCAATGCTCGTCTTTCAGAATGTGCCACTTAAGACTGAGATCAGCTGGATGACTGATGTGAGAAACACAAGAAGTGTATGATGACTTAATCTAGACCGCATGGAGCCATACGAACGGACTCAAGTACTCTCAAAACCAAGGCCAGACAGAAGCTGCGTGAGTCCTTACGGAGACCATATGGATGGTCATCTGTCCACAAACACACTCTGTCTGCACCGCCGTACGGGAGATGATGAGAGTAACAGTGCATGCTGGGACGGCGTGTGCTGACTACATAGTCTACTGTGCTGAGCTGAGGCCACTTTTTTTTTTTGTTCACCATCACATGGGACGGGAAGTCCAACCGCCACAACAAAAGACAAAGATGTTGCTCTTAAAGCCTGGAGCAACGTGTGTCCTCTTTACAAATGTATAGAAAAAGAGCAATTTTGATCTGGATCCACACAAAACCATGCTGAAAAGATAAACCATCTGCTCTGCAGAGCATCTGATCCCAGAGAAAAAAAGAGTTTCCTCTGTGCTCTCAAAAGGATAATACAGTAAAGCAACAGGTGGACTGGAAATTACAGCAGCACTATCTGAGGAATGCACATGTTTATTGTCACAAAGGAAAAAGGTTTAGGTTTATTTATTCAGCAGACGCTTTCGCCCAAAGCAACTTACTGAGAGATACCTATACAGTGAACTAACCTAACATGCATGTTTTCTTCTGTCGGAGGAAACCGGAGCACCCATAGAAATCCCACACATGCATGAGGAGAACATGCTAACAGAAAGGCTGCAGCTGGGATTCGAACCTGTGACGTTCTTGCTGAGAGAAAACAGTGCTATGCCACCATGCAGCCAAAGCGTAGACACTCAGACAATTGAAAGTTAAGACTTTGTGTTTGCTCGGCAGACACCAGTCTGGTGAATGTCTGAGCAAGTTGACACCAACTAGTTTCAACAACCTTACACGTTCGTATTTTGGGTGTTTCTAGGGTTAGGGTTAGGGTTAGGGTTAGGGTTAGGGTTAGGGTTAGGGTTGCATGAGTTATTTAAGCGCTTTGAGTTGCCTTCGGGTAGGAAATGCGCTATATAAATAAAACTGCCTTGCCTTGCCTATTTCATATTTGCTAAGTGAGAAATTTCAAACATCATGCTGCTGCTGAAAAAGATCAAAATGACTTTATGGTCCCACTATTGAGGGTTGTCTTACCAAAAAGTTGCCCAACCCCCTCAACAACAATTCCAACCCCTCTTTTCCCACTGCCCCAAAGTGCTCCTGCAGGGGATTTAACTGCTGGTGCTTCACACCTCACCACAATGACCACATCAGGGGGTCCAGTGGTCGCACCTCAGGAGAGAGAGAGACTGTTTTATTTAAAGAAGCCATGATGGTGGAGGGGGCTGCAGCTGTTTGAGCACCTAATCCAAACTCCTCCAGAACCCGCAACAGCAGAGAGAGACACGTTCATGAAAATGCAGAACAACATTTTATGTCATTTCCATTTAATTCCACTCCGTTTAATTTACATTTCCCAGGGAGTCCATGGCACCATATGTTGGTCTTATCAGATTTCCATAGATTTGAGTCAGTATTTAAAAACCAACCAGGCCTGTAGGCGAACACAGTTACATCCGGCCCGTTCCAAAGTAGACATGACGTCCTCGGGGCATTCCCAAACTGAAGCAGCAGCGGGTCCGTGGGCCCTTTAAACACATCAACACCATCCAGAACAAGCCTCTTTATACTCACACACTACTGGGAAGAGAGAAAGGCACTTTGTTTGGGACAGAATGGAATCCATCGATGTCATAAATTCATACGTTAGCAACCCACTGGTCTGTTTGTTAACATTTAACAGGGACAATTAAAGCAGCTTTAAGGAAGACCAGTAAATATTAGGAAAGAACAAGAAAGGAGCCATCGTGAGAGCTCCTCCGGAGGAATACAGTAAACATGAGACAAAGAGCCTCTTTGTCTGCATGCAACAAGAACCTGGATAAAACCAAACTTGGCAACCCAAATATACAAGCTGTGCTCCTGCAGTTCAAACACTCCCGGGTTTGATTTAAAAAGGGACACCAGTGAAACAATAACAGAGATAGATCTGAGGACTATATGGAGAAGAACCAAGAGCAAATGAGAAAAGATGGTGGCTTTAGTGACCAAAAGAAAGCCTGACATTGGTTGGTTCTAATCCTACGGAAGAGGGTAAACTCAGTCAGACACGGTCAGACTGAGCTGGCAACCATCTCTGGGACCTAACGTGCTTCACTGAAACATGGAACCGTATGTTCATAAACACCAGACCAGGTCTGTCCCTGACCTGTGACCTTTACCAGTGACCAGTACGATCCACTCACTACTCTGCTACAGGAGAAAATCAGAGGAGTCGTAGCTCCTATCAGCCAATCAGGCTGATCTAATGAACCATTTAATAATCACCATTATTTCAAAATAAAATCTTTTGATAGTTGATTTTTAATCAGGATGTAAAGGTTAAGGCCAATCTTGCCAACGGTAATCATTTTCATTTTCTGTGGATCATCTCCAGACCCCCACCTGCTGTTTCACGACCCACAGTGGGGTCCTGACCCCAGCTTTAGGAACCAGTGGCCTAGATGGTCTTTACATTCTTGAAGCATTTTTATTCTAATTTATGGATAGTTTGTCTGAAACAAGGACATATGTTCTAAAATGGTTTGTCACAGAAAATACAGGAATCAGACTGCAGCATCTAGACACTGATTCAGGCATATTGATGTACCTGAAGACTCATGAATAACTTTGGTAATACACTGCTACTACTGGTTGTCACAAATCTCTGTGCAGTGCTTACCATAAATAATCAGTTCTATTATTTACCATTTAAAGCCTTGGATGGGTGACCAGGCTGGACTTTAGTGTCTGATTGATGCACAGCGGTCCTGCTTGGTGCATAAAAATAACCTAATTTGTTTATCAGCTGTCTGGTGGGACAATCATCTTTCAGAAGTTTAAATGGCTCAGGTACAAGAAAATAAGAAGATGCATGGACTTATATTTCAACACATAACAGAAGACATGCACAACAGACGACAACGCTTCCTGTGTGTATTTGACAAACCCTGCCACAGGCGTTCTACCATGGTGGGCCCTATGCCAGAGTCCTTTTTGAATTTATTACTCAAGCTGAAGGGCATGACAGACCCACACATAAACTAATTGTCAAGGATAACCATCAAAGTTAGTGAAAGTACATCTTTGTCCTCACACGTTTGACAGCACTTTTTATACTCTGCTGCCACATCTGCCCCACATCAGTCTTGTTTCCCATCTCTGCGCTCTAACGAGAGATAAACGTGTTTTTGTTGAAGGCTCGGTTGTTTTATTGGCATGCTTGGTAGGTCCACATCAGCTCTTTTTGACAAGAAGAATCTCTCTGTCCAACCCTCAGCTGACCTCGCAGCTATACTCCCCCACTCCCCACAGCCCCGAGGCGGGGGTGAGCATGATGTGCTGCTGAAAGAACAGATAACACAAACCCATTTCATGTCTGATATTTGTGATGTATAAACGTCTGGAAAAGCTGTGGAGGAAAAGAGGCAGATGCACGTGGTCTGGAGATAAAGGGATGAGTCGGTCTTAAATCTGCTCCTCTCAGATGTTTTTTTAAGTTTCTGACTTCTGAAGACATTAAACTGAAAATTACAGAGCAATGAGATGCAAAAGGTCTCGCGTTTAAAAGCTACTTCTGCTTTGCTCATACAAGCCAGCGCCTTTGCCCCCCTGAGAGAGGTGTCTCATCTGTAAGAATGCTCAGATTAATGAGATGACGTCTACTCCGTCTGAGGAGATGATGGCGAGAGGGGCTGAGTGGTGGGGGAAGGTCTGGCTGATGGATGAATTAAAAAGCCCTGCAAAAATGACATCAGCAAAAGATGGAAGTGTGGGAGGGAGAAGACTGGTCTGTGCATATGAGCACCACATCCTAAATCATACGGTTCTCCTCTAAAGCCCCTGTTTCCCAGAGAGGAATATTAAAACCAACAGCAGCTGGCTTTTAAAGAGACAGTGAAGGCCTGGGAGAAAAGGAGGGAGAAGTCTGAGCGCCTGCTGTCGAGGGAAACGGGAGAGGAGAAACAGGGAAACCGGTGGCCCACTGGGCACAAAGCCACGTCTCAAATCTCAGCAGGCTGGATGGTAGAACTATGATGTCCTGCAGCCAGGAAGTCTGAAGACGTCTGACTGAGACCTTTGTTAACTGAAACTACATCTAAAGGTTCATCAGTGACAGCAACTAATAATTTATTCTCCCCAATCCCCCCACCATTTATATTCAGAGCTCTGGCATCAGGCAGTACCACAGGCATGTATGCAAGAGTTTAAATTCCCAAAATATCTGATGCCAAAACCCCTCAGGAAGAATGTCGGGACAGCATGCAGTGTCACATGGATCACATCTCCACTGAGCCAAGAAGAAGCACCAGAGCCAGGAGGGGTCCCCTCATACCAACAAGGTCGCAGGGACCATTAGGTTATTTCAGGCAAGGAGTATAAAATTTGTCCTCAAATCTATGATTTTATTTGAATTATTCCCATTTTATGATTAAATATCCACTATTCTATGCCAGCATGAACTGGGATTAATTCCGAGAGTCTTTTACTTTCCAGGATAGATTCAATTACAGTTGTGTTCACGCAGAGCGCGTGTGTGATGTGCGTAAAACATGTGTGCCGGGAGCGCACGAATCTCTGATTTAACGTTAGAGCCAAAGCTAACAAAAAAAGAGCTGGAAGTGAAATCTGTGGCGCTGTAACTTTAACAGGGAGCTGCTGATGTTCTAAAGTTTGGCAAATCAAACCTTCAACCCAGTGGAAAGTCTGCACGCCATGCGCAACAGCTTTGCGTAAAACTGGAACAAATCTCTTGTGTTGAGGGTTTTCTGTTTTTCCTTTTGTCTGAGTCAGAAACTCACCTGGCAGATTCAGACAAATAAAAGTCTACAGCATATCCGAAGTAGCTCCCCTCTGGTCCGCTGTAAACAGCTGGGTTCTCCACGGCCAGGTTGAACGCCTCGCAGGCAGGGTGAGAGAAAGTGACGAGGAGTCCGATAAGGCAGAGGGACGCGCGGGCGAGGAGGGCTGCTGTCCCCGGCGTCTTTACGCGCGCTCGTCTCAAACCCATTTTAAAAGAGAAGTAATCCACCAGAATTCAGATTAAACTTTTGTCTTCAATCCGCTGATCAATCCTCACGGGGTTGTCACTACAACTGCATCCGAGCGCTCAGGACCTCCTGAATGCTCCGTCAGCTCCAGCTCTAGACACACGCCTCCTCTGCTCACCTAATCATGATCCACAGCGCAGGGAGTTCCCACAACCAAAGTTTGGATGAGGAGGAGGAGTCTGTGATTCCCTAGGAAAAGGGGGAAAAAAGAAGAGGGAAATTCTCAAGGAAAAAAAGAAAAATATTCTCATCACTGACGGATTATCAGCCTGAAAATAATGGATCCGACAATCCTGCCTTTGGTTTTATCTTTCAACTTACTCTGGCCTTTCCAGATCAAAGGCACCATGATGGACAACTTTTGCATCATTTTATATAAACAAAGAGGAGCTTCTGCTCCACTCTGTAAATTAAAAACTAAAGCAAGGCCTTATCTTCATGACTCCACACTAATTAGACTTTTATCAGCCACTCAGTGCATGCTCCGTGTGTATTTCTGTCTAATTACAGTGCTGATGTGAACAAGCCATATGATGTGCCCTGGTGATCATGAGGAGGGTGTGGGAACATTCTGAGTCACACGAGACTGAGAAAAGTGGTCAGGCTGCAGAAAAGCAAGTGCTTTGCACCAATGAGACCTTTAATAACCCAATCCAGGCCTGCTGGAATTAGTGACTGTTGGTTTAGCTGATTCGCGTGAAGCCATGAGAGATTGAACACAGGGGCCAAATTTGGCTGTGTGGCAGCAACATGAACTCAAGTGCTGCTCGTATTTATAACCCCACCGTGAGCAAAGTGTTGACTGTAGGCTGGTGGGAGAAATCCAGGGTGTCTGGAGGGGCCGGATCACAGCTGCTGGTTCAAAGACCTGATTCAAAAAGGCTCTCTCTGTCTTTAGAGACTGTAGACAAATGAGAGCAGAGTCTGTTTTGATTTGACAAACTTGGTTGTTTGGAATCAGCATGATACATGAATGAATGATGAACTAAACACCTTTATTCTTTTTTTGTGACATTTTGAAAGTCTGAAGGTGTCAGAGGTGACACGGCTGATGACCTGGAGACTGAGGGGGTAAACACACTCTGGCAAACAGCTCCTATCAGCTCATTGTCCTCTTTTCTCTTTACCTGACTGAACAGCTTTCATCTTATCTGTCAGCCCACAAAAATCTATTTGATCTGTTAAAGAATCACGTTTAAGATAGAAGAAATATTTCCTTTGAGTCTTTTCTCCTTTTTCTCAGACGTGTTTGTGTGTCATCCAGTAACAACTTCACCCCCAGGCCAGAGAACACGAGTCAGTTCATTTATTAGATTCACTTCATCCCCGTTCTGCTTTTGGTGAACTGCTCTGGCTAACTGAACAGTATTTTCCACCCAGGCTTTTCCGTTTTAAAAGAAAAGGGGGTGTGATTTTATTCCAATGCCTCGGCTTTGACATCATCACCCAGCCGCCATGGCAACAGATCTGAAGTGCAGCAAAACACTTATAGAACATTTTGCAGGGCCTCACACAGCTGGACAACTATTTTAGAAACACAGTCACTCCTGCAGGCCTGGCACATAAAAATACATTATACACCTATAAATATATACCCATGTTTCTAACTGTTTTTATTGTTTAATACAAAGCACAAGAACTCAGAAAATATTAAATTTATATCAGTTTTTTGTTTATTTAACACAAAATTACAGCAAAACTGATTTCAAAGTGTGCCAAAAACAAAACAGTTCTTATCAAATAGTAAAATGGGACTCGGTAGATTTTAACATGACAACCAGTTAAAGCTGCCCTAAAGGAGCCAGCAGATTTAACTGAATCAGCGTGATGGGGGACAGTGGGAAGAAAATCTCCCATTAAAGGTTGAATATGGAACACGAACAACACAGTGACATCTAGTGTGTGGATGTTGTAGTTGCAACAACAGCTTACCCATGAGAAAATTTGTCATTTCCGCATGCGTTTTGATGCTGTGAAAATTTTTAATTTGGTCCATCTGTTGTAGGTTTCACCTAAACTCACTCTGGTTTTAGATCTTTTATGTTCGCTCCTCCTCTGAGAAGGATAACGACATCTTCTGGGCTCAGAAGCAGCTGCTTGACTTGCCGAGTCCGCCATTTTCCACAGTGCCAGCCTCGCTGTGCCGAGCGGACTGTTTACCATGTTTGGAAACCTGCAATGGTGCCCTCTAGTGGCATCTAGTGGATGTAAACATAAACCCAGTGTTGTGCCTGTCAAAATCAATATTTGATTGTTTTTTAATTAAAATATAGCTTTTAAAAGAAATACTGTACCTTCATTCTGCACACCTCTAAGCGCCCCGTGGAGGGATTATTTAAAAAAATATATTTTGCTTTTTATTATATTGTTCCATATTCAACCTTTAACAGGAAGAAACCTCCAGCACAACCAAAGTAAACTCAAGATGGGCTGCCTTCTGCCTGGACCAACTGGGGTCTTATGGCATTTTCCCACATGCACCTACTCTGCATGACTCTACTTGCTTCGGCCCAGTTCCAAGGCATTTCCACTTAAAATAGGAACCAGGTTGGTGCCTCGTTTTTTTTGTACCAGCACCAGACTGTCAGTCACTGATGGGCTAGGGGGTGGAGTTGCTGGTTGTTCCAGAGTGTTTTGCCTCTTATCCTGCGGCCTATTCCAGGTCTCTTTTTTATAGTTTGACAAAAAGCCGCAGACTGAACAGAGTATTCATATCGCTACCATGATCACCTCACACTTCTTTTCAAACCCGACCTGCTGCGATGAGCCCACCCACTAAAGCCATTTGTAATAGAACCTAACCCTAACCGTCGAGACAAGTGGGAAAGGTTTATAGGTCTTTTATAAAGTTTAGAGATGTTCTTAGGGCCAGAATATACTTGCTGTTTAACGTTGCGTTGGCGCAGGCAGCAGGCTGTGTCTTTGTTCATATACTTGCTGCTACACAGTGCTGCACTGTAGTACTGGAGTGTTCCACTAGGGGGCAAATGAGAGTACTCTGACCGGATAGAGAGCTGGGGCAACCAAAACAAACATGGCGTCAATAAAAGAAATCAGTAACTGGTTCATTTTGAGATTACGACAGAAAAAAAGAGAGCAGCGGTATCGTGGATGTGAAAGACCTCTAAACCAGAGACGGAGTCACCAAGGTGAGTGTGTCTCACTCGTTTTGTCAACTCCACCTACTGGTTGCTCGTATATATTACAGCATTCGGGTGCGTCGTGTCGCGTTGCGTTAATTTCAGGGGACATGCACAAACAATGTTTCAAATGAATGCAAGCTACGCGTGGCAGCCATTTTAAACATGCATACGCGTTGCTAAACAGCAAGTATATCACGGCCCTTACTCTAAGATCGTTCTAAGGGGCTTTTAGTTGTCCCATTGTTCTCACAAACAATAAACTGATATTGATAAGTTCCACTGGGTTTGGATGACTTGATGGTTGCCATTAACCAGCTTTCAACCTCTAAAGTAAAAGAACAAATAGTTTTACCGCTTTGGGACAGACAGCAAATAGAGCCAACAACAGGTATTTTTGGTGTCTGTAAACAAAGAAATCACCTTTCACAACAATCCCAGGGTTCAAGTCCCTGTTTGCTCCTTTTGGGCCGTTTCCCTGAGATGGTTTTGTGATTCAGTGTTTCTCAAATGACAGTCCAGTTGAGCGAATAAACGGGGGTTCTGAGCAAAGTCGTATTTTTAGAGACGAAAGAGTTACTGAAGCTGCCAACCTGAACGCTTATTATAGAGCTAAAAACTTTCCGTTCTCCTTCTTTCTTTCGTCGAACAACAGAACAGTGATACACATCTTACTGGCAGGAAATTCTTTCAATGTAAGAGCCTGCCTGGGCTTCCTGTTTCACTAAAATCCTATGTTCCACTCACACACGCACACACACACACACACACACACACACACACACACACACACATACGCACGTTCAAATCCCTCTGAAACATTTCTCATCTAAAAGGAGGAAGGGTGGTGAGGTGTTACTGAGTGTTCCAGCCTGTCTGAGACATTTCATAGTAGATGATAGATTTGTCATGAAAGAGAGGAAGTCCTGAGCCGGCCGGTGCTGCTGAGTGGACTGTCCGTTTATTGTTTTCAACACAAGCCCTTAGCAACATGACTGAATCATTTCACTCTTTTAGAGGAAGAGATCGTTGTAGAGGATCCTTACGAAGCAAAGATCACCAGCCTTATTGAGTGTTTACTGTCACTCCGTGTGTGTGTGTGTGTGTGTGTGTGTGTGTGTGTGTGTGTGTGTGTGTGTAACAGCACAATTCAAACTGTGTCGATTGCTACGTTTCTTTTTAAAACAGCCGCAAACACCTCCAAATGAGCAGTTGTGTTTTTATGTACATCTGCTAATCTGTCAGGAGAGGCAGGACAGTAAAGAAAACTGTAAAACTGGAACCTGTTGAAGGGAACAACCTCTCCACGCTAACATCACCACGCTCATTCTAACACCTATTAATGCACACACACACACACAAGTATTTACAGCAAGTGCTGTGTATCCTGCAGTGTCCGCTGTCTCCAGTAAACTTGTTTGTCTAAATATACAAGTATTTTTGAGGAGGTGTAAAATTCTTGACATTGTTTATTGGGAGGTCACCGAGACAGAGTCCAAGAGGATGAAGTAATCCAGCTGTTGGATTTTTAGGGTGTTTTTCTCAAGCTTTCTGAGCTTTTAAACAAACTTTCATGTTGTTAGCATGAATGTTCCTGAAAAGCACACGTTTTCTTAACTCCCTGTTTGGACATCTGGGCTTCCGTTACAGCTCTTCTCTGCTTTTATAGCAACCCTGTCTGTCCATGTTTTTTATCTGTCTGATCAATAAAACATACATTCAAGTTTGATTAGTCGATAGCTACATGTGTTTAAAACTAAAATCTGAATGTTACAATAATATTTCTTGGATTAATTCCTTATTCTAAATTGGTCTGATGTGGTGTTTTATTGTATTTGTTGAAAATGTTCCTAGTGTGTTAAGAGTTAAGTTTTTAATGATCTCACTTATGTTTAAAAGTATGAATCTGCCACTGTAATGTTATGTAAATCATCCCTTGAAGTCTTGTTTAAATGGAAACTGTGTCTCCAGTTTAAAACTTGCAAATGAAATGTGTTTGTCAACTCAGTGGATAATCATGTTAAATAATGTGATATAAAATGCAATAATTAAAAGTGTCAAATTATGAGATTAATCAAGATTAATTAATTACAGCCACATTTAGTGCACAATTTTTTTAATCGAGTTATTCTCATTTTTAATCTATAACTTTACTGGGACCTTTCTAGCCTACCTGTTGGGATTTTTTATTTATATTTTTTATTTATTTTATGTAATTATATTTATATTTAACTATCATTCCATACCACAAAAAATAATATTTTGTGATAAACTGTCAGTTTCTATATGCTTGTAATTTACAGGTCTATTTTAATTTTAGACAAATGTTTTAGTAACAAGTTCTGTGATCACTATTTGTGTCAAAAAAAAAGTATTCCTTGATGTGTTAACTTAGATTATTCTATATGGACCTGATGTTTTATTTTTAGTTTCTAATTATTCGAGACTGACAAAAGAGCACAGTATTATTCCATCTTGGTGATGTAAAAGGAAAGTTTACAAGTCTGTTAAACAGTAAATGACTTTATAAAGCCATTTTTTTGTTATATACCGGTATTAAACGTTTAGTCTGCCACAATAATGCAATGAATTTAAATAAAAATGCATCAAAATGAGGGCTTTTCTCAGCCATTAGTAGGTGAGATTAAAAAAGAGATTAATTAGATTAATTAATTACAGGTCATAATTAATTAATCTAAAAACAATTTAATCTCAGTAGCACTAATAATAATCATTATGAATATTCTAACTGAGCATTCCTATTACCCACTAAATAAAGGGATTTTATCAAATGTTCTCATCAGGAAAAGTCTAAGATTGCTGCCAACATTTGTGCACACAGTCAAGCCCTCAGCTCCCATGTTCAGGAAGTCACTTTTTATTTGGATGGTCTATTTGTCTCTCAGAGTAATGACGTGCCCTCTGACCCCTTCCCGTGTTTTTGCTATCTGGCCAGGCATGCCACAGGGCCGCCGCCAGACCTCCATATGAAGGAATGTGGCTTTTAAAATGCATGTAAGTGGTGGGTATACAGCTGGACAGGGCAGTGAATCAGTGTGATCACTGCAGAGCCTTGGGGTATTATTTCACACACACACATACACACACACACGTTACCATTCACACATTCCCTCCAATCGGACTCCAAATTCCCACACCCACTATCTTGGCCAAACAATCTTTGACACAATGGCCTCTCATGACAAAAAGGTTTGCTCTAAAGTTAAAATCAAAGGCCCTGTTTTGTCTTTTAGCTGCAGACAAAACATCAACATGTTCTTTTTTTTTTTGCAGCCTCTTATTACGGTTGTAAAAACAGCATGGCACTAAATCAACCAGCGCTGCTTTAAGCATGTGTGTATTTATATTAGGACTAAAGAGGGACCATCACTCTAGGCCTTTAGATATAAAGGGACTTGGGACGTCCCAGGACGATAACTAACTGATGGCACCAGCAGACGCAGAACTGATTGCCAACACTTCATCAGAAGATGGAAACTCACTCATAAATGGAACAACTGAAAAAACAAAATGAAAGCTTTCATTTGGCCTTTCTTCCGAGTCTAAAATGAGACAATATGTGGGAGTGGGGGGGCAAGTTGACATCATCATGAGTGTGAAAGCATCACCGCTGTTTCCTGAATGATTCTCCTTTATTTGTTTTCACTTCCTTTCTGCAGTGATGCTTCACATTCATCACTGTTTCAACTCTGCAGAGCAGGATCATAAAGCACTTAAAAAAACAGAAATCTATTCCTTCTGTTTGATTCATATAGTAGCTATGCTATCATTTCACAGCTGCTCTCTGTTTTCACGCCTCAGCAGGTTTTACTGTTATTTTCTTAGTTCTTATAACTTTTGTAGCTCATCGTGTGGGCCTACATCTCAGGAGCTACACCAAATTAAGGCTCAATTTCCATCAGAGGTTGGGATTCCTGCTCCACAAATGTCACTTTCCTGCTTATTTTAGAGGCTTTTATGCACCAACACACCTGATTTAAATCATTAAACGACCTCTTCATCATGTCCTCAGGATCTGCAGAAGTCAATCAATGACAGAATTATTCAAATCAGGTGTGTTGAAGCAATGAAACATCTAGAACGTGCAGGATTGAGACCCCCGAGATCTGGACTAGCCCACTTGTGGATCTTTCAGCTCCTATGAAATGCATGTGGAAAACATCGACCATTAAAAATAACGTGCAACATCTCTGCTGTTGATAGGTGAAGCCATGATTTCCTGTTTACACGTGCTTCCATGTGGACATTTTTTTAACCAGACTGCAGACTAGAGATATGGAGCCGTACGTTCTGCCTACTTACCTGCACAAAATCATGCTTTTAAAACTTCAAATAACCAATTATAGCTACACTTAAAAGAAATATTTGAACATACGTTGTAACACACTGTTACAAAAAGAGAGAGAGACGGTTTAAAAGTGGGAATGAATAAAACGTAATGTTTTGGAACGTTGGGGCAGCTTTAGTTTATGTTTTCCTAATAACATAAATGGGATTAACAGATAACATTTTATAGGCTACAAACTAAAAACACCGTTCAATATTCCAAACCGTGCCACCAGCATGATGAAGAGCATTCCTGCATTATCTCTCACCTCTGTCTACTTCCTGTTGTATTGTGTGCTACTTCCTGTTCAGACTCAGCTAACCGTTGCTGCAGAACAACATGGTGGATTGGGAACGATGTGAGGTCTCAGAAGAATGTGCCAAACTTCACATGTGTCACCTTGTGTAAACTTAAAACAGTATTTTGAGTAGTGAGTCTCCCCCGACTCCCTTTAATCCGCCCGCCTGTTCCTTATAAGTCAATGCTGACGGACGGTAATGCTGTCCAGACCACCGAGGTGTCGAGTGCACTCACACACCCGTATATAGAAGCTATCAGAGGTTTATGATGAGTGCATTAATAACATCAGCTGGTGTGAGCTAACACACAGAAGGGCCCTCTGTTATCTGGCTAATGTTAAAGTCACAGCAAGGTCACACCCTGCGCTGGTTTGGTTGGTAATCACTAATATCACAGAGGAAGGGTCCGTCTCTATGCAGGCACAGGACAATGAGTCCTGGGACAGGACAAGGCTAGAAACATCAGTTTGTTGTACTGTGAGCTGAAGTTTATGAATGATTTGGCGCAGAGAAAGAATTTTGCTTGGATAGAGTTACATTCTAAACAAACTGAAGCTTGCACACAAGCAGGGAAGGGAAGTGATGGTGCAAAAGCATTGTTAAGGTTCAGACAAAAATTCTTTTATTCCCTAGAAACTTGATTTGTAATCATTGCAAGAGGTTGTGAGTAAATATCCAATAAACGTTTCAACCAGACGACCCTTTGAAAATGAAAGAAACAGCTGAAAGACGCAGACCACCATGTGACATGAATGCAAGATAATCAAAGCAAAAGTCAAACAAAAGTATGTGTGTAGGTGGGGGGTGAAGGGACATCAGTCACATCAGCGGGGTGTATTCATAAAGCATATCTGTGATGACTGATTGTGTTTAAGGTAACCCAGAAAAAGAACAATATGGCAGCGCCTGTAGCTTCACTTATGTACAAAAGAAGCAGAAAACCAGTAATTTATGCTTTTGAATGCTGATGGCGGCGAATAGCAGGTTCAGATGTAGAAACACTTTTTAATCTGGGTTTATTATTAAGTCAGTTAAACTTCTGACACATTGATCTGGTCAGTGAAGTGGCAGAGGGGATTGTTAATCAACGTCAGCTGTTTTGGTGATGGTGAAATTAACAAATAAAGGGTAACCATGCTGTGTTTCCACTACCAGAACTTCCTGGCATGCACGTGTCTCAACCCTTTAGTTCTATTTTCAGGAACTATAACGGAGTACCTGAACAGGGGTAGGTACTTGGAAACACAGACATAAATACGTAGACGCCACTTGGACTGGCGCTGCCGTAGTGGCCGGCCGCCATCTTTGTTGGGTCTCCATTCGCCCCCAGTGCATTCATTTCTACTGAGGAAGGTGCTTACCCAGCTAAAAAACACATTTTATCGAGCTTTTTTACAAAATCAGACACATGGTATGGCATGATTATTAAAATATAAACATAATTAAACAAAATAAAATATAAAATCCCATCAGGTAGGCTAGAAAAGTCAATAGTAATCCCACGTGATCTGTTTTCAATAGTACGCCAGTTGTTGCAACTGTAGACTGCACAAAATGGGCACAGTTGCTCACTCTGCATTGACTTTGCAGAGTGAGGAGACCCATCCAATATGGTGGCGATGCTGTTACGCCCTCCAGCGCCCAATGTATTAATGTCTATGCTCGGAAAGGCCCGGTAAAGTCACTGAGCGGGACTTGTGGTTAAGTCACGCTGATTGGTTGTAACTCAGCAGGATACAGTATGACATCAGCAGACACGTCCAAAACAACCGGCATTAGCAAAATTAGAAGAGTTGCTTGTGAAGCAAAATGGAAGCAAAAGAAAATAAACAACAATAGCTCTGCTTGAAATTTGCTAATTATCATTTTCATCAGATGATGAGACACCCTTTTGTTCCAGACACATTACCCATTCCACTTCAGTATATCCAGCACGTTTGTTTGTTTTCTCAGTTGAGGTCTGAAATGTTTTCTTCAATCATTCTCCATTGTTTGAGCGGTAGTAGTATATTTCTCCATGAATACAAACTAACTAGTGAAGTACGTCTATGAGTCTATAGCTCTCATAAACTAGTAATAGAGTAGTAGCTCACTACACTTAACATGTTTGGTACCCTGAACCTTTCCTTTGGAACTGTTGAAGCTCGAGCCTCTTTAGAATGAAAGCAGTGCAATTAAGGTAAGTTATGTTTAGCTGGATTACCAAGTCCTGAATGACTGACATTTGAGCTGATGTTTCATGTGCATTAGTAGGGTTTTTTAAGCTTCATCCTCATCCAACACACCAAGCCAAGTCTTATTCACCTCTGTATCACCCCAACTTATGGAAACTACATTGAGTGGGAGTGTTTGGCAGTTCTCTGTGTTGAAACAGCCAAGTGTATCATTGGAACAATCCAAAATTTCCTAAGTTTCTGTTGAGAAATGTTTAGTTTTGTTGCCTCTGATGAATCTCCTGCTCTTCAAAGGAAAACAAATTCATTTCCCAGCCTATTAACCACCGCATGCTGGCTAACATGCTCATGTCAGCGTGTGATCTCTGCATCTGAGACCATAATGATGTTGCATTCTTTCTGTCGCAGGAAAATAATAATAATTGCCTCTCATTTGCTTTAATATGGCATTTCTGTAATCCTGAGTTAATCATAATAATTACATCAGCACTGACAACTGCATTTTTCTTGACTACACATAGAAGACATAAATGGTAATGTAATGCTACGTAACTCAAGGCTCAGAGACCACCTACACACACACACACACACACACACACACACACACAGAAGCAGCAGTGCGTTCCCTCTGGAGGAAATGATAAAATAGATGAGCTTCTTATTGAACTTAAAAATGTTTTTATGGCAGACCACATTGATGAAAAACATCAAAAAGTTAAAATCTAAAGTTAAACCACATGTTCAGTTTTTCAGTTTGCTTTGTGCAACTTTATTCATTCATTCATTCATTTCAGGTACTTCTGTGATGTCAGCTGATTGTAGGTCTTGATGGATTTTCCAAAATCAAACAAATCAGACTTTTTCATTTTTGTCACTCATCCAAGTCGAAGGTGAAGGGGTATCAGGTCCAGGAGGAAAACCCAGACATCCCTCTGAGAAGTGACTCTCCAGCTGCTTCTGGAGGATCCCCAGGTGTTTCCCGTCCAGATTTATTATCCTTCTGCCAAATTCTGGGTCTGTTCTTGGGGTCTCCTTTCTTTCCTCTGCTGATGAAACCAACACAGATACAAATAAACCAATGCATACACAAAAGAAAACGACGTACAAAGTGAAACGACAAAATAAATGACAATGTTGCCCTAAATGAAGCTGTGCAAATATTAAAGTTTTCATTACTTTCAGCATTCAGCTGCTAACATAAAAGTTGAGGTAGCATCATACAGTCACTTATGGGTGTTCCACATTTGGGACGTAAAAAATAATAAAAATCTGTATAGGTAATCAAATGCAAAGAGATGTGAAATTAAATATTCATTTTTTGTTTGTCTTTTACTCAGCAGTTACACCCAACTAAAACGAAAACTAAGAGGGAAGAAGAACTAGATGTTTGCCTTAGAGTACAGTTACTTTTGTTCCCTCTGGGGGTGAAAACTGTGGTCAACTAACAGACAAACCTAGCCTGGCAAGCCATCCTATATATGTGTATATATAACTCTGCAAAGCAAGAATTGGTCTAGTTCACTAGGCTAAGACAAACCAGCACCAACTTTAAACTCTTCTCCAACAAACCTGATTTGTATCTATGGGAGATTAACAGACTTCTGCAGAACTTAAGGAGATTCTGAAGAGGAAATTCATCCACTGAGTCCGGTTTAAGGAAACACAGACGTGCAGTATATTGGCTCTGTAGGACCAAGACTGGACACTACTGAATTACACCAGAAATGAGCCTTAAAACAGGAGACTTTGTTGTCTTACTCTTCAGCTCAGTTGTATTTACACCACTGCAGGCTGGTCAAAATGAAAACGAAACAAATGGTAACTCTTCCATTTCCAGAACCCCTCACGCTGATTCATCACCTAGTCAGAGAGTAGAAATCTGACAGGAAAGCATATTTGACCATTCATGGAAATACCTGACAGCAACACCTGATGTTTGTTCTAAACGTCTGATTCACTCTTCTTAATGACTTCCCATGTGAGAGACCGGAGCTGCTGCCGTCTCGTGACTCAGTCGCTCTTCCAGCTCTAAATAAGGCGTTGGACTCCTCTGGTATTTATCGTTGTGTTCACTGGTACAAACTCTGCTCATGACCTGCCGCTGACTGGAAGCAAGTCACAAAGGACTGAGATGTTGTCCGTTTTTGTGTTGCTGTAGAGACGGACCTGTAGTGTAGTGGTCATGATAAAACATCTGATTCCCCAAAATTATGATGAAGGATCATCTGATAGGATGTCCCAGTGTCCCAAATTACTCAATTTTTGCAGCTTTTTCCTTTCCTGTGGTCTCTTTTCGCAATTTTTCTGGCCTGTTTATCTGTGAGCTCGCTGGCGGCTGAGCTGAGGTCAGAGTTGAAGCAGCAGGCTGGTTATCTGTGTTTGCATGTGGTTGCAGTTAGGCGTTTTATCCATTCAGCCAAATCAATAAGATGTTAGAGCGTTTTCTCAAAAGTACAGAAGGTTGTTTTCTAAAGAATTAATGCTGACTTTTCCTCTTATCTGTGAGAGGTCCTAACCTCATGAGTGGATGGTGAAATAAGAGGTTTAGTGCTCCTATCGCAGCATGCCTCCGAGGCCAAATGACGTTCAAAGTTTCTTATCTACTTGGTTCTTTATGTGCTTCTTTTTCTGCCCACCTCATCCACTCCTTCATCACTCCTCTGAAGCCTCCCTCTGGAGCGATGCAGCGAAGCCTCCCTCCTCATGTGAAATGTGTCTGGTTTCTATTAGCCATTTGGCACGGGCCTCTGTGCACATTCAGTCTAGGTACAGGAGCTCTTAATGCAGAAATTTCCCTTTTTACAAGACAGCCCCCGTCTTTAAGTCTGTCTCTCTCATTTGACTCAGAGGGTAACAACCCCAGAGTTACCCCCTGCTGTCCCACCCACCCCTGCACCCAGGGGACGCGGACAACCCGGAACATTTGAGTGTCCCGTGTGCGGGTTAACACGTATGTTTCCATGAGTAACAAACAGGCTGGAGCTCCCTGAGGAGCTGCTGTCGTGGGTGCGGCCAGCGTTTTTTAGACAGATCCACCTCGGCTCATCAGCATCTGGCTCAGCCACAGCCACTGAGATTACTCTCAGTGAAGAAATACTTTGTGTTCTTTGTAACAGCCCATGTGAACAACAACGTCTGCCTGTGGAAAGAAAAACGTCAATAACCCCCGAATGTTTAAAAAAAACCGTGTGTTTAGGATGAACAACCCTGAGCTGGAGAGGTAGCCTGGCATGCCATCCTATATATGTGTATATATAACTATACTCTGCAAAGCAAGAATTTGGTCTAGTTCACTAGGCTACTGGAGAGGACCTACAGGTTAATTATTCTAACAAGAGTTTCCTCTTTTGAACATTAAACACATTTACTCCATAAAGCTGTAAACTTTGTTCTGAGCCATCAGGAGATTCTTTTTGAATTAGACTTTTTGGCCATGTCAGGAAATTAGCGCCCAGTTCTTGAAATGTTAAGAGGGACACGCCTGACGGTTAGAATAAAAAGAAAAAACAGTCATAACAAGAACGTCAAGCCTGAGTGAGAAAACTGTAGCCGTGAAAAAGATCATGTATAGGGAAGCCATTCTAATTTTTAGATATTTTGTCTTATTTTTAGTCTAAAAGAAAATAAATCTTCTCTAGAAAAATAGCATTTACTTAAAACAAGGTAAATATCTTTGAATATGATCCAAATTTTCTTGTTTTGAGTTTTAAAAAATCCATCAATGGGGTAAGCAGAAGTTGCTTGGCTAAAATTCTTTAAACTAGCAAAAGAATCAAAATTTTGATTTATTTGCTACTTTTAAAGTGACAGTGTGTAGTTTCCTGGTGATTGGGGGCAGTACACACATTTCAGGGTAGTTTTACACCATATTGCCGTGACTGTCGCTAGTTAAAAAAAAAAACTTTATGGTAAATGTTACCTGTGGAGCAGAAAGCACGCGACCTCGGTGTGACTCCTCAGACTTTGATAGTCCTTCAGTTAATTCCATCGAGAGAATGCAATGCTGATGCTAGCTTTCTGGCAGTGTAGGTTCTGGATCTGCTCGGGGTCCTGCGCCTGTTGATGACGTAAAACTATGGCAATACCACTTGGCCAAAATATACTGCATCTCTTTTTCGAATCTGTTGTTTCACATCGGTTTTAGAAAGAGTTTAGCAGTTTTGTTATTAAATTCATGTTTCTTACCGTCTAAATGTATTTGAACGTGGTAATGTAACTTTCGTCGGTCGTACGTCCAAGTGTGATGTCATCAGCAGGTGCAGGACCCCGAGCTGTCTCGGAAACATGGGCCGTTTCTCAATATGCGTACTTGTCTGTACTTGTGTACTCCCATCCTTGTGAAATGTCATCAACGATGGTCCAAGTACTGTTCCTAAGTACATATAATGGCAAGTTCGCTCAAAGTTCCCGGATATGTTCTTGCTCCACCCATTGTATTGAGGATGCATTGATGCATCCTTCTGCGGACTTGGGACAGCAACGTTTCCCATAATGCATTGCGCCGCTAACCGTTATACTCCGAACGGCAGAGGAGAAAGCTTATAACTGTTGTGTTTTATAGCAGAAATACAAATAAATAAATATAAAATTGTCTGTTATTGTAAATAATTCGGTATAACCTGTAAAATTTGCTGTGTATTTGTTTTTTTTTCTTTCAGACTCTTCAAGATCCCTCAAAAGACTAAATAGCTAACCCACTGTCAAAATAAAAGCATTGTTGCTTTGTTTTGATGAAATAGAAACTTTTTTTCTTCATTTAACAGCGGGAAATGCTGGTACTTTATCAGTTTTGATCAAAAGTGGACCAAATATAATATAAATAATAGGTTTTCATTGTTATTTTGTTATTTAAGGAAGAAACTAGACTTTTATTTTTATGTCAGGTCGTTTTTTTAACCGCCATGACGCAAAGGAGTACGCTTGTTCCAAATGCCGTCCTCGTCCTCCCGTACTCGGTAGAACGGACTTTCTGGTATACTAGCCAAGGACATACTTGTCAAGTACACAAGAATGTACTAGCATCCTTGAGTATTGAGAAACGGCCGTCTAATATGGCGTCTCCCAGAGACTATAGACCTGCGCCCTATGTATTTTAGACCCGATTTTTATGGTATAATGTTACGAAGCCACCAATATTTCTGAACTACTTGACATAATTTTATTCATGTCCAACATTTTGATAGATGTTTCCAGAGATTATTGATAAAAACTACACATTGTCACTTTAAGAACGAATATCAGATTGTTTTTCTAGAGACTTTTAAAAGTTTGAATTTTTATTATACTAATTTTAACAAATTGCAAGAAAAGAGAAGCAAATGTGACAAAATAGTAAAAAAAAACTAAGCCGTGATGTTCAGAGTTTTCAGATTCTAATGAAAAACTTGTAAAAATTCCAAAGCTCCAAATGAGTTGTTCCTTTAAATCCCATAATCCTCTATTAGACCCTAAATACCTCATTCTGAAGCTAACTGGCATGGCCCAGTGATATAGTTGAGTTCTGACGGCCTCCTAAGTCAGTGCAGGTTAAAATAGACATGACTTCATCAGGCCTATACTGTAAGCCACCCCCCACCCCCGCCTGCTGCTGCTGCTATAATTGCTTCCATATCTCTCAGCTGTGGCCCGGAGCATGATGGTGTTAGTGAGGAGGTTTGGGATGAGGACAACCAGAACCAGGCTGGGTGGGGTTAGTCCTCTCAGCTGACAGTCCCTCGACTCGGCCGCGTGAGTAAGGCTTTCCTTTACTCATCGCTGATGTCACACATTGTTGCACCATCACCTCCTGCAGACGAGTCCAATCAGCCCATGTGGAGCTTTCTGTGCATGCGAGCAGTACGTAGCTTTTTATGGCTCCAAAAAGCCCTGAAGTTCTGAAAGAGGTTCACGTTTTTATTTCTCAACGTTTGAAAAGAAATCTCTTTGATCTAGACGAGTGTTTAGGATATTTTAAAAGTGTGATTTTCTTCTCACTTATCAACTCGTGTCAGTCAGAACAAAAGAAGCCACAGAGCTGCTGTCAGAGGCAGATACTTAAAGGCAAACAGAAAGAAGTCAGTGTTCACCTGATCCAGGTGTGTGGATGATCCGCTGCCTGGGTTCCTCTGACCTCACTGGGCCAGGTGTGTCTGAAGATCCTACGAGATAAGAAAAGAGCCAAGGTAATTCCAGGACGTTCCTATAGAAACAGAAAGGAAAAGCATCTGGAAGGATTCACTGACATCTTTCTCATCTTAGATCAGAGAAACTCAAGGCTGCATGCATCAGACCCTCCTACAGGATCAGGAAAGTCAAACCGTGATCACCATCACTGATGAACCAGGAATAAATGGGACAGACTCAGGAGTGAGTCTGGTCAGACAATAAATTAATGCCAACCAACAGCTTTGATTTCTATGAGATGTTCTTTTGCTTTTATTATTTGTTTTTAAATGAATAATTTGTTGTTTTTGTTGAACCTGTCTCGAGTTTATGCCTTTAACGTGCGACTTTGATAAATACCTAATAAAATAAAATATCTGATAATAAAACAAGTTGATTAAACCATAAAAAGAAGAAAAGATTTTGCCTCTTTGTAGCAATAAAAAAGCATTTCAAACAGTTAGTCACTGCACTAAGCTGGGTGATCTGCTGCTGTAGCATGTACTGTAGTTTCAAATATTCAAAAAGGCCTCAAAACAACTTGATTACACAGTTAAATGAATGGTGGACTCATGACGTGTAGATCTGAGCACCAGCGTATGCCTCTGTGGACATGTTTCTCCTCTCCCAGATCCATTATTTTCTCACCCAGACTGAAACGACTTGCAAACATCTCCCCGTGTGAAAGCCGACATGCTGGGTTAAAGGCATCGAAGACCATCATCAGCACGGCGAGGGGGCATACCTTTCCTCCAGAGACTAATAAAGCCACACCCTGTTATAAATGTCAATAAAACGAGTTTTAATCACCAGGCTGTCTAAACTTTACTCATCTGTCACAGTTCTCAGGTGTTCATCCTCATGATTCTCCTTTTTTCTCAAATCATAGAAAAAGAAGAGAGAAGGATGAATAAAACAGCTTTTTTTAACCTCACAAAGCTACATCACTGATTCATCGGCTTTTACCCTGTAATTAGCTTCAACAAGAGGAGAAAAAAACAAAACACAGAGCTCCAGGTGATTCTACAAAGAGGGCCTTGATCCACCTGTCAGCTGTTGGAGGACGGGGGGGTCTGGCTGTTCAGGAGGGTAAGCCGTGATTAGTACAGAGCAGGGAGATGACCTCCCCTCCCTGGGTGAGTGGTCACACTCTGCAGGAGTCTAATGAAGGGGCCTGAACACAAAGAGAGCCCTGCAGGGTCAGAGGCTGATGTCAGAGAGAAACTACACAAGCTTCTAATCTAGAGAGACCCAACACAGGCGCTCAGACACGTGTGTGTGTGTGTGTGTGTGTGTGTGTGTGTGTGTGTGTGTGTGTGTGTGTGTGTGTGTGTGTGTGTGTGTGTGTGTGTGTGTGTGTGTGTGTGTGTGTGTGTACACTGTATAATTTAGCACAGCGGTTTTTTTGAAGCCCTGTTCAGAGGAAACTGAATCTGTTTGGAGGATATTGGTTAAAGTTTTATCACCTCCAGATATATGTAGAATAGAATAGAATAGAATAGAATAGAATAGAATAGAATAGAATAGAATAGAATAGAATAGAATAGAATAGAATAGAATATTGACCAGGACAGCGTTTCCAAACCCTGGTCCTCAGGGCCCACTGTCCTGCATGTTTTCCATGTCTCTGATTCAGCACACCTGATTTAGATTGCCTCCTCGGGAGTACATCACATGCTGCAGATGCCACTCATTCATTTAAGTCAGGTGTGTGGTAGCAGGGAAACACTGATGTTTGAAAGGGCAACATGGAAAACATGCAGGACAGTGTGCCCTGAGGACCAGGGTTGGGAAACACTGGATCAGGACTTTGTACATTGAAGGCAAAGCTCTCAATTTACCGGTCCATCTACATTCCTACCCTCACCTATGGTCACGAGCTTTGTGTAGTGACCAAAAGAACGAGATTGTGGATACAAGCAACCAAAATCAGTTTTCTCCGCAGGGTGTCTGGGCTCTGCCTTAGAGATTGGGTAAGAAGTTCGGTCATCCGGGAGGGACTCAGAGTAGACCTGCTGCTCCTCCACATTGAGAGGAGCCAGTTGAGGTGGCTCGGGCATCTAGTTAGGATGCTTCCTGGATGCCTCCCTGGTGAGGTTTTCCGGGCACATCCAACTGGGAAGAGACCCAAAGGAAGACGCAGGACACGCTGGAGGGACTATGTCTCTCGGCTGGCCTGGGAACACCTTGGGATCCCCCCGGAAGAGCTGGCCCAAGTGGCTGGAGAGAGGGAAGTCTGGGCCTCCCTCCGCAGGCTGCTGCCCCCACGACCCAACTCTGAATAAGCGGAAGAGAATGGATGGATGGATGGATGGATGGATGGATGGATGGATGGATGGATGGATGGATGGATGGATGGATGGATGGATGGATGGATGGATGGATGGATGGATGGATGGATGGATGGATGGACTTTTTACATTCATAGCATTGCTGCAAATTTACCAGAGTTAGCCAACAGACACAAGAACAAGATCACGTAAAGCAGAGGTTCATAGAGTCACCTGTTCAGCAGGTCATCAAGCTCTGCAGAAACCTAATAAACACAATCAGATGTGTTGGAAAAGGGAAACAACTAAAACGTTATGGATAGGGGCTTTACAAAACCAGGACTTGGCATGACATATATATATATATATCTAGATAGATAGATATAGATAGATAGATAGATAGATAGATAGATAGATAGATAGATAGATAGATAGATAGATAGATAGATAGATAGATAGATAGATAGATAGATAGATAGATAGATAGATAGATAGATAGATAGATAGATAGATAAGCACGCCCCCTTCAGGAAACTCAGAATCAAAGGACGAGAAAATCCCTGGTTCACCCCCGAGCTGTCAAATATTATCCATCAGCGTAATGTGGCATGCTCTTCCAAAATTTATCCTAAACGACTCTGTCCCAGTGCATGATAAAACTGAGGTTTTAAACTGTTTTAACAAGCATTTTATCTCATCTGGTTCAGTGTCTACTTCTACTGGAACATCCTCTGTGTCCCCCTGCACAGACTCCCAAATGACTCCTGGTGCTTCTTTTAACTTTGTTCTGTTTTCTGTAGAGCAAGTGCATATAATTATTAGAACTCTGGATCCCAGAAAACCCTCTGGCCCAGACATGATAGAACCCTATTTTTTGAAAATGGCTGCTGATTTCATTGCAGAACCTCTTACAGTTATTTTTAATCTATCTATCAAAACCAAACAAATACCATCAGTTTGGAAGTCTGCTTTTGTGACTCCTTTACTAAAAGGTGGTGACCCAGCTCTATTAACAAATTACAGACCAATATCTAATCTGTGTGTCCTGGCAAAAATTCTAGAGACCCTAGTAAGTGAACAATTGAAAGACTTTTTATATTCAAATGACCTTCTCTCAAGTCTGCAATCAGGTTTCAGAAAAAAGCACAGCATCGTCACTGCAGCCACAAAGGTGATCAATGACATTCTTGTTGCTCTGGATAAAAAGCAGTACTGTGCCTCACTTTTTATTGATCTGTCAAAAGCTTTTGACACTGTAGACCATGCTGTTTTAAAACAAAAGCTTCCTTGTTTGGGATTGTCTGAACATGCGATCTCATGGTTCACAGACTACTTGAAGGACAGAACTCAATGTGTTAAATGTGATGGCTTGTCCTCTGAATTTTTGTGTCCACAAGGGAGTACCACAGGGTTCAGTTTTGGGACCCCTCTTGTTCATTATGTATATTAATGACATAGGACAAAATGTGTCAGATGCTAATATGCACTTTTACGCTGATGACACAATCATTTACTGTTTTGGAACATCCCCCACTAATGCTGTTGAATTCTTACAGAAAGCCTTTAATGAGGTCCAACAAACACTTCTGCAGTTAAAATTGGTCCTCAATGCTGACAAAACTAAACTAATGTTGTTTTCAAACTCTAAAAAAAGACCTCTAAGTATGCCCCCAGTGACAACTCTGCAGGGAAATATCATAGAGGTGGTCCACACATACAAATACCTTGGTGTCTGGCTCGATGACTCCCTCTCCTTCAAGCCCCATATAGATAATCTTGTGAAGAAACTCAAACTCAGACTGGGTTTCTTTTTTCGAAATAAACTGTGTTTTTCTTTTGAGGCAAAAAAACGACTAGTTACTGCAACATTTCTGTCTATTCTGGATTATGGAGACCTTTTGTATATGAATGCCTCAGCACAGTGTCTTGGTAAGATTGATGTGGTTTATCATGCCTCGCTGAGGTTTATTACTAACTGTAGACCACTGACCCATCATTGTGAATTGTATTCTNCCTTGTCTCAAATGACTCTTGCAAAAAAAGTAATTTCAGCTACAGTCACATAATAAAATAAGGCTCACTGACTCCTTATTAATAGGCCTCGTTTTTTCATTTTATTTCCCAAAGGTCAGAGCTGAATGTTTCCTCAGCGAATGCTCTTCATTAAACACAAGCGAGTGCTAAATGACGAGGTCTGGTGACTCAGAGAAGAGATACCCTCTGACACCGAGCAATTAGTCTCAATAGTGTGAAGCAACTGGGTGTATAAACAAATTTATTGCAGAAATCTCTCCATCTCAATTTCTGAAAGGGATTTTGTTAATTAAACCATCATAGCCAATGAATGTGCAAGAGGTGTAAAATTAATTTCCATCTGAACTTGCAATTACTGGATAGAAACACATTATAAAAGTGTTTCATTTGAAAAGAAATTTGACTCAAAGTATTTCATAGTTCAGTGCAGTCATCGCTTGACCTCTGGAGGTTAGTTATTTTTCTACCTATAGCTTCAGAGATAAGTGCTAATTATATGGCAGAACATCAAGAGGGTCAAATACACACAATTTATGAAAGGGGTCAAAGCTCGTGATGATATGAGTTAAAAAGAAAATGAATGCAGCACGGTGGTGCAATGTTGTATTCAATAGCAGGTAAAAATAAAATAAACAGGAGAGGAAAAAAACATTTAGGTGACTTAGTTACATAAAAACACAAGAGTTTGTTTTCATAACCTTTGTTGCTCAAGTGTTTTTGTCATTACTGAAGCATCTCATTTGTTTAAAGGCTTTTATTGATAGATATATTAAGTTCATGCAAAAAGTCATAATTTGCAGTTTTGGTGCTTCTTTTTCTAGACACTGCATGTTGCCCTAGAATGCAGTCAGTCAACTTCTGTATAAGTAGGGCTGCACAATATATCGAAAATTTATCGTTATCGCAATATCAGCATGCGCAATAGGCATATCGCAAAGAACAGAAAAATATCGCAATTAATGGACACCTCAGATTTTTGCTACACATTTTGTCAATCAAACGGAAGCATGAAGTTTTTGACAAATCAAATAGAGCCCTTCACCCATTTGGCCAATTGGTTGGGTTCTCATAGGTTAGATGCCTTGGTGTCTAGGTGGACGGCACTTCATTTGGATGGCTAGCAAACACCTGAGTTAGCTTAGAGAGCGTTGCAATGACTAAGAGGTGTGTGGAAAATGGAGAAAGAACTCATAATTCAAACAGCATGAATAATATTTCTAAGTACTTGTGTTCAACAAACACAAGTACTTTGCAAGACATGCCAAACACTTGTGGCAACCACAAGGGGAATCACGACAAATATCCGTTGTCACCTCCAACGCAACCAAGATCTATATACTGGGCTCTAGAAAGCTAGCGTTAGCAAACCCAAAGTCTCTGACATTAAGACAAGTAAGAGCACAACAGCCCAGCAGATGCCCATGGGTGGAACTCCTTATGAGAAACCATCAAAGCGGTACAAGGAAATAATGGAAGTAGCCAGTAAGTGCTACGGGAGTAAACATATCCGTTCAGCTCTGTAAATGTTCTACATCGTTGTCCTAATGTTTTAAATCGCTCCAACATATTTTAATGATTATTGTTTACAAAAATATTGAAACAGATCATGATAATTTTGTAATGTAAACTTGCATGATTTCATTTTGTTACTGTATTAATACTAATGATAGAGGATGGAGTGGTGTGTCTAAAGTATATATACAAAAACTGCAGATTTAAGTATTTGTTCATTTATTGCAAGTAATATCGATATCGCAATATTAAGCACTGTTATCGCATATAGCAGGTTTTCCTAATATCGTGCAGCCCTATGTATAAGTGATAGTTCTCTTAGAGAAAAGTGGCATTTTCAAATCCCTCCAGACCATCCTAGAGACATCTTCTCACTGTGATGCAGATGGACCACCTACCTGCCGTTACTCTTGAGCAAACTCTTCATTGGTGGTGCCATGCACACACACCTAGATTAACTTTAGTATCTGAAAATGTTTTCCTTTAAAGGATCACAGGAAACAGACCAAACCTTGAATATACATAAAAGAGAGCAGAAAACAAACCTGGGGTTGATATCCTCGTAGTGATGGTGAAAATGAAGAACAGATGTGCTAATAAAAATCAGGTGTAGAAAATCTGCTTTTAGACTCATCACTGGCATGGAGCTATGGAGTTAGTTTACACATTTGTACCCTAATAAGTGACACTTTTAAATGTATTTAAAGCATCCACTTTCACTGATTTCTGTGCACTCATTACATGGTTTAAGTAATTGGTTTTGATGAGTTGCACAGGTGGTACACACATTCAAGAGACCAAAATAGGTGTGTGCTATAAGTGTATGTATGTATGTATATGTGTGGTGGGCCAGTCAGGTGAAAAAGACCTGAGTCAATTTTTGTTCCAGTCCACCCCTGGGATGTGTCCAAGTTGCATCCTGGTCAAATGGTGTCACTGAAGGTTGTTGTAGTTTAGGGTCAGTCTGGGTTTAAACACTTTGGTTTGGATATATTCATACTGAAAATCTGTGAAAGTGCAACCAAACTGGGGTATACGGATTCTTATGATCTAAAGTTTATTTTGGCACCTAAACCCTGCCAGGCTTTAGAGTTTAACGTTGTTGTTAAAGAGTTCCATTTTTTACTTATTTTGGAAAATAATCACTCTGAGTTTAACATTCAGCTTCTGATAGAAAATAGACGGTGAAACTCTAGGATTAGAAAAGCCTGACAGATCTACGTCACACTCAGTGCATTTACATGTACATCAGAAGACCAAACTATTGCCCTAAATAGACAAACTGGTTCTAATCGTGCTGAAGCACCTAAATAATGCGGTAAGAAACCGACTACATCTGCATGTAAACGGCTCCGTCGAGCTGATACCGGTAACTTTCGGAAGTGACAAGACCACAGTAGCGGTCTTCTGATAATATCATCGTCACAAAGTAACACATGTAACATCAAACAGTATAAGCTGTGCTGCAGCATTGTTGTTCATTCCTTCATCCATTGTGCATATCCTGTTTCAATTCCGTCTGCTTTACTCCCGCCAGCGTTTGTTTACTACGGTATTTGTGTTGCTATGAGCTAACTGGAACAATGCAAACATGAAAGGGCGCATGTCGCCACCTACTGTACCGGAGAGGAACAAACTTCATTTTAGAGGTCGGTTTTCTAACGTACATGTAAACTAGGATAAAGGCTCCCAGTTTATTACTTTAGATCGACTGAGGAGCAAATGAAATGAACACAACAAAAGCTAAATGAGGCATAAACTAAGAGAGATGACTATAGACAAAGGAAAACAGCTAAGGAACACAGGGGTCAAAGGTTAAGGACACACGAGGAGCAGAACTAAACTAACTAGACTAAACACACTGGAAGGGGAAGATGATCATGTAAAATATGTTAATGGGCAAATCAAAGACACAGGAGAGAGAGAGATGGACTGAGAAACCTGAATGAAATGTCAGAGGGGGACCAGAGACAAGGGAGATGGGATATAGAAGGAACAGGGGAGACATGGACAGGACACGGGACATGACAAACAAATCAGTTTAGACAATCATATTGTGAGAATTGTCTCCTGTTCTTGAGTAAAAATTTCTGAAATTGACCTTTTTTAAGAGGACTCAGATTCTTTTTTGTTTTATTGGGAAACAAACAGATTTTTCCTGTATTGATTTAGTTGGGGAAATGATTTCTCTCTGTTTGACCTACATCTGAGGGGCAGTGGGCTGTCATCTGTACAGCACCCCTGTTTAGGACGTTTTTGTGTGAGTCTCTAGGTGTGGATGAGTGTGTTACAGGTTGTTTGTCTCTCTGTGTCCCTGTGATGGAATAGACACCTGTCCAGCGTGTCTCACACCTCTCACCTGGTGACTGTTGGAGTTAGGGTTGGAGGTAGGCTCCACCTCCCAGTGAGCCTACTCAGGAGAAGTGGTTAAAAAAAGAAGTGTGTGTTCGTTCTTGTCTGTCGACTACCTAGTACTGGAGATCCTCTACCTGCTATTGTTTGTTTTCTTGATTCCTAACTTTTGTCAGAGCGACAAAACTTTCTGAAACGTTGTCACATTGATGATGGGACATCTTAACTTTCTCCCTACTCTGATGATTCAAAAATATCTCATTGCAGATGATCCATTTTTTGTTGCTCTGATTGGTGCGCTTGCATCACTTTTAGGCTGGTTTGTAACATCTTTAAAGGTCTCATCACCTATAATACCGTGGATATCTACATCCTATTATAGTCTTTTAGACCATTAAAGTAAACTGNTATATATATTGCTGCGCACAATCATGGTGTAACAAATAATCATAAATAAACATATCAGAAAAATAACCATCAGAAATCTAAGAATTATTTGAAGAATCAACAGAAGTCCTCTCCTGGAAAAGAATAACTGAAACAGATGATGTCCCATTTGTGACCATAGGGTGTGGGACTTAAAACGAATGCTGCAGCCAGCCACTAGAGGGAGATTGTTTTATTTCAGTCACTTAAGTGGCTAAATTCTCCAACCGGAACACTTTCCTCTCTTATGTAGAGAAGTGAAAACATTTCTATCTCAGAACAGCTTGTTTTTATGCAAGTACCTATAAAAAAAAGAAGCAGGGTGCCTGATGGTTATTTTGGACCTGTGAGACCTTTCCTGTCTAGCCACAGAGCTAAGTGAAGTATGGTAGCCATGCTATTTCCTCCTGATGCATTTAGACTGAAATGTAAAAGATAAAAATCTTCACATCAAATCCAGATCCGACTCAGAATTCCTCCCATCTGCTATCGGACTAGAGGTTGAATTGGATCAGATTAATCCTTTAAAGGCCTTTAGGACTAAACCCATTTTGTGGGAAAGTAATTTCATAGTGGACAAGTGGAAAACTGTTTTGGTCATGGATATGAAACGGTGGATTAATCCTTCACTCACTGGGATGTAAGCTGTAGAGGAGATCCGTTCACACACAACCAACAAATATCTAAGAAGTCTGTGTGCCCACCACCCAGATCCTGCTTTATTGTTCTTTCTTTCTTTATTGTTCGTTTCCTTCGGCTCAGGAAGCACCACGCTAATTGCATCTATTTTATGCCTTTGAGATCACAAGCCACAACCTGAGAGGGAAAGGCAGGCCTGTGGGAAACTGCACCAGAGGGTGAAGCGAGGCAGATCAGGATGTATTCATTAACCGTCTTGCTGCTCGCCGTTTAACGTTACTACGCACAGAATTTATGGCAGTTTGAACTCTTCCCTTCAGAGGGCTCACACTCTTTTCCCAGGAGTTTTATCTCCAGGAATGAAGTTTTGGGTTTCTTTTGAAATATATCATCATCTCCCAGGATGCTGTCTGACATGAAAGTCAAGATCACAGCAGTGTCCTCTGATGGTCCTCAGGAACACCTCATCAGTCCAAGTTAACTCCTGGAAACCCAGACAGATCTTGGTAATCACATTTCTTTGTGATTTTCTTCAGGGGCACGATGAGAAGTGCCGAACTGTAACACTTTCTTTGGGAGCAGCTGGGAATGTGTGGTAATTAAGGGAAGTAGATCCAGTTAACATTAAGCTGTGTTGTGACCTTCTAAATCTGCTCTTGGTGCTGCATAATCTCCAAGTTTGACCAGTTTGCACAACACAGATGAATCTGCAAAAGAACAAGAAAAGGTAGAAAAAGAGAAATATGCTTCATTCCTGTTGGGTTTCAGATGCAAAAACTCTGTAAATAGTTGACAGAATGAAGGAGAGTGTGAACAAAACATTCCAGAGCATGAGCTGTAGCCTAAACCTGTGTTTTTCCAGGTAAACTGACCTGTTATCTGTCACTGATTGCCAACATGTAAATGTTGACATCAGCTCACAGATGCAGAGCAGCTCTTAAAAAGGACCAAACTCTAAATGACCTCACATTTCTTTGTTTAGTCCACATGTCAAAGTTCTGGTACCTTTGTTCTCCTGGAGGGGATCCCGTTTCCTTCACAGCCACAGGTTTTGCCATAAATAATCTTCTGAAGTCAAACATGATGTGTGATGAATTTACAGAGAGAGTACACCAGCAATGAGATGCTTCAGAGTTATGACAAGCCTCTATCTAACCCATCAGCTGTTGGACCCCCACTACGCTCGTTTTCTCAGCAGTAACTCGAGAACAGGCACCACCTCCCTGCACACACACGGGTGCAAATGAGACAGAGCACAGGGAATATCATTTGAGATCTGCTCATTTTGATCCACAGGTGGATTAAAACATTTTTTTTATTTAAAAAAAAATATATATATATATATAATTTGACTCAAGCCACTTCCACGTCATACACACAAAGTCTTTTGAGGTTAGGATGGAGCTAGGCTGGAAATCTAACCTCTTGATTCATATCTAAGATCCACGTTCAAACCCTCATTTGTCATTTTGAGTAGTGACCTAAAGAACAACATCAAAAAATACAGACAGCTGGATAGAGTTTCCTCTGCAGGATGGCTTATTTCAACCTTGGAGACTTCAAGACTTCAAGTAAAGCCGCTGCCCTTACTACTCGAAAGGTGTTTCTGGCCTCCTCCTGAGGGAGGGTTTTGGGCATATCCCTTTGTGACGAGTCCATGGGGCCAACTCAGGACAATCTGGAGGAATTACATGTCCAGGCTGGCCTGGGAGGGCCTTAGGATTCCATCAGAGTAGCTGGTAGCTGGAGACAGGACAGTCATGGGAATCATCGATGACTGTCCTGTCTCAATACAACGGTGAGAGGCTGCGCTCGAGAACTATTTGGTGATTTAACCCCCCAATCCAACCCCTTAATGCTGAGTGTCAAGCCAGGAGGTATTGGGTCCCATTTTTTCAAAGTCTTTGGTATGACCCGACCGGGATTCGAACCCCAATCTCCCAGTCCCGGGGTGGACCCACATACCACTAGGCCACCATCTTGTGCAAAAATGACAGACAGCAATAGGCATGCGCCAACTTCCTATTTCAGTCAGTGTGTGCGGCGTTGCACTGTGAGAACGGAGGCAGCATTTATCTCTGCCTCCAGTCTGGCGGCACAGCGCCGCAAACACTTGATATCAGTTAGTGTGTGGGGGGCATCTCAGAGAGAGCGGAGACCGTGTTTGTCTCTGCCTCCCTTTGCGCTTCTGCCATGTATTTGTCCAGGAAACATGTAAATTCAGCAATTGTTACCATAAACATGATGAAATCATACAGAAAACTAAGATATAGACCAGTCAGTGAACACATTGACTTTGTATCCGAATGAAATTTCATTCCGATTGAGAGGTGGTTTTGTCCGATCATCATTCCGATTGACGTTCATGTACACACCCATTGGGATTGTTAGAGTAAAATAATGCCCACTGCGCATGTGTGCAACTTCAGCGTGACGTCTTTCCGCCTTTGCAGACGCTCAAGACAAGTCGAACCCATGGCGGGAGGTAAACAGAAGTGGTCTGTTGCCGACACTATTTTTTTACTGGAAACACTACGGGAGCTCAATATTATTGAACGTCTCGATGGCCGAAAGGTTAGAAATGCCGAGTTATACACTCAAGTGCATCTAAAGATGCAGGAAGCAGGAATTCACCAAAGTATCGACCAAATCAAAAAAACACTGGAAAAGTCTGAAAGCGGCAGACAAAACTAGAGAATAAGAAAATAAAATGAAAGGGAAAAGACGTGCAGACAAGATGGTGTTTGTTTACATTTTTTTTTCTGGGAAAGACAACTCTGAGCATGCTCAAGCTATTTAATCTGATTGAATGCTTGGTGCATGTATACTCACGGCATGATCAGATCATTTCAGTTAGTGTCCATATAAACAGAGATTTGGGATTTCTGATCAACCAAGATTTGAATCGGATAGTGGAAATTTGGCGCATGTAAACATAGCTACTGACAGACTGGTTCCATGGACCAGTTGAGTAGAGTAGACAGCATTGTCCATCAATTTCTATTGACCTGTCAAAGGCATTAGACACCATTGACCATGCTGTCTTAGAAAAAGAATACTTCGCCTTGGACTGTCACAACATAAAGTTGCATGGGTCTCATCAATTATCTTTATAACAGGACATAATGCATTAAATGTGAGGGTCTTTGTTTTGATTTTGTTGTTGGTCAAAATGGGGTGCCACAGGGCTCAGTTTTGGGGTCCCTTCTATTTATTTTGTACATCAATTTTTTGGGTCAAAATGTTTCTGAGGCTAATATGCATTTCAATGCTGTTGATACAATTATTTACTGTTTTAGGACATCACTTTCTCAGGCCATTGAAACCCTCCAGAAAGCTTTTGTTGATGTCCAGCATTCGCTTCTTCAGTTACAACTAGCATGCAGATAATTGAAATAAAGTTGACAAATATGTCCTGAGTAATATTCTGTGAACCTTTTGCATCAAAAAGTAAACTAGAAATCAAATTTATTTTCCAAGCTTTCCTTTCTTCATTGTGTTGCACAAATAATAAACCGTGGCTAAGCACAATTTTCTTATAGTTGAACCTGTGGAAAGCTTTAATAAATCATTCCATAATTAAAACCACCTTCAACACTTCTCACTAAACTTACACACACACACACACACACACACACACTCAGCATTCCCGTGAGCACACTGGAAAGTCTTATCCACACAGGCAGCAGGGCTCAGCACTGTTTTTACAGGTAGACCAGGGAACCCCACCGTTACAGGAAATGAGGTCATTTGATTATAATATCAAAACACACACGTGCTACTGAAAAGAGAGCTGTTGTTAACGTCAGTGCAGCCCGTCTCCTGCTGGGAGTGACTCACTCTACTGGTTTTATACAAGAAAACGAGAAGTAAAAGTAGAAATATGGCTTCAATTACAGCTAAGTGACTTGACTGCCATGGCGGGGGTCAGAAATTCGCCACAAAGAGGGACTTTTACATGATTCACTTAATTGTTCATGAGGGAATAGGGCACATGGGCAGGAAGTGACTTTACATCCTTTCCCAGATTTTCATATCTCTCCTATTCCCACCACCTCTAATACAGAGACTGACAGCAGACAGTGGTGCTAACGAAGCGGCTACAGCATTGCTCAAAACTGACTATTTTAATGATCTGTGGCTCTAACAGGAGGATGCCATCACGTAGGACCAGATTTGTGGCACATGCCGACAGCAAATGTTGGGCAGTGGAAAAGATGTTCAGGAAGTAGTTTATTTTTCCAGCTGCACATTTGGATTCAGGATGTGTCAAGTTGTTGGAGGAAAAGCCTTGGCATTTTACTTTTACTGATGAACAAGCAGCAGCCAAGAGGGAGCAGGGTAACGTTCTCAGGGCCTGAATAAGGTTTTGAACCATCTAAACCAGGACAAATCAGTGCAGCAGTGATGTCATATCTTACTGATCTGTTTTCCTGTAAATGTATTTTCATACAAGCTCTAAACTAAATGAAATGAGTCTGGAACTGCAGAGGCCAAAGCTTTTTCACACTAGGGCTAAGTGTGAAGGACTCAGAACACAAAAACGAGACTGGTGATGACCGATACAACTTGTCACAATATTTCTGTCTCCTTCTTCTCTCTTGGGAAATGCATCTTCTCTCCAACAGCAGTTTATGACAGCAGGCTTTGTTAGAACAAAAATACCCAGAATGCAATGTGCTGTAATGTCATTTATTGGAAGTTCTGCTGTGTGTTGCTAAAACTACTTTTAGCTTGTTTACATTGCAGTGTAGCATGATGATCTAAGAGATTTGGAGGTTTTTTAGGATGGAAACCATTGACTTTGGTCTTGAGCCACTTGAACTTCATCTGAAAAAGTTGAAAATCATATGAAACTTCAATATCTTTTGTTACTCATTTCAGAAAGCGGAACTTGTTTATTGCATAGATCCATTACACACAGGGTAAAATATTTCAAGCTTTATTTCTTGTCATTTAGATTTTGGCTACAGATAAGAAAACATCTCAAATAATTAGAATTTTGTATAAGAAACAAAATAAAATGTAATGAAAAAAGGAAAAAAATATATAAATTAAACAGAAAGTGTTCATTTGTATGCATCAACACATGGTTGTGCCTTCTTTAGCATACTGCATCAACACAGCATGGAAGACCAACAGCCTGGTCATCAGTAGAGTTTACTTTCATCTGAAAAAAAGGACTTTGGACCACTGAGAATCAGTCCTGGTTTTGTTCTCCTTTGCTCAGGTAAGATGTTTCTGGTGTTGTCTCTGGTTTAGATACAGTGTTTTTCTGCTCCAAATCTTTTGATTGTTTTCAGCTCATCAAGCTCTGCAGAAGCCCGTTAATCACTTGCTGATTAAAAGCAGCAGTGTTAGAGCAGCAAAACATCTAAAACATGCTAAATAGGGGCTCTCCAACCTGTTCAGCAGCTCATCTGATCAAAAATCCTCTCAAAGCTGATGTTCTCCCTGTTGCTGGTGCATCATTTACTACCACACATCCTCCTTCCACTCAGCTTCTAACGTAACCCTGCTGACCCAGACTGAGACCATTTAGAGGCCCAGGACACATTTAAAGGTGTTTGAAATGAGACAAAAACATTCAACTTTTTATATATTGTAGTTTTTTTAAAGGACCTGTAGATTTTAGCTTGTAAATCCAGTCAGCACTAGATGGTGCAACATTTAATGTTTATAGACCAGAAACAACATCCAAGTAATACAAGTTAAAGTTAAAGCTAGGGTTTGTCCCGTTACCAGCTAAAGCTAGGGTTTGTCCAATTAACAAAACTGATGATTCTACTTGAACAAAAAGATGATTTACAGCAACAGCCTGTTGCATTAGTTCAAAGAATCAGTGCAGACTCTGTGTTTTTCTGTTTGCATTACATTTGTCTATTACGAAATGGCCTTTTTATGTTCCTGAGCAACATTAAAATAAACCAGATGACATCACATGCTGGTTGTTGTTTAGAGAGCTTATAGATATTTGAACTTCCACACTGAGGAAAGCTGGGCATGCTGCCAGTTGTTTAGCTAACTGATGGCTTTTATTACACAACTAAGAGGAAGGAAGTAGTACATATAATTCTTGTAAGTATTTTAAAAACACACAAGGAATCATGCAAAGTCTAAAACTGCAGGAAGTTGTTTTATTTTTAAGTTTTGTTGTTAGGAAACTTGGACAGAGTTATCTTTGGGGACTAGTGAGCAGCAGGACATGTTTCTCACAGCTGTGTGTCTGCAGCTGTGTTTCTGGTTCTGTCCCTCGGCAGCACTGACATGCTTTACTTTAACATTGTTTTGTTTTTTTCTTTGCTTCTTCCAGTTGTGCCATGTTGAAGTAGATTACATAATAGAGCTCATCTGGTTAGGGCTTTGTGTGCTTTTAACCTGATCCGGGCTGCAGTTATGATGCAGGAAGAGTCCCCCCTTCTCTGTGATGGCAGGGCGGTCATGATGTCACTTTGCTTCTATCAGAGCCTGAGACATCATTAACATGTTAGAGGAAATAAGAATCCCTGAAGGGACTGGCCCGGTGGTGTGGTCATGAATGGGTTTAGGAAAGGTTAATAATCTGATTTGATCCTAACATGCAGATCGATCAGGAACAGTGTGACATGACTCTTTTTAGAGGTACTTCTGTACAACGTAGTCAAAATGTTCAAAAGACTGCAAGAAAGTCGCTCATAAAGCTCTTTCATAAAACAATACCGCCAATTTGACACAAAGCTGAGCATCAGAGAGCCTTTTTGGTTGTTCATAAGTGGTCAGACCATGGCGGTAATGTGGTGTGATCATGTGCTTTTCACAAAAAAATACGCAAGGGCGGTATAAAGGGGGTAGGGGGTGGTCTCTGCGCTGTCATGGACTTCCTTTTAGCTTTAACATAACTTGCTTTTCGCACCCCTTAAGTTTTTTCACAAGCTGCTCCTAAAGGTGCTGGTTTAGGGTTGGGTTAGGGTTAGGGTTTGTCCCACCACAGTCCCGGTGAACTGTCTGGTGATCTGAGCTCCAGCTCTAACAGAGAGAAGCTCCTGGAGCTCTGCATCGCTCCAGTTTACCATCTCAGCTGATTCTATTCACAAAAGCAAAACTTATGCCCGTGTTTACTTTCATTTTCAATATAGTTGTCGGCCGGAGCTCGGCGGACAGTCCACATGTGACCATGATACCACCCTCTGTTGCAACAATATGCAGTAATATTACTACCAAGCTTGGCTGCACCAATGCCGCAAAAATTCCTGCATCGCCATGCCGCCACAGCACTTTCATAAGACACACCTTGGCTGCAGTATTACACTGATTTGCCAGCATGGTGTGTCTTATGAAAGCAGCTATAGATAACGGGGTTTGTGTGAGGCAGGTGAGAAAGCCTCACCTATGGCTCAGGTAGATTTCACAGGTGGACATGGAAATGACTGAACTGGAATTTTGAGATGTAAAATAATCAAAACTGTTGCTAACAAACTCAGACACTACANAAAATCAGGTGTAGAAAATCTGCTTTTAGACTCATCACTGGCATGGAGCTATGGAGTTAGTTTACACATTTGTACCCTAATAAGTGACACTTTTGAATGTATTTAAAGCATCCACTTTCACTGATTTCTGTGCACTCATTACATGGTTTAAGTAATTGGTTTTGATGAGTTGCACAGGTGGTACACACATTCAAGAGACCAAAATAGGTGTGTGCTATATGTGTATGTGTGGTGGGCCAGTCAGGTGAAAAAGACCTGAGTCAATTTTTGTTCCAGTCCACCCCTGGGATGTGTCCAAGTTGCATCCTGGTCAAATGGTGTCACTGAAGGTTGTTGTAGTTTAGGGTCAGTCTGGGTTTAAACACTTTGGTTTGGATATATTCATACTGAAAATCTGTGAAAGTGCAACCAAACTTGGGTATACGGATTCTTACGATCTAAAGTTTATTTTGGCACCTAAACCCTGCCAGGCTTTTGAGTTTAACGTTGTTAAAGAGTTCCATTTTTTACTTATTTTGAAAAATAATCACTCTGAGTTTAACATTCAGCTTCTGATAGAAAATAGACGGTGAAACTCTAGGATTAGAAAAGCCTGACAGATCTACGTCACACTCAGTGCATTTACATGTACATCAGAAGACCAAACTATTGCCCTAAATAGACAAACTGGTTCTAATCGTGCTGAAGCACCTAAATAATGCGGTAAGAAACCGACTACATCTGCATGTAAATGGCTCCGTCGAGCTGATACCGGTAACTTTCGGAAGTGACAAGACCACAGTAGCGGTCTTCTGATAATATCATCGTCACAAAGTAACACATGTAACATCAAACAGTATAAGCTGTGCTGCAGCATTGTTGTTCATTCCTTCATCCATTGTGCATATCCTGTTTCAATTCCGTCTGCTTTACTCCCGCCAGCGTTTGTTTACTATTTGTGTTGCTATGAGCTAACTGGAACAATGCAAACATGAAAGGGCGCATGTCGCCACCTACTGTACCGGAGAGGAACAAACTTCATTTTAGAGGTCGGTTTTCTAACGTACATGTAAACTAGGATAAAGGCTCCCAGTTTATTACTTTAGATCGACTGAGGAGCAAATGAAATGAACACAACAAAAGCTAAATGAGGCATAAACTAAGAGAGATGACTATAGACAAAGGAAAACAGCTAAGGAACACAGGGGTCAAAGGTTAAGGACACACGAGGAGCAGAACTAAACTAACTAGACTAAACACACTGGAAGGGGAAGATGATCATGTAAAATATGTTAATGGGCAAATCAAAGACACAGGAGAGAGAGAGATGGACTGAGAAACCTGAATGAAATGTCAGAGGGGGACCAGAGACAAGGGAGATGGGATATAGAAGGAACAGGGGAGACATGGACAGGACACGGGACATGACAAACAAATCAGTTTAGACAATCATATTGTGAGAATTGCCTCCTGTTCTTGAGTAAAAATTTCTGAAATTGACCTTTTTTAAGAGGACTCAGATTTTTTTTTGTTTTATTGGGAAACAAACAGATTTTTCCTGTATTGATTTAGTTGGGGAAATGATTTCTCTCTGTTTGACCTACATCTGAGGGGCAGTGGGCTGTCATCTGTACAGCACCCGTTTAGGACATTTTTGTGTGAGTCTGTGTGTGGATGAGTGTGTTACAGGTTGTTTGTCTCTCTGTGTCCCTGTGATGGAATAGACACCTGTCCAGGGTGTCTCACACCTCTCACCTGGTGACTGTTGGAGTTAGGGTTAGGCTCCACCTCCCAGTGAGCCTACTCAGGAGAAGTGGTTAAAAAAAGAAGTGTGTGTTTGTTCTTGTCTGTCGACTACCTAGTACTGGAGATCCTCTACCTGCTATTGTTTGTTTTCTTGATTCCTAACTTTTGTCAGAGCGACACAACTTTCTGAAACGTTGTCACATTGATGATGGGACATCTTAACTTTCTCCCTACTCTGATGATTCAAAAATGTCTGATTGCAGATGATCCATTTTTTGTTGCTCTGATTGGTGTGCTTGCATCACTTTTAGGCTGGTTTGTAACATCTTTACATCCTATTATAGTCTTTTAGACCATTAAAGTAAATAGTATTGGAAAAACAAATAAAAAATTAGATTTTTTAATCCTTTATTGTGAAGGGCATCTCATTAAACTCGATCTCAGATATAAGGAAACCATCTTTGATGCTGTTAGCCTGGCCTGCTAGACTCTCCCTCTGTCTATTCTACACAGCAGAAGAGTCTGGATACTCAGATGCAGCGAGCACCATGAGGGGCGGGACTAGCCAGCTCAAAAATAACCAATCCGGAAAAAGGTGGAAATGACGACTTATCGCGCGACACTGTAGTCAAAGATGGCGTCAAAGTAGCGCTGCTAACAATCTCCCTCTCACTGTTCACGCTGAGCTGCACTGCAGTTAAACCCAGCCTTTTTTACTAGTTGCCCCATTAGCACAAGTAAAGGTGACACCATGATAAAATGTGTTTTTAGCTGGGTAAGCACCTTCCTCAGTAGAAATGAATGCACTGTGAGCGAATGGAGACCCTAAGATGGTGGCCGCCCACTACGGCAGCGCCAGTCCACGAGGCGTCTACATATATATGTCTGTGGGTAGCACAGCGCAAACATATTTCTTTAGAAGAAAGGCTTTTAGCGCTAATTCTTGTTGTGGGTTTAAAGACATTTCCAAGTCATTTTAGAACAGAGGAAAGAGCCGCAGCGAACTCCGCTTCAGACGCCATCTTTGTTGTTTTTGAGAAACTGAGCGTTGCGGTGTGTGACGTACATTGCTCAGATCTGATTGGCTCGGTGAGAATTCTCAGGGGTTATTTGAATAGGAGCGTTACCAGACCCATTGCTTTCCATAAGGAAGCACTGGTATGGCTGGCCAAGCTTGCAGCATGGGTTTCCTCCAAAACATTTAAAATGAGATGTTTGTCTTTAGCTTGCTACTGATAATCTAAAGCTGCTGGGGTTTTTGTTTGTTCAGGTCGCACAGCAGGAATTTTGGTCTCAGTTGATGCTTTTATTGACTTTTCTGTCTAGCTGGCTATTTATCAAAATCTATAAATACACAAAATGATTAAGTTTGTATAAGACTGGGTACTTTTCCAAACGTATGCAGAATTACAGAGGCAAACTAGCTGATGTCCACAGGAGAGCTTCTTCTTACTGAAAAGGACTTTAAAGCAACAAATGTTCATCTGCTGCTGCACACGATCAAATACTAAGTTTTTAAAGGTCCCATGTGGGATATTCATAGAAATCATGGTAAAAATTGCGACTCTTTAGCGCCATGCAGTTCAGAGTAAGTATTGCAGCTACGGTGGCCCACTCAAAAAGGCAACAACTCCAGCATTCACTCCAGCCATCTGGTTCGTTTTTTTATAAAAAGCGTGAGATTGATTTATTTCCAATCTCTGTAGCCTAACCTACACGAAGCATATAACTACTCCACCAGTTAAAAAACATTTTTTAATGACTGTTCAGTCTTAATACATAATGCCAGGCGTACCCCCCCCCTCCCCCCGACGAGACGACGCGCGCATCCCCCACCCCCCCACGTCCCTGTGCGCGACGAGGCGATCCGCCAAACATTTCTAGGGGAAACACTGCTGTTAGCTGTTATATCAGCCTACCAGTCCTGAAGGNGTAACCCTGCTGACCCAGACTGAGACCATTTAGAGGCCCAGGACACATTTAAAGGTGTTTGAAATGAGACAAAAACATTCAACTTTTTATATATTGTAGTTTTTTAAAAGGACCTGTAGATTTTAGCTTGTAAATTTAGTCAGCACTAGATGGTGCAACATTTAATGTTTATAGACCAGAAACAACATCCAAGTAATACAAGTTAAAGTTAAAGCTAGGGTTTGTCCCGTTACCAGCCACTGTTGGACTTTCAGCTTCAACTTAAAACAAAACTTGATGATTNTGTTTATAGACCAGAAACATAATTTAGATTATCTGAATTTAAACTTTAACAACATCCAAGTAATACAAGTTAAAGTTAAAGCTAGGGTTTGTCCCATTACCAGCCACTGTTGGACTTTCAACTACTTGAACAAAAAGATGATTTACAGCAACAGCCTGTTGCATTAGTTCAAAGAATCAGTGCAGACTCTGTGTTTTTCTGTTTGCATTACATTTGTCTATTACGAAATGGCCTTTTTATGTTCCTGAGCAACATTAAAATAAACCAGATGACATCACATGCTGGTTGTTGTTTAGAGAGCTTATAGATATTTGAACTTCCACACTGAGGAAAGCTGGGCATGCTGCCAGTTGTTTAGCTAACTGATGGCTTTTATTACACAACTAAGAGGAAGGAAGTAGTACATATAATTCTTGTAAGTATTTTAAAAACACACAAGGAATCATGCAAAGTCTAAAACTGCAGGAAGTTGTTTTATTTTTAAGTTTTGTTGTTAGGAAACTTGGACAGAGTTATCTTTGGGGACTAGTGAGCAGCAGGACATGTTTCTCACAGCTGTGTGTCTGCAGCTGTGTTTCTGGTTCTGTCCCTCGGCAGCACTGACATGCTTTACTTTAACATTGTTTTGTTTTTTTCTTTGCTTCTTCCAGTTGTGCCATGTTGAAGTAGATTACATAATAGAGCTCATCTGGTTAGGGCTTTGTGTGCTTTTAACCTGATCCGGGCTGCAGTTATGATGCAGGAAGAGTCCCCCCTTCTCTGTGATGGCAGGGCGGTCATGATGTCACTTTGCTTCTATCAGAGCCTGAGACATCATTAACATGTTAGAGGAAATAAGAATCCCTGAAGGGACTGGCCCGGTGGTGTGGTCATGAATGGGTTTAGGAAAGGTTAATAATCTGATTTGATCCTAACATGCAGATCGATCAGGAACAGTGTGACATGACTCTTTTTAGAGGTACTTCTGTACAACGTAGTCAAAATGTTCAAAAGACTGCAAGAAAGTCGCTCATAAAGCTCTTTCATAAAACAATACCGCCAATTTGACACAAAGCTGAGCATCAGAGAGCCTTTTTGGTTGTTCATAAGTGGTCAGACCATGGCGGTAATGTGGTGTGATCATGTGCTTTTCACAAAAAAATACGCAAGGGCGGTATAAAGGGGGTAGGGGGTGGTCTCTGCGCTGTCATGGACTTCCTTTTAGCTTTAACATAACTTGCTTTTCGCACCCCTTAAGTTTTTTCACAAGCTGCTCCTAAAGGTGGCTGGTTTAGGGTTGGGGTTAGGGTTAAGGTTTGTCCCACCACAGTCCCAGTGAACTGTCTGGTGATCTGAGCTCCAGCTCTAACAGAGAGAAGCTCCTGGAGCTCTGCATCGCTCCAGTTTACCATCTCAGCTGATTCTATTCACAAAAGCAAAACTTATGCCCGTGTTTACTTTCATTTTCAATATAGTTGTCGGCCGGAGCTCGGCGGACAGTCCACATGTGACCATGATACCACCCTCTGTTGCAACAATATGCAGTAATATTACTACCAAGCTTGGCTGCACCAATGCCGCAAAAATTCCTGCATCGCCATGCCGCCACAGCACTTTCATAAGACACACCTTGGCTGCAGTATTACACTGATTTGCCAGCATGGTGTGTCTTATGAAAGCAGCTATAGATAACGGGGTTTGTGTGAGGCAGGTGAGAAAACCTCACCTATGGCTCAGGTAGATTTCACAGGTGGACATGGAAATGACTGAACTGGAATTTTGAGATGTAAAATAATCAAAACTGTTGCTAACAAACTCAGACACTACATTCCACAACCGTTTTAGTACCAAATTATATATGGAAAAGTAGTTTTACTCTTTTTTTCATGAACGGCCTGAATTTGAATAGCGCCTTCTTAGGGTTCTACAACCCCCCAAGGCACACACAATCAGTCATCCACCCATTCACACACTCACAAACTGGTGGGGATGAGCTACAACGTAGCTGCCCTGGGGTGCACTGACAGAGGCGCCACCGGTCCATCTGACCACCACCAGCAGGCAAGGTGGGTTAAGTGTCTTGCCCAAGGACACAATGACAGTGACAGACTGAGCGGGACGCGAACCTGCGACCTTCCGGTTGCAAGGCGGCCACTTAACTCTTCTGCCACCAACACCCATCTCACATCTGAGCTTCCATAGATTTCAGTTACGGTTTAGCTCAAAATATGCTTTTCAAAACTGAAAGTGAAGGTTCGTTTTAAAGTATCATATCGCCTACATAAAGCACTGTAAAAACATGAAAAGTCACACTTTTGGCCATCTGAGCTTTCTGCTGCTCATAATTTCCAATTTTTTTCAATACTGTCGTTTTCATACAGCAACTGTTTGCAAGTCCTCATCTGCATCCCAGTTTGACAAAGGGGTACCACGGTAACAGTAATGAGCCACTGATGGTTACCATGGAGACCCCCATTGAGACATGGACAGCAGCATTAACATTTCCTTAGATTTTCTTTAGACTGATTCAAATGTTTATACTTTCAAATCCTTTAAAACTATTTCAGAAATGTTGCTAAATGTGTAAATAATGATGACTTTAAAACTGTTTTATGTACATTTTCCTGTAATTTCTCTTCCCAGATTTTAAGAGCTTTTTGGGGGGATTTGTCCTTTACACAAAGTGAACTTTCATGGCGGGATTTTTCCTCCTGGGTTCAGCCAGCAGTTCACTGTGACTCACAGTGCAGACTAGTGAAAAAAGTACGAGCCAGTTTTATGAATAGTTCTATTTAAAAGGGACTGGTTTGGGTGAAGGTTTAATGATGCCATCGTGCCGCCGTCACAGGGAGACGGGAGAGGGAACAGAAAGCCTTATTTCCTGGCTCTGGAGACGCTCTTTCAGACTAGAGAGAAGGCAACTTTCCATTTCACACACACACCACACACGCACACACACAATAATAGCTTTGTCAGGTCAAAAGAGTCCAATCAAAGCTGATTAAACCAGTTGTTCTGCACATCTCTCAGCAGGAAGGAGAAGATTGATAACAATGTTTTCTTTCTTTTATTCGGTGGCCCTAAAGTCTTTCCACAGGCTCATGACTGACTCCATCTCCAGCCCTGGTGCAAAGTGAGCTGACTTCTTCCTGCTATTGGAGAGAGAAAACAAAGGAAAGCCAGAGGCCGGAAAGGTGAAACAGATTATGCAAGGTTCTCAGAGCTGGGGCGCTCTGCCACAATTGTTCCAGGGCTAATTTGTTTGTGTTTGGCTCATTTTCAACCTCAAACATGGTACAAATGTAAACACAAACAGAGAAGGAGTAATGCTCAACACTCAGGTGGTCCTCGTGGGGAGAGGGATCTCTGGTTGTCCATTTGGTAAAAAATAAATGAGTCTTTATTGTTTTATGAGGCTTCCACTAACAGGAAAAATACTAGAGAATATTTGAAATATTAAAGATTGTAATGATTCCCCAAAAAGAAAAGTATCATCACCTTTTCTTGGCATTGGAATGAAAGGAATAATGAAACTTACTTTGGCGGTTAATAACCAACACATGGACGATTATGACAGTTGTATTAACTTCAAGGTAAAAATATACTTTACAATATAATGGCTACATGTTGAAGACAGTCCTTAGAAACAAACAGAATAATGTTAAACTAAATAAAAACTGAATAATAAAATATTTTCATTTAATGGTTTGACCTTATAATTACACAAATGAAATAAATCATATAAATAACCTGACAATCATTAAAATCCACACTAACCCAAAACCTGGCTGTCTCTTATGTCCCACTGACTTTATGCTGCCCTCTAGTGACCACAGGTCATACTGCAGACAGGCCATCATCCAATAGCCTCAAGCATAAAGACAAAGAGGCTCTCAGCTGGTTTTAGACTGGTGGATGAGAATAAACAACCTCGTGATTTTTCTGTGAGAGAGAAGTTGAAGCCATTTACACAATCTAGCTTGGAAAAAAAATATGGAAATAGAAGCTCCTTTCTTAAACAGCTGCTAGATTATGGCTAAATGACATAAAATGAACCCTGATGAAATTTTAGTAACATCTCCCAGGGTTATTGTCCTGTTTTAATGACGTCCATGCATTTTTAAGCCACTATTTGCTCATAATTGAGTCGTTTTAGCATCAAAAGACTGTTAACTCCACAGGGTAACCAGCGATGTTCATTTACAAACCATTATTAAAATGTCTTTTGCTAGATAAAAAGATATTTATATAACCGTTTGACATGTGTAAAATAGCGATCTAGCACCAAGAAGGAGGAATTATCAGCTAAAAAGAAGGTACTGAGTAAAAGAGCAACCACTGGATGATGCAACTCTCAGGTTCTGTCAGTTCTTTTTTCAAATAGTTCCAATTTCTTAGAAACATGCTTTTCTTATGTAGTCAGTAGGGTTTAAGGTGTGCCACTTCTTTTTACAAACTCCACTTGTTCTTTGTCTTCTGGTTTTAGGAGCATATGAGACACCATATCAAGACACATTAAGTATTTAGGTACTTAGAAAGATTTTCAGAGAAAAATCAATATGATTTGCTCATAACGCCCCGTTATCTTTGCGTCCTTTACTTTTAATAGCTTACTAACACAAAGAACTGGTGGAAATTACAATCTACAAAGAGAGAAACTGAAGGACTGAGGCATTAGGTCAGACTAATTTGCTGAAATGTCATTGCAGCATCTCTAAATAGTCCTCATGGTCTGCACGGTCCCCACAAGCCTGACAGCATGGCTGCACATGCCTTGTGAGCTGATGGATGGTGTCCTGGGGTATCTCCTCCCAGATCCTGACCAGAGCATCACTGAGCTCCTGGACAGTCTGAGGTGCAATCTGGTGGTGTTGTGTTCCAGAAATGTTCTGTTGAATATAGGTCAGCTGAGCGAGCATACTCCAGTGTACACTTGAAGCCATGCATTATCATGAACCAGGAGGAAACCAGGACCCCCTGCACCTGCTAAGGGTTTAACCTGTCTCCTTGTGTCTCTTCCATGATCTTGAGGCTGTGCTGGGAGACACAGCAAACCTTCTGGCTGTGGCACAGATTGATGTGTCCTGCTGGTGGAGTAGGATCTGCCATCATCAGCACCTAGTCACATGCTAAACCTCTGAAAAGCTAGAAGGCTAGAAGACCATCTCCAAGCAGCTAACAGCTAGAAGACCATCTCCAATAAGTTAAAGGCTAGAAAACCATCTATAAGCAGATAAAGGCTAGAAGACCATCTCCAAGCAGTTTGACGTTTCTGTGACTACAGTTAGACACATTTAGAAGTTTATGGTCCACAGGACTGTGGACAACAGCACTGGATGAGGAACCGGGAGGAACTGTAACCCCAGGCTGAATAAAAGCTAAGGTAGGCACAAGTCCAAGACCCAGGTAGGGTCTGATCATACCTTCATCTCAGTTCGATCTAGAATGGGCTTCATGGAAGAAGACCCAGGAGGACTCAGCTTCTGATGGAAAAACTAATTATTAGTAGTAGCAGTAGTATTATATAGTAGTTATATTCAGTGATCATAATCAGTGTTTCTGTCGTTACTGGAGGTATACCAACAATTTTACCCAATCCAATGTCCTCATTGTAACCATTACAAATATATTTGCGTTTAAAAACAACACAGAACAAACAGAAATGTTTAGAGAGTATTTTATTGTTTTATTTTTGTATAAAAACCTTTTGTCCACTTTAGGCAACAGTTAGCATGAGAGCAGTTCTCACAGCTATTAGATGAAGTCTAAACTTACCAGTCCTCTCCACAGCCACACACTTCTTTCACACAGAGAAACACACAATCACAGAGGGTACGAGTTCACTCACTGCAGCGGTTCCAAACCTAAATCTGTTAGTAGAAAGCCAAAGACGGAAAGCTCAACGATACGCAGCTTGTAATTATTATCACTTCAAAGACGGCGTTCTGTTCAAACACAAAGAGCCACAAAAAGTCTTCAGCCTCACAATAACTACAGGAGACTGCTTTTGTCACAGTCTGATGGGTGGCAGAATCGTTTAATTAGGTTTGAAACCACTGCTTTGTTGCAGCTCTTAAGCAAGATTATATTAAGACAATAACATAAATAAAAGGCTAAAGAAATACGTCTGACAACTTATACACAGCAGCACATCCTGTGTTAGGCGAGCTGTCGCCAACGGCAGCAGCGGGAATTTTAGGCAACAAAACAAAGGACTGATTTTGTGTAAGAAGTGTCGGCTCGCTTACGCAGATCAGTGTTAATCAGACAGAGCTTAGAAAACACATTTAAAGACCAGCTATGTTATACAGTTGTGTTTACATACTCGATCACAAAACACCTCCATCCATCACCAACATACTAATGATCTGCAGTGCGGCAGCTATTGCGTTCCTACGAGAGGCTCTGAGTGAGAAACGTCAAATCCTTTCTCCTGATGGCGGGCAAATAAACATCTAACATCTGTAACATCAGCACCTTTCAGATTTCAAATATGTTAAAGAAGCCAAATGTAATGAAACATACACACTCACACACATCTTTCTCTCTGACATAGACCTAAAACTGTAACGTATACACACAATCAGGTAGTTAAAAAGCCTAATAGTTAACATTATATGGGGCGCTGATTGTAAAAATTAACAGCTTAATTATGTTACATTTAGCTGATACTTTCTCATGTTTATATTGAAATTGACATTATGTCTAATTGCTTAAAAATAAATCAAGATTGTATCAATTATTAATTAAATTATTTAGATTCAAATCTAAATATATATATAGCGGCATCTGAATTTTTAAATCTAAATTTAAATGTGGTGGTTTTAGACTAAATATTTAGTGGCTGTAAAGTGAAAGTAGCCTACCAAAATAAAAGCAGGGAGATCGCCTCTATAATGTCTGAGTCTCTCTGATGGTAAGACTGTGTGAGTTTGTTCAACCACTGATCATTTATTCATTTTCTTGCTGGGTTCTTCATGCACATTGATAAACTACGCACTGACTCAAAATCTTCTGAGACATTACATAGGAGATCTCTTTACCTTTGACTTACAGCTTTTACTTTAATTGCAGCAGTCTGAATTTCATATCTTTATATCTGGTTCTAAACATTTAGACTTAACCCTATTTATTCAGATTTCATTCTAAATATTTTGATTTTATCATAACATTGTTTTTCATTATTACTGGAAGCTAAATATAATCTAATATAGCTGTTAATTTTTGAATGTATTACTTTACAATCGGTGCCCCGTACCATCACATTGTTTAGTTTAGGCTCCTCCAGCTGCTCATGTTGCTTCTTTTGATCCATTATTTTATTTATTCTCCATAAATGTGATTTGGCTTGATTAGGAAACAGCTCTTCTTAACACAACGTGATAAAAATGACTGGGAAGCTCTACTCTGGTTTTCGTCATTTCATCACCACTGACTACATAGTGCTCTGATGTAGCAACTTAAAAGAAACAGCATTTCTTTTCATAAAAAAACACAGACTGCAAGCATTCCGACTTTAAAACCAACAACATCTAATCCACAAAAGACACATTAATTAAAGATACAATGTCATCAGCACTGTAACTATAAGTAACTTTTTTTTGTTGTTTTTGTTTGACAAATTGGCGGCGCTCCTGCGAGCGGTTCAAGGTGAGTTAGAGTCACGACTAAGGCCAGTGCTGACCTGCTGCTCCATGGTGGGTTGTGTTTTTTTACCTTCGTGACTCAGAGCAGCGACGCCTTCAGCTCACAATGTGCACACAGATCAGAAAAAGCAGCTCTCTTGCACATCGCAAATGCATATACAGTACGTAAAAACAAGTATTTCCAGGATTATTCAATCTGTATTTAGCAGAGGACGCTATCAGAGACCTTCATTTGGTGTGACTGCAGCACAGGTTGAAGAAATGGAGGTGGGGGGGTAGCTATCTAAGTAGTTTGTGTTCAGTGCTGATAGCTTAATGCGTCGACCTAACCAAAGGCTGATTTCAGCGTTACACACTGTTTCTGTTTGCTGTGCTGGATCAGAATTGACTCAAGAGTTTTTATGTTTTCCCGTTAAGGCTGGGTTAATACACCCCCACCCCCAAAAACATCCTCACTATGTTGCCTCCTCATACCAGCATTTGTATTACTTCTAGGGAGTGATGTGTGTGTGCTTACAGCATCTCTCCTCTCATTTATTAGAACCATCAAGCTTATTCTGCACATAAGTTAATGAGACTATAGGAGATTGCAGCCTGTATTTATTCTGGATGATAGCTGGATTAATGTGGAATATGTCATTTACTCATCTTAGATGAAGCTATTGTGCAAAACATCTGCAGAGAAGTTAAAGTTAAACTTCAGGAGGCAGTGGGGGGACTTGTGTCTCCGAGCAGGACTTCTCCTGGCGCTGCTCTTTCAGGACATTTTTTTGAGGACATCCATGCTTCTCCTCCTCTGCTCCTCGCTCCTCTGAGTGCAGACTCACACCGGTCAAACATTCATCCACATTCTCTGAGCTAGCTTTGTCTTCATTCCCATCAGCCTTCAGCTCCTCTACTCCATTGGGTTTCCTCTTCTTAAGCTCAGTTCCTCTCTGCAAGAGCTCATCCTGGTCGTCTTCCTCTGCCCTCGACAGAGACTCAAAGGCTCTGGGCTCGATGGGGCTAAGCTGATAGTACAGCAGAGACGAGGAGTCTTTTAGGAGCTCAGAGGGGCTCTCCTCCTGATTGTCGGAGATGCACAACACTGTAGCTCCTGTGGGGAAAGGCCCCTGCAGGAGGATCTGATCCACACCTGGCACCTCTGCCTGCTCAGGTAGTTCCCCTGGAAGGAGGCAGAGAGGCTGCTCCGTGAGTCCACCAGAGTCCAGCTCCTGCAGCAATGCCTCTCCCTCTGCCTCCTCCCTCTCCCTCCTCTCCTGCTCCTCGGCACTCTGCAGGTGCAGCACAGCTGTCTCGTTCTCTCGCTCCAGGATGTCCTGCTCTACCATGAGATCCTGGACCTCTGCCACTGAATGCACCTCGCTCTCCTCCAGCTCAGAGTCCAGGCCAACGCCAGAGGACAGGGTCGGGGAAGTGGGGCAAGCAGAAGAGGGAGAAGATGGGTCAGAATCAGCAAACTGCTCTGCAGCTCCCTGTATCGGGGTCCTCCTTTTCTCCAAGTCCAGCTTCATTATAGTGTGCAGGTAGTGAGTTCTGACACGCAGCGGGTTGAACTCGATCCGACCCGCGACGTTGCCACAGCCATCCCTCGAGCAGCCGCACGGGAAAGACATTCGATCCACCTACAGAACAAAGCAGGAAAACTCTGAGATCTATTCCAGATGCAAAACAAACATTTCAGAGTCACGGGTTAAGACCTGGAATAGTCCAACATCGAGGTTATTCGATGACTATAAAAAATCAGATTTCTAATAACTGATATTTCTAAAAACTGAGATTCAGGTCAGGTTGTTTTATGTTTGCTAATTCAAAAAGGTGACAAAATGGTAGAAAAAAAAATCTGGAAAAATCTTAGCAAGCCATAATGTTACAAAAATGTTCTTGTTACAAAAGCACAGTAACGTGACTTTTAATGAAACACTTTTACCATTCTGGGTTTATTTTAGACTATTTTGGTTTTTCCGTGTATTTAGAAGTAGTGAACATGATCATATATCTAACACAAAATGAATATAATAAATAAATGTTCTGCTTCTAAAGGATTTAAGAGAGAAGGTAGCAACCAGGTGATGCTAAATAAATGCATGCATTAAGCGATCATCATGTATGAACAAGGACATTTGGTCTGGAGCATACATGTGTGTGTTAACATAATAAACCACAGCTGTAAAGAGACACATCTGCTGCTATTTCCAAACCATTAGAAGTCCATCATCATTCACCAGGTGGAAAACTGAAAGATGCAGGAAGCGAGAATTCACCAAAGTATCGACCAAATCAAAAACATTTTTTTTCCAAGAAAGACAACTCTGATTGAATGCTTGGTGCATGTATACTCACGGCATGATCGGATCATTTCAGTTAGTGTCCATGTAAACAGAGATTTGGGATTTCCGATCAACCAAGATTTGAATCAGATAGTGGAAATTTGGCACATGTAAACGTAGCTAATGTAAGGAAAGGTCAGAGAATCTACAAAAATGTTAAATAAAAACTCCACAGGCCTCTCTTACCAGGATAAAGGTTAAAGTTCAGGACAATTATCAAACGCCTGAATGAGCACGGCTTGTTCAGAAGGATTTCTAGAAGAAGAGAAACCTCTGAAACCTTGTGCTTTACAAAAGTATAGCTCTCTTAGGCACGGTGGCGGAGGACTGATGATTTGGGCGCCTTGTCAACCATGAACCCATTTGTAGACCAAAACATTCTAGAGCCAAATGTGAAACAGGACAACACTTCCTAACAAAGCTTGGCTGAAAGTAAAAAACGAAGGTGCTGCAGCAGGATCTTGTCCAGAGAAGAATGATTCAACTTTCAATAAACAGAAGCCACTTTGTGAAGAATGGGCCAAACCTCTTCCACATGACAAAGTCACACAGAAGACTTTATCAGCCTCGTCTGCAGGGATAAAGGAGGCTTCATGAGCTATGGGATGGAGGCTGCTTTCACTATTTTACCATTTTGGTTGCATTCTTAGTAAACAATGACTCATCTGCAGTAGTAGCTTATTTCAAATTTGTAGTTAGTGAAATGTGAATTTATTAAAACTATTCCAGTTTATAGTACTGCTGTAAGTATACTATACTATAGTACTATATGTGAAATTCAAAAATACATTAATACCGGATACAATTCTGACTCACAGCAAAACTAAAACCTTCCTACATCAAACAGTGTCCTTCAGGTTGGTTTCACCCTGCAGAGACGTCTTTAAAGGTGTAGTTCACTCGTTCACACTAATCAATACATTTGCAGTGGTCTCTGGTAGGAATGAATGCCTTGCAAGTCGTACTCGGGTCCAAAAAAGCCCAAACGCTTGGATCAGCACCGACAAGTCTGCTGCTGTAGAGAGGCAGAACACAGGCAGCAGTAGCTTAGGACGTAGAGCGGGTTGGCCAGTAATTGAAAGGTTGCAGGTTCGATCTTGGCTCCTGTCAGAGAATGCTGCTATTGTGTCCATGGGCAAGACAACCCTCCTCGCCTGCTAGTGGTGGTCGGAGGGACCGGTGGCGCCAGTGCTCGGCAGCCTCGCCTCTGTGGCTACATTGTAGCTCATCCCCACCAGCGTGTGAATGTGTGGATGACTGATTGTGTTGTAAAGCACCTTGGGGGGTTCTAGAAGGCGCTATACAAATACAGGCCAACATGGCAGGATTTGGAGTCTTATTTCCTGATATTTGGACATCTTGCCTCTGATTGGATAACAGAAACGCGACTCTACCACTGACTTGCAACGTTGATTTATCTCCACAAACAACACAAACCTGGAGGAGTTTTTCTGGGTGATGGTGTTGCTAATGCTAACGGTTAGCTTCTACTAGTCAGGATGTTGTCTACTGTTTCCTGGACACTAAAACCAACAACAGTCTTCCCCGTCGCGAGTCTCGATGGGTGAGTCCATGAATGCTAAGTGACAGTGTGACGTAGATCTGTCAGGATTTTCTAATCCTAGAGTTCCATTGTCTATTTTCTATCAGAAGCTAATGCAGGAGGTAGGTGGAGGAGACTATTTTCATGTTCAGCCTGCATGAGAAACTCAGAGTGACTGATTATAATCAGACATAATCATATAAAAATGTTTTATCAGAGTTCCACACCTTTAAATCTCTAGACAGATTGTGACTTTTTAAATAATAACTGAACTGACGTAAGAAGCTTTAGTTTGGAGTTTTATAGAATAATGAAATATTCTGACTAGGAACATCTTCATGTGTACAGCAGGAAGAGACTGAGATGAACAGATCTGTAATATTCAAGAATCCGAGCCAGCCTACACTGAAACAGCACAGTCCAATGAATTACCTGGCACTTGATACCAGCCTGGCTGCAGCCACAGTGGCGAGGGTCACAGTACAAACGGCAATCACAGCCACATTCCTCCCTGGAGAGGCGGATGGATCTGAGCTCAGCTTTCTCACGCGCATCGATTCGGGCGATGCCGGAGGCTCGCAGCAGAGCTCGACGTCGCTTCGTGGGCAGCGGCTGAAGGAAAAAGCAGTCGTCCACTTCCACGGCGTCCACATCTAGGTCTTCGTCTGATACGTCCTCCAGAGTGAGAAGGTCTGCCTGAGCGCACTCCACCGTCCCGTTTCTTGTGAGCTGTGAATGAGCGTGAACAAATGAGCGGAGGATAGAAAAGAGCTCAAAAAAGGGATAGAAATAAATGTAATCAACTTTATTTTATTGATTTAATTATCAAACTAAAGCTAAACATTAAAAAATGAGGAAAAAATGTGTAGAATATTTATAATGCAGAAACACAGTTCTCACATGAGTTTTATTCTGTTGTAGGCAGCTTCTTTTTCTTTTTTAATTTATTTTACACCCATTCTTGCATTTTACACTTGGACCGCATTGATAAAACTTTGCGCTGCAGCAATTTACGGTCAAAGTGACAAAGACGTCAAACTCAGAATCACCATGAGTGCACTGGGGTGTCGTGTTTGTATTCTAGCAGCAACTGAGCCTCAAACACAGCACCAGCAAGTAAGGTGGTGATCTCCACTAACCTGATGTCATGTAACCCATCACACTGGGAGTTAGTAATGTACCAGCAGAAATACCTCAGCAGCCAGGAGGGATGAGCAAACTCTTGGAAAATGATCCCAAAATGAAAGCTGAAGGAGAGCTGCGTCATGCTGCCACTGAGTGTTGCGCTTCAATCTAACGTTATTTTTATGAACTGTTGAAATGATCGATATGTTTCCCTTTTAGCAGTGCACATCATCAAACCATTTAAAGGAACTAGGGGCAGGATCTTTAAAAAATCTGTAAAAAATTAAACATGTATGTTCATTTTTTCAAAGCTAATGGGTGATGAAGCGTTATAAACCAAAAAGAATGAGGCCACCCATGTATCGTTCCATTTTCTTAAACAGGCTGTTTGCTGCAAAATGCGCTGCAGTTCGGTCACGAATTTCCCGCGCTGCCCTACGGATGTGGCGTCAATTGACACTGCTTGCGCGTTCACGACAGCTTCAAAACAGAAAGAAAATGTGTTCGACCCTGCAGATCGGTAGGTGGCGCTATTGCACCTTAAGTTGCTTGCCAACCTCCAAACTCCAAAAGAAGAACTGTGGGAATGGATTCTACTGCAACCAGCAAACGACCAAGCGTGGCACAAAGGAAGTTTATTCAGCGGCATCTCGTGAGTCAAAAACCAAATATGGTAAAAGACAGGCAGGGACCCGAATCTATATCGGATACGTGATTGACGAATGGAGGCTGCTTCAACTATATCTGGGACTCAAAAAGGATGCTGCCATGGCTCATTTCCTAGTGAGCAGGTAAGAAACATTATAGGTTGTGTTTAGAGATGATATGACAATGATCTGACCTCACTGATGACTCAGAGAGAGCTAGCGTGCAGTAGCATTAGCTGTGATCATGCTACTAGTAGCATTAGCTGTGATCAGGGCTGCAGCGTGGATTGCTTCGCCGCAATATTGTCCGTGAGAGCGGCGGGGAGTTGCCTTTTCAGCGTGAGATATTGGAGGTGTGGCGTGAGAGCGTGTGAAGAGGGTCAGGTAATGGTATTTTTGTGTTTGTGTAACATAGCCGTCTGTGCACGCTCCCGTGCTGGGCTGCGGTTACTCGCAGAGCCGGGCGCGTCGCTCGTGAGCATCGTTTCTTTTTTCCTGCCTCTAGTTCCTTTAAAGACCAATTTCACTCGTTTTTTTCAACACATCTTCAGTGGTCTCCATTATAAATGAATGCAAAAGCTCTGGCGCTCCTGCTTCAGGAGGTAAAAAAAAGCCAGAGAGGAGGTGAGCAGAATACGGCAGGATTTGGAGTCTTATTTCCTGATATTTGGACATCTTGCCTCTGATTGGCTAACAGCAACATGACTCTACCATTGACTCTGTTTGTTCTGCAACGTTGATGTTTTATCTCCACAAACAACACAAGCCTGGAGGAGTTCTGCTGTGTGGTGGAGTTGCTAATGCTAACAGTTAACTTCTACTCTGCTGTTTCCTGGACGCTAAACCAACAACAGCCTTCCCCGTCGTGAGTCAAGATGGGTGAGTCCATGAATGTTAAGTGACAGTGTGACGTAGATCTGTCAGGATTTTCTAATCCTGGAGTTTCACCGTCTATTTTCTATCAGAAGCTAATGCAGGAGATAGGTGGAGGAGACTATTTTCATGTTCAGCATGCATGAAAAACACAACTGATTATAATCAGAAATAATAATTGAAAAATGTTTTTCCAGTGTTCCACACCTTTAAACCACTCATCTTTTTGGCTTTCTCTCCTTTTCTATCAAAGTTCAGCTTAAGATGGTAAATTAGCTTGTTATTAAGGTTAATAGCTGATAACAAATGGGTCTTTTCCACCAGCACCTACTCAGCGTGGCTGTACTTGGTTCGGCCCAGTTCCAAAGCATTTCAAATAGTACCGAGTCTGTGGTTGCCAACCCTTTTCCAGTACCTGTATTGATGTGGTTCCAAACGTACCAAACCGATCTGAAAACGGGGCGTCTGAAACTGTAGGTCACTGATTGGCTTTGTCTGACAAAAAGTCACAGACAGACTGACATTGTTGTATTGTGTTGTGGGTTTATGTCGAGTACAGATCACCTCATTATGCTTCTTAGAATCTGGGGGCCAAACATGAAAATGGCCCCCAAGAGCCATTTCTCAGTTGTAATGGAAAACCAGCCAACCCGTGTAGAGCAGAGCCATGCTGAGAGCTGGAAAAGAGCCAAAAGTGTCTTCTGAGTGGTACCACTGGTACCACTGGTTTGAGTCTAACCTATGGCTGTCACTCACATGTAATACTAAACTGAAACATCAACACATTTGCTTTGCTTATCTTTATTTTGTCTCCTTTTCAGTCATTTTTTCAATATTTAAAATGAATTTTTGTTTTGCCACTATTGAAAATTTCATATTAAACGATATAAACCTATTACACGTGTTAATTATTAAATGCTTAGTAAATAATAACAAACGCATTAGTGTTTAACCGTGATACTGTTGAGAAGCTGTCTACATTGATAATGTAGTGCAGTGATCCAGCATGTGTCTGACCCCTCCAACGGGTCAAGAGATAAATCTGAGGAGCAGTAAGATGATTATTACGAGCCAGAAGAAGAAACATCTATAGGTTGAAAAAGTAACATGGAGAAATGTAAAATATTTCCATTTCCATCAGATCAAGCACCTAGACTGACCTTCATCTTGCGGGCGTTGAGCTTCTCCTGGCGCAGGTGTTGGCGTAGAGTGTGTCGGTGGCTGCTCTCCTGCTCGCGTGCGAACTCGCCCAGCGTGTAGTGTCTGATGGACGAGTGGTGACGGGCCATGCCCAGGGAGCTGCCGCCCTGACTGGGCACGCTGGTGAAGCCCTGCCGCCGGGGGAAGTAATACACCGTCACCACGTCGAAACGCACCCGCTTCCCCCCCGGTGACGGCTTGTGCTGTCTTAGGATGGAGGTGGCTGAGGGAAGCGGAGGGAAGACTGAATAACCAGATCCTCGTGGTGGCGACCTGATCCAAGGTTATTGAGTCTGTTCTGTTGCTACTTACGGGTGAACGTGGTGCTGGAAGGGGGATTGAGGCTGTCACAGCTGTCAGCGCTGTCACTGCTGGAGATGTCATCGTCAGAGTCTTTAGGTGTGGAGAATAGAGAGCTGTTGTCCACCTCTTCATATCTTCGTTTGAGGCTTAGGGACGAACCTGCCTCCATGGAAACCTGCTGTCTGAGGACACAGCAGCAGCACAGGTCGAGCCACAAGGAAAAAATCTGTGTGTGAGGTTTAATCAGAATAAAAACAGGTTTGTAGCAGTTTGCTCACTGCTTTAAATGATGTTCTTGTTATTTTTGAGTCATTTATATCAAAGCGTTCCCATGTGAGGTCAGTTCCTAACATCACCATAGAAACAGAAAGGTGGCATCTGTGCAATCCTGTCTCCTTTCATCTGTATTCCTCCTCCATCATTCTCTCTGTCTGCACTCCCCCCAACCTGAACATCTCGCATGAAATGCTATTTTGAAATTATCAAGTCCAGAGATGTAACCATGACAACTGCGCAAGCATGGTTTATGCAAGCAGCCTTGAAGTAAGTGATCTCTGTGGCATTAACTCGCCTGTTCAGATTAGATCCCAGACACACTGCCTATATGCATTCACCGGACACTTTATTAGGTACACCTGTTCGACTGCTTATTAACACAACAAGCTAATCAGCCAATCACACGGCAGCAACTCAATGCATTTAAGCATCTAGACGTGGTGTAGATGACTCCAAACTGGGCATCAGGATGGAGAAGACTTTGAACGTGTCGTGGTTGTTGGTACCAGACAGGCCACAGCCCATTTGAGTATTGCTGCTGACCATGTCCATCCCATAATGACCACATGGACCCATCTACTTCCAGCAGGATCACGCACCATGTCACAAAACTCATCTCTAACTGGTTTTTAGAACATGACCGTGAGTTCACTGGACTCCAACGGCCTCCACAGTCATTAGATCTCAGTCCTGTCCAGAACCTTTGGGATGTGGTGGAACGGGAGGTTCTGATCATGGATGGAGATGATGCTGTCATGTCAGGATGGACCAGAATCTCTGAGGTAAAGGAGTCCAACCTGCTACAGCAAAGTTGATCTAATAAAGTAGCCAGTGAGCTGCTATATTAAACTTATAATTAAAAAGCCCAATGAGGTATTTCCAATAGCGATTAATGGTTTTTCATGCATGTCATTATTTCAAATTGACCAATTAATGTGCAAAAAGAGTTTAAAATCCTCAACAGAGCAATTACTCATTAGACGACGTGAAACATCAATTAGGAATAATAAGAATGCTTTTGTTGGTGTGTGTGTGTGTGTGTGTGTGTGTGCGCGCGCGCGTGCGTGCGTGCGTGTGTGTGTCTGTGGGGTGGGGGGGTGCTCAGTCACCCTCTCCATTCAGACAGCTCACCCTATTTTCCCCCCTCTCTCTCTCTCTCTCTCACACTCAAACACACACACACACACACACACACACACACTCACACACCTGCTTACCTGGGCAGAAACAGGGACCCTCAATCCTACCGACTCGGAGGTCGTTTCTCTTCCCACATCAATCTCTGCCCCCAGTGAGAGGCTTTGTCTGGAGCCAGCACCGATGTGTCCCAGGACCGCAGCCGGAGGAGATCAGACTCTGACACTTGATTGTCGATTTGCAAAGCTTCGATCTGCAGTTATGAGGCTACTTAGGCTGTGAGCTTATTGTTCTGCACGGAGAAAAATCAGGGAGAAGCAACGAGGTTCCTGGCAGACCCGGCGGCTTGCATTTAAATGTTGCATACCTCTCTATTTAAAGGGCAGGAAGACAGAGGGACGTCAGGCGGCTCGCCGTGGTTGGTTCCCCAGCATGTTCCGTTCGTGAATGTTGTTCCGAGCCGAAGGTGTTACCTCGTTAATGTGATGCGTGTAATGACTGTAATAAAGAAATACGCTGACATTTGTGTTCGTGTTGTCCTTCTCTTGTCTTTCTTCTCTGCTCTCCGGGGCGGGTTCGGTCGGTTGGGCTGTCCTCGCGGTCTTCTCGCTATGGAAACGCGGACCGTTTGTGTTCCGGTCGGTGTTCGTTTGTTGGAGGCTTTGTAACGAGAAGACGCTTTTCTCCGCGGTCCGCCCCGGCCCCGTTTGTTACAATGTAACAATGGAGGAAGAAAATTTTCCCTGCAGCCCCATATATACTTATTGTGACATCACGGGCTTGTCCTGCGCAGAGGCACGCTGGGAAATGGAGTGTTTGGGATTCGTTTGTGGATTTTTTTTTATCCTGTTAAGAAGCAGACAATAAAAAACTAAACGGCTCGCTTTCAGCAGACACCTTCAAATGGTTTACAATGTGACACATATCCGTCTCCATGGCAACAAATTGATAGCTCAATTAACATAGAAGGCTTCTAAATGATGGCAATAAAATAGACCTAGCTTGGTGTTTCTGCTATCTGGCTGCATGGTTTATTATAATAATCATCATTATCATTCACCACAAAAAGAACAAGGTGGGTGATGTTTATGCCCGAGTGTATTTATAATCCAGCTATATGGGATTAGTAGGACCTCATTAAAACAGGCACATGGGGCCTTCTACATCTTCAATTATAGATGTTAAAACAATCTCTACTTTGTGAAGTATTTTTAAAAATCTGTTATAAATAGCTAAAACTTTTTGCAAATTGCAGGTCCCACTTACCCAGAATGCACTACGATCTGTTCCATCACTGCTCCTTTCTCTACTGACTTTAGTAAACATAAAAATGTCATCCAGTTTTACAAATTAGCATTAAAGTAGGTGAGAATTTTTCTCAACATATACTTTGGGTGCTACATTTTCTGCGAGATTTTTGCCTAACATTTTCACGTTAACTGATGAAAATCAACCCTGTCTGAAAATAATTGGATGTGCGTCTTGGACTTTTGGATTCATTGTGATCTTGCAACACGATCATGCATTTTCAAACCTCTGTAATCGTCATTTCTCGTGAGGATTTTAGTTTAAAACAGGCGTTCCTTCAAGGACCACTGGAAGGAAACAAACAGCTGCCAGTACATTGGTAAGTATTTTAATAATGGTGATGAGACAGAGCAAAAACAGATGTCTAAAATACCAAACTATCATTTTCATGTAGAAAGAACAGAATTGTATCTACTCATACCTTTTGACATGAAGCTCAAATGTGCATAAAAACACAACACTTATTCGTATGAGGATGTATTAACATCCAAAACATCAATGACGAGATGCAAGAATAATAAAAAAAAAAACACAGAAAAATACTGGCAAAGAGGATTCATGATAAAAGCACCTTTAAACAGCAACTTACTAAATAAAGCAGGTGGGAAAATGAAGAAGAAAATGCTGATGTGCTAAATAAATGGACAGGTTTGGGACTCATACAGTATGCTGATGACACCAGACTGATCATTAATAACTCAAACTGCATTTGTCATGTTTCAAGACACTCAGGGAGCAATCACATGTGCCACAATGCGGTCTACACAAACTGTAGGGTCAACACAAGAGTCGGCTTTAAAGGAATAGCTAGTGTGTGGAAGGACAGCTTGATTCCAGCAGCTTTCCCGATGTTCTGCTTGTAGATTAATAAAAGCTACATTGGGGACCCTTCGCACAAAAAAAATGCACTAGGGACCTCTGTGGGTTACAGGCTTTTCTCGTATAAATCTCTCCGTGATGGGTTTCTTTCTAACTGTAAGGCAACTCAACATGAACACAGTAAATCACGCTGAACTGCCGACTGAAAATCAAGAGCTGTGAATGTATCCATCTCACTTTTTTCTTAACAAAAAACAGCTGGTTTAAAAGCACAATGCTTTGGCACACCCGCTACTCAGCTGACAACAGCACCATTAACCTCTTCTCAATGCAAAAGCAACAGAAGATAAAGCTACAGTTATGAGAGGTGATGGCAGGGCCAAAAGGAGACCAGAACATCACTATGGGTACAGGGTCACTTCCTGAAAGTAAGACAATGGAATATAGTGAGGACCGCCATGGTGCGTTATTCCCAGTTCCTCAGTTCATCTCCAGATATTCCTAAAGCAGGAAGAAGAATGAAGCTCTAGAAGGGCAAACTGCAGAAGGTCCACACAAGGAAACAAGGTCTGGCTTTTCTATAGCCGAGTGTTCACTTTAAGATGATGTGGTATCCGTCACTCGTGTCATCTGGAGAGACAAGAACAAGGCAGGTTTAAAAAATAAAGAAATAAACATCAGGGTTCTGATGAAATAAACAGACACTAAAACACTATTAGCCACATCTCAATACCTTTCATTGTGTCCAAAACAAAACAAACTTCATCCTGGAAATTCTGGATCATCTGTTGGCAAGAAAATAAATAATGAATAAAAAAAGCAGATGATTTTTTTTTTTATAAAGTGAATGAGTGGGCCGAGTATCCTACCTCATCACTAACGAGTACGTGGATGCCAGTGGGACCCTGTTTAAAGATCTGGTGTATCTGTCTGGGGGAGATGTTGAAGAGCTGAGCGAGCTTCTCTGTGAACTCAATAGCTGTGAGTTCCTCCATGTAGATGGCGTGATATACTGCAGAGAAACGTCAAAAAGTAGCAGGACATCATTTTCATGCGGCGAGTACAAGAAGCATCGCTCATGTCTGTGTTCTGGTCCACTCCTCATGACCAATCTGCTGCAGCTGTCTCAGGTGTGAAGGGACCACTCAGAACAGTCCCGTGTTTGGTGTGTGGTTCTGGTTTGGTTGTAGCTGTATGTTTTGGGTCAGATGTAGCACAGCAGCACCAAATCAGAACCGAGCCTCCGGTGTGGGCTACAGTAGCTACAGTGGTGTTACCTTGCTTCATGTTGGTGTCCGTGAACCAAGAGGCAAAGTGACATGCATTTGGTCAAACACTAGTCTGTCTTTGTATGATTTGTTGTCCACAGTGCTGTCCTCCTCAGTTGCTCTCATGAGGTCCACTTTAGCACAAACACTGACTGACACCGGTATACCTTGACTTTGGATTCACCTCTAATCTCTTGGGAAGGTGTTCTGAGCTCTTAGTTCCTATTTGCATCATCCAGCTCCAATAATCCAATAACTTTACATTTAAAAGATTCTTTGTATGTGTTTTGTATTTAATTGTGTGCATTTACCAAAAAAAGTGCTAGCTGCAGCATCTCCATTTTCATGTTTGGGCTGGTGCTCCCGAGCCTGCTGAGACTCCTGGCAAACATAGATGGTCAGCCTGGGACGAACCACGCTGAACAAAAACAGCAAAAAGGCAAAATCCCTTTAACTTGATGCATCATTTATGGAGCAAATAAAAAGAAAAACATATTTTATTATGACCCACCGTCCTTTTAGTGCATTGAAGAGTCTTATGCCATCTGCTGGCCCGCAGATCTGAATAACATCCTCCCTGGTTAGCTTCAACAAGTCTGAGCCTGATGAGGAATAAATGTTTCACTGAACAATCACAGAGATTCATGAAAACAGTTAAAGCAGGTACATCTCCTTTAGTGGTCGTTATATGTTATCTTCTGTTTTCTATCTAATCTTTTTACTTATCCTTTCATTTTAAACCATAAAGATGTGGTTCACTTGTTTAATCAATACATCTGCAGTAGTCTCTAATGCCTTGTAAGTCGCACTCTGGGGGAAAAAAGCTCTGGTGCGCCTGTTTCAGGAACTAGAAGTGAGCCAGATCAGAGCTGAGTATCAGACGACAGGATTTGGGTCTTATTTCCTGATATTTGGACATCTTGTCTCTGATTGGCTAACAGCAACACGACTCTACCATTGACTATTTGTTCTGCAAAGTTGATGTTTTATCTCCACAAATAACACAAGCCTGGAGTTCTGCTGTGTGGTGGAATTGCTAATGCTAACGGTTAGCTTCTGCTAGTCGAGACGTTCTCTGCTGCTGTTTCCTGGACACTAAAACCAACAACAGACTTCCTCATCGTGAGTCAAGATGGGTGAGTCCATGAATGTTAAGTGACAGTGTGACGTAGATCTGTCAGGATTTTCTAATCCTAGAGTTTCACCGTCTATTTTCTATCAGAAGTTAATGCAGGAGATAGGTGTAGGAGACTATTTTCATGTTCAGCCTGCATGAGAAACCGAGAGTGACCCATTTTAATCAAAAATAATCATTAAAAGATGTTTTTTCAGTGAACCACACCTTTAATGAAGCTGTAGTGTGACACACGCATGCACACACACACACACACACATTAAAGCAACAAAATAACAGACGTATAAATGTGGTATTTTACCCGAGAAGTTTGTGAAGAGACGACAGAAAGGTGAGAAGCGGTTTCGGAGGAGCCACTGCTGAGCATCCTGTGGTGTTGCCGTGGGTAACAAATTCTAAAAGAAATAATGTCAAAGTTTTAAGTTTAGAAGTTATGAAGAATCTCCGTCTTGTCTGTGAACAGTCTGAATCCAAAGATGAAGAGTAAAATTATTAATGTGTATAACAGCAGAGGTTAATCTGCCAGGTGTCTGCGTTAAACGTGTGTAACTGTTATTAGGCTAATGGTGGGTGGAGTCTGAACTTACATCTGCTACCTGGACAACAGGCTCAGGCTGGTGGCTTGGAGACCCGTTTCTAGAGAGGAGGACAAATAAGACGTTTAACAGATCAAAGGTTTGATGAAACCAAAAGATTGTGTTTTTAGTCACAATTCAGCCATATCCATGTGAATCTCAATGCTGCAGCCATCTTATTTCTAAGCAGTCGTACCCTTCAGCAACTGGAAAGCTGTTATGTGAACTATTAAAGCCAGGAGACGGAGAGTTGTTGACATAAGTGACCTCAGGCCAGGGAGAACACTGCAACAGACCAAAGCTTCTGTTACCGAGGCACGATAATAACATCACACGCTCCACAATAAATACGTCTAAATTACCTGAACTTCTTAGTCATTCAACAGAAAGTTACTTAACAAAAGCACAATTACTGTCGGCACTAACTGGTTCTTTAAAAAACATGTTTTTAGGTTGGAGTCATCTGGGATTCTCAGAAAAATCTCTGATAAAACCAGGATGCTGGGTTGTTTTAATGAACGTTTCACATCTGATTATGTTTTGTCAAACTATCAGTCAGGTTTGAGAATAACAGCTCAGCGAAATTAAAACAGTTTTGAATATTAAAAATGATTTTACTGAATTATCAAACAAGCATCTCCCTGCAGACTGGTTTACTGATCTTTTAGAGGATGATGGCACAGTGGACCATAAATACTAAAGCAAAGATTTATCAGAGTACGACTGTCTGAACATATGACAAGATTCAGATCCCAGTATGTACTGGTATTGGTTCTACCTCAGCGGTGTTCCTCAGGGACTAGTTCCAGGAACAATCTCTGTATTGAATCAAATGGTAGATTTTGTTTTTATTGGGATGTATCCTTCTGTATCTACATCTAATAAGGCTCTCTGTCAGATGAGAGATTTTATAAGAGCAGCACACTGTAGGCGACATGGTCAGCCAATGGCCAATATCTAGACATTTTTCAGCATATTTTCATGCTAAAATGTCACTAATAACATCAATTGATGCAAAAAATTTCTTTGAATTTAACTGTTAAATCTTAACTTTGTGCACTTCTCGGTGTTAAAGTCAGACACCTAAATAAAGTTCATTTAGAGTATTTATTATTATGTTATTAGTGAACATAAAAATACATTTAAATTAAATTCTGCAACAGCACCAGGCTGCCCGAGGAGCGCCTGACTTTAAATCGGCTTTACTAAAGACAAATATCGGCCGATGCTGATATATAAAAAAATGGTACATATCGGCCCGATATATCCGTCTACTCCAATACTAACAATGCTAAATATCTGATGGTTTAAAGTGCAAAAATGGCAGCTCCTTAATTAGCTAGTTACTATAATAATTGGAAGTTTTGTATTTATCATTATATTTTTTTAAACATTTCACATATGAGCTGCTTACACAGGTAAAATCATACAAATTGAGTCCCTATGAAGCCGATCTAAGCTTAAGGCACCTTTAGAGAAAGCATACCGGTACCTCTGTTAGAATTGTAGTTTCGTAGGAAGGCTGGTACTTTTCCTTTTCCTGTGGGGCTCTCTTCTCCATCTTCTCTCTGTCTGTTTTCTGTTTCCTGTCTGCACCTTTGGGCTGAAACAGGTCACACAGAGAAAATTAAAGCCTCGGTTGTGAACAATTCCAACACAGACAAATGTCTGGTTTCACGCTTCCTTTCATCCTAACCTTGAAGACTTTGACTTGGCAGGAGGCTGAGTGCAGATGCTCAGTGTACTCTCCATTCTCGTTCTCTTTAAAAGTATCAATCTGGACGCGGAATGGGACGCCTTTCTCTCCCCCGTGCTTACGCATGGTGAACTCTGTACTGATGCAGTGAACCTGGAAAAAAGGGAATATTGGCTGAAATCTTACACAGGAACTGATACGTTATTTAAGTGTAACCAATACAAAACCATGTTCAGACTTTATTGGTATAATAAATATCTCAGAACACAGAAAACATTAGAAGCCTGATATGGGCTGAATAATTACAATGATAATGTTTATTAGTCATTAGCATGCATCGCAACACTGCAGATCGTTCAAACTCCAGCATGAGAGATCTGAATCCATCTTTATTTTCTTAAACAAAAGGGCTGTTGCTGCACAAAACAATCAGGGACTCTGTAAAGGGCGTGGCACAAAAGCTCCAGTAAAAAGTATTCAAGAGTTTCCAGAGACAATATGTCTTGCTTTCACTCAAGCTGAGCATGTGTAATTTAAAGGAATAATCCCAATTATTACAAATACTTTTGTATGTTTATTTATTATGTTTAAAAATGATCCTTCACTTGTACAAACGCTTGAACCCTGATGTGTGTGCAGTCACTCACTCTGCACAGTTAATAAACTCACTGCCTCTTGGTTAAATTTAACTTATCTGTTATTTTTCCTAAACTTTGCAGAGTCTGACCCACAAAATAACAAAGATTCATATTTAGTCAGACTCCACAAACAGCTTAGAAGTCAAATAATTTACTGAAAAAGTCATTTTATGACAACTAGATTCTGTATTAGTTAATTTTTGGAAGTGAACTAAAGATGTAAACTCTCCTCTGTGGTAGCTCGGACCAGATTATTCCCAAAAGAGCACTAAACTGGTTCCCTTTAAAAGATTAAAACCGATCAGAAGTCCAGAGAAAGAAGCTTTAAAAAGGTAAAGTTGTGATTTTTGTGCTACCTGGATAAAAACAGAGGTTCTCTTTGAGGGATCCCAGAGGAACTCCACAGTATTTAGCTGAGTAGGGTTGGCCCTGGGGTCGATCATGCCCACTGACATGGGGATATCTGCAACGACCCAAAAGCTCTTATTTGAGCATCAAATACATCACCGATGTTGTTAGTAAACAGCATGAAATGGTTTTATCATAAAACCAGCCAATGGTTAATGTGCAGATCATTCTTTAAAAATCCAGATGAAAACAGCTGTTTTCTCCACTGTGCTCACCCAGGTCAAGGATTCGATCCCCGGGCCTGTTCCAACGCCAGCCTTCCAGCTGCTGGTGCTCCGTGTACTGAAGCCGTCGATCATGAAACACCACACGGATAATACTCTAAAACAAGGAGAAAGTCTTTCATACACGTCCATGTGCTTTTTTTTTATTATTTAGTCCAGCAAACATTAAAGAACATAAACACACTGAAATAATTCCCACCTTGACCATTTTACCAGTGATTTCAGGAAGTTCCCCAATTTTCCGATTGTCAAGCATTCTAATTTCATAGGACTGCCCTGAAATAGCAGAGAGAAACGGCTTCAAATGAAGATCCCAACTCCAAGAGGGCTGTCACACACAGCTGATATAGTCTTTATGTTGTCTAAGTAAAAATGACAAAATACTAATTACAGTGTCAGGAGTTTTTTTTTAAAAGAACATAATCTGTAACACTGCTAAAAGAATTACATGTGATTCAGATTCTCTGATATTATAACTGTCTCTGATTTGCTGTCAGTTTCTATTCATTTTTAAACTATTATCAGTTTATTGTTTCACTCTCAAAAATAACACTGAAATTAAAATGAAGGAAACAAAATGTAACATATAAATCCATTCAGACAAGAAAAAATACAAAAAACGTTTAATTTAAACATTTGGGGGATTTAAATGTCGGATCAATCCTAAACAGGACGACACGCAAGGATCTGAACCTGCTCCTCTCCTCTTTTACACCACAGCAAATACATTTGGATTTGCTTTTACCCACTGTTGACTTTGTATTTTTTGACCTTGACTTTACACAAAGCTGAAAAGCATAGCAGGGTGAGGATCCTGATACTGACCTTGGTTGAGGTAGGTGAGGGTTTCATCGTGCAGCTTAATAGCTGGTGAGGTAGGTGCACACAGAACATACTGAAAAGGGAGAATCTTGTTTTCAGAATCTGGAGGCAAGTTGGATTCTTCTTGTTTGAAAATGGGGAGGGCGAGTACATCGCTGGAGAAGAGAGCAATAGGAAAATTGCTGTCAGTGAGCGGCTAAAAGCTTTTCACCTCAGAGTGAGAAACATTAATTTCTTTAAATTCAAGAAAGCCTTAGACAACCAAACCCACTTTTTCCTGCTTGTTTGATAACCATCACCAAACGCAACACATGACGTTCTGACTGTGCCGCTCATTCAGTATAATGGAGGGAACACAACCAAATACCAAAGTCTCCAGTGCTTATGTCAGAGCTCCCCTCAACACAGGAATTTCCCAAGTGACCAGACACGTTTCAGAGCTTTTAATAAACCACAAAGTCACTCAAAAAACACACATCTGTCTCCAGAACAGGAGTTAATTCATTCAAACAAAGATAAGCCACACAAAATGATCAGCTTCGCAAATGTTTTGGGAGATGCTGCAGAGTTAGAATAAATCTCTTAGTGTAAGGCTCCATCTTAATAGAACCAAGCAGTGGACACGTACAGCTATTCATTTGCTCTGTTTGTTGTGTAGATATATGCACATCAGTTTAAAGGTTGAACATTTTAAGCTGAACAGCTTCAAAAAGTGCCTCGTTTAAAAAATAATGTCCAAAAGCACAAGGAAAAAAAACAACACAAAAGTCTTGCAAACATGCAAGTACAGGTCAGAGTCAACGTAAAAAAGGCTGATATTCAAACTTACAGCTGAAGTAAGAATCCATTTTAAGTATAAATAGTGTCTAAGGTTTACAAAAACAAGTAATCTGAAAGATTTTTACTAATCTGAGCTCAGGCTAAAATGTAGTTAGAGCATCCAGTTTAACAGCAGATCTAGCAGAGCTTACGTTAACTCCCCACTAAAAGGAAAAACAACAAACTCAGGGTGTACCTCATACTGTAGGCTCCAGCACCAAGCTCCTGGCCGATACCAGAGAGACTGGCATCAAAGTCTTGAGCCAGCCCGGACTCGATCACCTCATCCGTGAGGGGCAGCTTCAGAGCCCACGCCATGATGATGACGATGTGGAGGTTTTGCCGAGCAGCTGCTCACCTGTTCCTCACAACCTTGAGAGCTTTAGAAGACAAAGTGAGGAAAAAGAAAGATTACTCACAAGTGACCCCGACGCCAACACCGTAAAAAGTTTAATTTTACTCAGTAAAATAACTTTCAGACAGCAACAAGTTGAGTTGATCAACTAAAAGCAGTCGGAGATGGGTTTTACAGTAAACACGTTTTATCTCGGTCCATCTTCAAATTAAGCGAACTTGTGATGAGAAAATGTATGCAGATTTTTAATAACGTTTTAGTTAGTAACATGCTTAAATTAGATATTAAAGCTTACCTTTAGATGAAAAGAGTAGTTTTTCTGTCGTAACAGCGCCAGTTTCATGCCATCATGTCGCGCGCTATTTGGCCAAAAGAACTAAAATAAACATATCTAGCTAACGGCTCGGTTAGAGGATGCTAGTCTGTATTTACTTCAATTTCAGGGTATTAATCAAACTTTTTAATCTCTACGTAATTTATCTATGCATAATAGAACCCAAAACCCCAAGTTAGATCTTTATATTCGTCACAAATTGCTTTGTTTTGTTTACTAAAAGCTTCGTCTGAAAAGGGAAATACAGTAATTTCCGGTTTCTACTCTTCTTCGTCGCTACCTAAACCGGAAATACTCATTACTGCCACCAACTGTCGAGGTTTGTTATTACTATGGGCCAGGGCTCTCAACTCAAGCATTGAGTGTGAGACACGCATTTTGATTGTCTTCTTACACACACACACACACACACACACACACACACACACACACACACACACACACACACACACACACACACACACACACACACACACACACACACACACCAAAGACTGTATATATAAGATGGACGGATAACGCCCACTTCTTTGCGTGGCCGTGGGTGAAGCGCACACACACGCACGCTGAAAATAAAGATAATAGTTAATCTCTCTGAGCTACACAAAGCGTCGCACTACAATACATTCCCCTTCATGGGAATGCAGAGAGCAACAGGAGGTTACTTTTCCCGTCATGAACATTCTGTGTTACACCCACAGCAAAATGTAAAAATAATAATAATAATTAAATAAAAAAATATTAGGTAGATATGAAATATAAATATTTCTGTAAATGTATTGTTCCTAGTATAAAAAACATTAGAGATATCCATAATACTATACCTACTATCCATAATGGACACTTCAGATATCTTAAATGTAATTTATTCCTAAGACAAATTATGTCACATTTCCCATGTGTTTTGGGTTTGCAGCACCTCCTACCCACAAATACATTCCTCCTATTAAGAATGAACATTGTGGATTGTAGAAAATGAATGTTGTTAATGCTAATTTAAAAACCGTAGCATTTTTAAATGGTATTGTTTTTAAGGAATTTACGGGAAAAGCTAATCAGTTATTTAACTTTATAAAGCTGTAGTAACAGCATGTGTCCGCCAGAGGGCGGAAAAATCCTTACTCTCGAAAGCCAGATGCTAAAAGATTGAGTTCTCATGTTTCCATTCAGTTGACCTAAATAATACTTATGAATCCCTTATAGAAAAAGTATTTGGCCATCAACCAAATCAAACGACCAATAAAAATGAATTAAATTATTTAGGGAGAAGTGGGACCAACATTAATGCTACAAACAAACTTATCCTTGCCTTAAAGAGGGGTTTGTCACCCTCCAGTGGTGACCAGGTAGAACTACAGTCTGGTTCTATTAAACCAGTGGTTTTCAATTAGGATGTCAAATTAAGGAGTAAGAGTAAAAGGCAGGAGGACACTTCTTTTATAAAATTATAAGTTACAGAGTAGAAACACTTCATGTAAATACCTTCAAAATAAAACTATGGCATTTTGGCAGTACCAACAAGGTAATTCACTCCAATAGATTTTTTCAATTTAATTTAGCTTAAAACCAAATTAAGACTGTATTTATGTAACAGTTTTAAACAAAACGGTTTTGTGGAGTAAAAGTATTAGCTACATTGCTTCAAAACCATAGTTTTTAATTTTTTTATTTACTTATAGGGATGAGGTGAAATAATGCCCTCTGGTGGAATCAAACTGAAACTACACTTTGATTCTGGTAAACTACTGAGGATATTTTAGCCTCGTTATCTGATTTGATCTGATATAGTCTTAAAAAATAACACATGAAAGTACAGAGTTGTTCATGAAGTGGGTTTATTTTTTTAATGAAAAATGACAACAACAAAAAAAAACATCCAATTCTTTTCACAAAACCCTGGCATATGGCTACTTTGCAAATCAATATTAGCATTTATTTGATAATTTTACCCAACTGTTGGATAAAGTAGGAAAGTAAACAATGTTATATATTGCCTTTAATTGTTGGGACTGAAGATTAACACATGTTAAAACAAAGATCTTTGTAATATTTGTATAATGAGTTGTGCTCCAATAAAGGCCTTAAGTCAGTTAAAAAGGCAAATGTGAGGCATTGAATGCATCATTTAACTTACAATTTAACAAACATTTCTGTAGCTAAAGCATATTACCTTATATATAACTGCAATTTAATCTGCTTTAAAAGTGAATAATAAGCTTGCATTTTTGCCAGTACTGCTACATTTTGCACAGCGTCTTACTGATCCAGAGATAAATGAAAACCATTGGATTTTATCTTTACAACAAACATGTAAATATGTGTCACTAAACATAACTGAAACATTTATACTCTTTCACTTTCCCTGGTTTTACTAAAGTGCAAACAAATCTCCAAACAGTTGCAAAGAGAACAGTAATTGCCGTTTTTTTCCTCAAATGACAATAACTTCATATTGCATACGCAAACTGTCCACCGACTCATTCAAAACTGAAAGTCATAACACAATAATGTACAAAACCTTCCTCTGCTGAAATGTTCATTACTTTTTTTTAACTTTCTCAAGCAATCTGATTAATTTTAGACTTAGAACATCTAAGAAACCTGGAATAAACATTCCAGTCAGTAAGGGAATAAACACAGAGGAATAGAAATTCTATACACTGAGATTATTTAACATTTAATAAAGTCACATGAAATTAAACCAAGTTAAAAATTAGTTCACAATTTTGGCAAATTAGGCTAAAGTAATTGGCAAATTGGACAGAAACCAGTGTGTCAAAGTTAACACTGTGTTAAAAAACAATATAATAATGCCTCATGGTGGTGGGGGTGGGTGGGGGGTAGCTCATCTTTGTGATTATCCACTGAGAAACATCAAAGTGATGATTGTCCCAAAGCTCTGGGGGGAAATCAGGAGTCCACAGAGTAACTCCATCATAAAACCATCATGAAAGATAAATGTTCATGTCTAAAAAGCTGCTCGGATATTAATTAAATGAGCAGCTGATGATGCAGTTATTTACTGAGACAGAACATTGGACATAAAATGATAAATATGACCAATATGACCAAATATGCAGGGGCGTGTCCAGGGAGTGGCCTGGGGTAGCACATGCCACCCTTGGAATTTGACTGGCCACCCCACTGAGTTCCATTTAAACTGGTTTTTACATTGTTCACAAAAGGCTCGGGGTTTATAAGCCTATTGACATAAATAGTATTTTATAAATAGTATTGCAAACAATGTACAGAGCAAATACAAGTATGTTACCGACTAATATTCAGAAAATGTTTCTAAAGAGAGTGAGTGGTTACATGTTGAAAGGAACCGATGTTTTTAAATTACCTAGATTTAGAACCAAACTTAAGGACTGTAATATTTCTGTATATGGTGTAAGACTATGGAATAACCTTAACAGGGAAATAAAAGAATCAAACTCAATTATCATATTTAAAAAACATACCAAAGAAAGTGTATTAAGAAATTATGAAAATGTAAACTAAACTATGGCTATGATTAAAATCTGGAAAATAGAAAGTATTGGGGCTAGAAGAGTGTGTAAATAATTATAATTTTCGAATGTGTTAATTTCTCTATGTAAAAAGGGGCAGAAATTATAAGATATTTTCTTCATTCTGTTCCTTTTCATTCAAAATTATATGATGCTACGTATAGATAGACTTTGTTGTTTTGTTGTTTTCTTATTGTTTTTTTTGTATATTTTTTGAATGAAATAAAGTGAAAAAAAAGAAAAAAAAAAGAAAAAAAAGAAAAAGTATTTAAAGTCCAGGTCCCATTCCACTCCAATTGGTGGCAGTAATGCACCAAGAAATGGCTTTCTAACCACCACAAAACAGCTCAAAGAAAAAGAACGGAGAGAAAGTGGTCATGGCACAATGTGGAACTCAAATTCACTAGAATGCAAAACAAAAAAAAAAAAAAAAAAAAAAAAAAAAAAAAAAAAAAGCATAACCATTGGTGCACCTATGCGTAAACAAGTGCCCCACCTGGGCCACCCCATTTTAAAAGGTTTGGACACGCCACTGCAAATATGTAACCACATCAGGAGTTAGCTTATAAAACCGCCTATTTAATTGTAACTTATGAGTTAAAAGGACCATGCAGGATAACTGAATATGCATCACAACTCTAACTGCTTCTTAGTATTCAATGTGTACTTTTCTTCATTTCTAAAAATAAAATATTTTTTTCAACCTCAGGTCCATCTGCATCTATGGTGCTGCGCTCAAATTCCCAAAAGGACAAAAGGTGAGTGGAGAGTCCTTCCAAAAGGAGGTGGCTACTAAACCTGGAAGACATTGATCTTGCTTGTGTTTTTCAGCGTCTGTCGCCGGTTGCAGAACCACACCCGCACCACCTCTCTGTCATAGTTGAGCTCTCGCGCGATCTCTGTGATCTCCTGGCCTGTGGGCAAAGCGTTCTTCTCAAAGTAGGAGTTCAGGACTTCTATGGCCTGGGGCGTGAAACTGGTACGCCGTTTGCGCTTCTTGGACGGTTCACCGCCGACAAACTCCATCAGGTTCTGCTGGCCCTTCTGGTTCCAGTGCTCGGCCTCGGCCAGCCACTTCTCCAACACCGGCTTCAGCTTCTGAGCACTCTTAGGGGTGATGTCCAGCTTTTCAAACCTGGAGTCAAAGAAAACTAACGTCATTTGGTTTGTGTTTACCAATGTTTAAATATGCATGTTGTGTAAAAATTCCTTACATGATAAAAATTATACATTGAATCTAACAGGATGAGCTGTCTTTACTACTCAACAGGGCAGGATCATTAGTATTGTTGCACTTTTTGAAACAGTCAGATGTTCTGTGCACCAGAACAAAAGGAGGCAGGAGCGATTTACCTGCAGATGGCCGACTGACTGTAGGCTGGACCCTCTGTTGCAGTGAGGGCCTGCCCTACTTGTGTCTGAGTCAGACCCAAGGACAGCCGTCGGATCTTGAAATTCTTGGCGAACTCTCGAATTTCCTCCAAATTAATGCCTTCCTCGCTGCTGACTGTCTGCTGGGGTTCTGCGGATGAGGAGAGTGTGGTTATAAATACCCACCTACTTTCAACGCGTCTGACGGAGGAGGAGAAGCGGGGCTACGTACTGCTGACGAGCTGGCCCACTTTCGCCATGTCTCCACAGGTGATGGGTGCTGCTGAGGAGAGCGTGGTCGGGCTCTTCAGTAAAGACGGCTGCGGCGCAATGACAACCGGCGACTGAGTGACACTTGTTACTGAAGCCTGGGAGAAAGAAACAGTTTCACTCCTTAATCCTTAATGTGTACTTTTTCCATTTTTGCACCAGAAATACTCAAACAGAATTGTGTTTCCCTGCCTGTGAGCTGCACTTGTTAAATGTTGGGGGAGCTGTAGTTTTAGGCAGAACTGCAGCAGACGTTGCAACAGCTGCATGTCCATTTCCTACAGCTGCAATAATTTGGCCCTGGGTGTTGAGAAGCAGCTGTGGGGTGACGGTCTGGACCTGGAGCCCCTGCAGGGGGAGAGCGGGAGCTGCTGCACCTCCGGCTAGAGAGGCTGGGTTCAACAGCAGTGGGAGGGTCCCTATGACCTGCAAACATCAGGACAAGTCAAATGATACCATGTAACCCAGTAAAACCAAAAATGAATTTGAAGAGTCATCATAGCCAGTTCGCAGTGTGATTACATGTTAAAACAGCTTTCCATAATGTCCTGTATGTATGCCCAGGGAGATCAGAGCTGCTTCTCACCAAGAGCAGATTCATATTTTGTCACATTAGATACAAGAAGCCCTGACTGCCATAGAGATTGTGATAAGGCTTGTTCACAACTAGGCTGAAGAGGATTGTTGACTAATGTTAACATGAGGCTGCAGCATAATTGTTTGCTCTTTAAGAAAATGCATGAAACTATTTTGATTTTCCTTGATATGAAACTGATTAGCTGGAAGAGAACAACAATGAATATCATATTATATCAGTATTATGCGGTAAGAGCACCAGCGTTTCTGGCACCCACCTGTCCTTGTGCGTTTGTGATGATCTGACTGGTGAGGCCAGCCATGCTGGTTATGGCACTGTTGATGATGGGAGTGGATGTGAGGGAACTGAGAAACTGAGGCTGCGCTCCCAAAGCGGCAGCGTTGATCTGAGCAGAAAAGTCACAACATCTTCATTGAGTATCTGCAAACACACGAGCCAAGCTGTAACAAGTTACATGCAGAAAGGAAGCAGATAAATTCCTACAATGGCCGGGTTGATGGACAGTCCCGCTGTCTGAAGTGCTGCTACTGATATGTTGGGCTGAGAGATGGTGGAGGCTGCAGACGTCGCCTGAGCACCAGTGACCTGTGCGTTAGCGGCCTGCGTCTGCTGAGGTGGCAGCTGCTGCATGGGCTGGATGGAGGCTGTTTGGGGCTGGAAAACCGTCTGGGCGTTGGTCTGCAGCTGAGGCTGGACCGAGTTCAGAACTGTTGCAGCTGAGAAAGACAAGATGCTGTCAGGTTATTCAGTCATTAAACAAATTTTGTTTTATTAGAACATTCTGAATAAAAATTTGAAGGATGCCAATGCGGCTCCTGCCCAAAACGCTACATCAACTAATCATAAAAAGATGCAAGATCAAAGAAATGTTAAAGCTACTGTCAGTGGTATTAGGGTCACCATGGTAGTCATACAGCTGGTGAGCCTGAGACAAACAGCTAAACTGTAGCTAAAGTCCATGGAAGGTCTCTGCACTCACAGCCTTTATTATTGTTGCTAGTTGCGATGATGAGTCAGAAAAAAAGATGTTGCGTTTCATCTGATGAGTGTTTTACCTTGAAGGCCAGCAAAGGGCAGCTTGAGGAGGTTTCCAGCTGGGTTTGCTGCAGTGAAACCAGGAAGAGTAGCTACGCTGGTGGTGGGGAGAGTGAGGACAGCTAGGCCACCCTGGCCCCCAATGGAGCCAGCCATGTTAAGGGGGATGAGTAGAGGCTGACCCAGTGACCCTGTCTGAGCCATCATGCCGGTCATAAGAGAAGCTAGACTCTCCTGCGTCAGAACCTACGGGGCAAAAGGAACACTTTCAATAAACATTTATTTTTGGGATGTGCAGAAATCTGCATGAAAGAAGTGTGCAGTCAGCACCTGGGGACATCCTTGTACTGTGATGGGCATGGCAGCCTGGGGCTGGGACAGGGACACGCTGATGGGAACAGCAGGAGTCAGCGTTTGGACAGCAGAGACCGCAGCATCCACAGACACCACCTGCTGCTCAGCCATCACTGTGGGAGCACAGCCAGCATTGATCCTTGCACACTCTCTTCAAAGCTGTCCTTACTGTCAGGTTCATGTAATGAGTCGACTATTGTCTGGTGTGATCATCATTTACCTGCTTCCCCAGATCTCTGGGGCACCGCGGGGCTGCTCTGAGGGCCGCTGGCCTCAGATTTCTCTGTAAACTGATCCACCACCTCCTCAGATTTGTGCTCTAACGTCCCATCTTGTGCTGATGAAGGCAGAGAGGCATCCACCTCTACTTCTAGGACCCGAATAGTCTCATGACCAGACATGACAATAACCTAGAGGGGTCAGGAGCAAATTCTGAGGTGCCTCAAATACAAAAAAGTCTGATCATTTAAAAATAACAAATGATGTGTGCTTGTTTGCAAACATGTTTGAATAAAAAGTGTTAAAAGTCTCTCAAGTCCAGGGGGTGTAAAGTAACCCAACCCTTTTCCTGCAGAGTTGACTTTTAGCTGATGATTCATAAGAAATAATCAAAGCACTAGTTCAAAGGCTGCAAGACAACCTGAGCTGGAGGACGGGTGCTTAGACACAACGCAGGAAGAGAGAGACGTACCTGATCGTCCCTGGCAGGAAATTAAAGTTAAAGTCCAGGATGTCAAAGTGCAGGATTTTAAATGGTCAGACAGTGAATGGCTAAGGAGGACAGAGAAGCCAGGCACATGTTAGGACAGGGCGACCCCAAACTAAACCAAACGACAGGAAGAAACAAAAGAACCACCTGATGAGAACAGAAACAATGAAAAAAGCACATCAGCCAAACAAGACACTCAAGCAACGATGTCCTCAAGCTCAGCTCCATGCATCCATGAGGAGCATTGCTTTGGTTCGCTGACAATGTCAACACAGAAACAGTTAGTTTAAAGCATGAAGCAGCAAGCAATAACACATGAGTTGGTCCAGATCACAACAAGCAGCAGTAATCAATGGAGGAGGATCATACATGAGGAGAGAGAAAGGCAAGTGGAACTTTAGGCTAGATGTCTGTTAGAGGAGGTTCTGTGTTCTCTGAGGACAGAGCCGACCCTAGACATATGCGAGTTAAGCTACTGCTTGGGGCCCTCATACCACCAGGGGCCCCCCATGAGCACCAAGGTAGCGTCAGAAAAAACATTATAATGTGTACGGTTAATGAACTTGTTCAGGCAAAACACTGCTTGCTGGTATGGGGGTCCCAAAGGAAAACCTGCTTAGGCCGCACAAAGGCTTGGGCCGGCCCTGTCTGAGGAACAGAAGAGTGGTACCTGCTCATTGACAGTGAGTGGAGGATCCTTTGCAGGAAGGTCCTGGGAGTTCATGGCTCTCTGCACGGTCACGGTCTACCTGGCATTCTGGAAACACAGATACCGATTTAGCAAATGGTAAATGGCCTGTATTTGTATAGCGCCTTCTTAGGGTTCTACAACCCCCCAAGGCGCATCACAACACAATCAGTCATTCACACACACACACGCTGGTGGGGATGAGCCACAATGTAGCTTCAGCTGCCCTGGGGGGCACTGACAGAGGCGAGACCTGCCGTACACTGGCACCACCGGTCCCTCTGACCACCACCAGCAGGCAAGGCGGGTTAAGTGTCTTGCCCAAGGACACAACAGCAGCATTCTGTGGGGGGAGCCGGGATTGAACCTGCAGCCTTTCGATTACTGGACAACAAATATCACTCTGCAGATTTTTTTGCAGCCATTGCAAATACTGGTGCCATTTACTGGGGACCAAAAGGGAACAATGGCTACCCTTATCAATTTTCTGGCCCACCCACAGACCTCATATACGTAGACAAGGCGCAGTCTATTGAAGCTGACGTAGCAGCGGGCTGCCATCTTGGATGGGTTCCCATTCACCCCCAGTGCATTCATTTCAACTGAGGAAGGTGTTTACCCAAATAAAAAACACATTTTATTAAGCTTTTTCACAAAATCAGACACATGGTATGCCATGATAATTAAAATATAAAATCCCAACGGGTAGACTAGAAAAGTCAATGGTAAATGGCCTGTATTTGTATAGCACCTTCTTAGGGTTCTACAATCCCCCAAGGCGCTTCACAACACAATCAGTCACCCACCCATTCACACACTGGTCGTGGTGATGAGCTACATTGTAGCTACAGCTGCTCTGGGGCCCACTGAGAGAGGCGAGGCTGCCGAGCACTGGCGCCTCCAGTCCCTCCGACCACCACCAGCAGTCAAGGCGAGTTAAGTGTCTTGCCCAAGAACACAACAACAGCAACAGACTGAGTGGGACGCAAACCTGCAACCTTCCGATTGCAAGCCGGAAGGTTGCAGTTTCAATAGTAATCCCACGTGTCCTAGTTTCAAAAGTGCGCTGGTTGTTGCAACCATTGGCTGCACAAAAAAACGGGCATAGTTGCCCAGCCTGCGTTGACTCCAGTTGGGTTTGGAGTGAGGAACCCACCCAATATGGCAGCGATGCTGTCACACTCTCCAGCACCTAAAGAGGCGTCTACATATTCATATGGGCCCACCTCTTTAGCCCCCTTTGGCCAGAAAGGCTGGTGTGAATAGCACACTTTAATCTGAATTTAAGACAGCAACGGATCAATAGTAAATGGCCTGTATTTGATATGGTGCCTTCTAGAGTCCTAGAACCCCCCCAGGGCACTTTACAACACAATCAGTCATTCACACATTCACACCCTGGTGGGGACGAGCTACATAGCTACAGCTGCCCTGGGGCACACTGACAGAGGCGAGGCTGCGGTACACTGGAGCCATCGGTCTCTCCGACCACCAGCAGCAGTGGGTTAAGTGTCTTGCCCAAGGACACAACGACAGCAACAGACTAAGTGGGGCGCAAACCTGCAACCTTCCGTTTGCGGGGCGGGCACTTTACTGCCACCATCGCCCACATCCATCCATCCATCCATCTATCTACAAGTCATTTTCCATACTTAATAATACAAAGGACGTCTGTAAATGAGAAATCAAAGCAGGCTTCTATCAGAATGAGACTCCTCCATGTTGCAGTTTTCACATAACCTATTTATGACAACAAAATAAAACTCCTGAAATTCTCTTTTGGTTTTAGTGTTTGAGCCAAAGATGATCAGTGGCCCCCATCTGGCCACACGAGGCCCCTTTTAGTCCAGATTATATTATTGTTGCTGATCTACAAGTGGGGAACATTTATTTAATTTGAGGACATTTCTGTCATTTCAGGAGCAGATTGTTTTTAGAGGGGCCTAAACAGGCCGTGTGGTGTTTCACTCTGGCTGCAGATCCCTAAATAAACAAACGAAACTTGATTATCATGTTCGGCAGCTGATCACAAATTCAGCACAGATCCTCAGAAAGGCTGAGGAAGACGCGTTTCCTGCAGCAGCAAAGCCCCGTGAGAAATAAGGATCTGTCAAAACTTCAGCTGGGGGTGGGGGGTGTACATGGGCACCCCACCCCCATGCTGCCCAATAAAAAGCCACTTTTCAGGACAAGCACCGAGCACAGCCGACGGAAACCGTGTCAACTCCCGCCGAGAGACCGAATATTATGCATTTCTCGCTCTTTATCATAAATATATAAATTATGCTAATTACGAACATTGCATATTAACCGAAACTCATTTCCTCTCGCCATTTCGCTGCTACGCGCACGGAACGAAGCCCTGCGCCCTGTCCGGGTATTTTATGCAACTTACCGTGAAAATGCTGCCTATTTCCTGCAATCTGGCGCTTTTAAAGAGGTCCTTGCCACAGTTTGTTTCAGTCACACATAATTAGAAATTCATCTCAGCTCCCAGACAGGCGCTGTGGCTGCACACAAAAGAGAGGTATTTGCATTGATAAGAAGGGCTGCAACGTTAGGATCTCCCGTCTCTTAATATTTCATGACGAAGCCCCTTCTGCAACAGTTCAGACCGTCACGAACCCTCCAGGTGTCCCCCGGATCCCCCCGGAGCTGCAAAGTCCGATAAAATTGCCTCAATATTGTCCTTTTGCACTACGTCATGAACATAATTTATGCAAGAAAAAAATCTTGCATTGAAAAATGTCTGCCTCGACTTGAGCGGTGCCATGGTTCTCTTAAAGGGGCCGCAGCCCGAGCGGAGGCGCAGCGGCTGTTGTGGAAATAAACATTTACGCACTTAAAATGTTATTTTTACAATGCGCCAAGCTCGTATTACCACTAGAACCTGAAAGAATGTTTAATGCATTCATAATTCCTTTAAAAATAAAAACTCGCCCTAAAAAGGCTGCTTGTGCTTGCTGCTCTGTATGTAGGCCACCATAATGTGCCATGTTTTTATTCAATTTAACAGCTATCTTTATTGCCCCACCCTAGAATTTCTGATTATAACATCAAAATAGTAAAGTATTTATAATATAAGAGTATAATATAATATAATATTTATCTTAATCTGCCAAGCAGAACACTTTCATCAACAACTTTTTTGTGTTTGTTTGGGTTTTATGTATATTTGTCAGAAAAACATTTTATTTATAAACAAGCAAAATAAATAAATATATGCTAATAATACATTTATTATGGCAAGCCATTTATGTATTTAATAAATGTTCCTGATTTGAAGCATCTACCCAGCACTAGCTGGACATTTAGTCACATTGGGATATTTTAGCTCTTTTGTGTTAGTCTACAAGAACAACTTTAGCTTCAACTAGTTAGACAACATTGCTATTAGTTAAAAAGTGATACTATTAGTGCCAGCCAGTGCAATAGTTGTATAAAATAATGCATGATTAAATAGATTCATAACTTGCAATAATTAACTGTCTAAATAACTAGTCAACTAACAGCATCAGAAATGTGGGGCCTTCATCTTCTTGGTGATTAAAAACACATTTGCTGATAACAGCTGGCTGCCATGTTGAGTCTGTGCTTATTAAGCTAAATGTTTATCCTCTTACAGTAGAAGTGTTGATCTAGGTAAAGAAAAAGCCTCCTAGTGTGTGCATGTGTGTGTGTTTCCTGTCACGTAATAAACAATTTAATAAACTGGTTAAATATCATACTGACAATCTGAGTCACTAAATAGTACTGAATAGGAAAGCTATGTTATGGAAGCTGAGCAACAGATGGCACAATATGTATTATTTGATCATCACAGAAGTAACTCCTGCTGCTGGAAATATTCTCAGTTGTAAAGAAAATCAGAGATGTAGAGTGAACAGAGATGAAGACAGGACCGGTCCACTGCAGAGCTCCCGTGTTACTGAACACCACATTAGACAGAGCTCTCCTCAGGCAAACACACTGAGGCTCATCCGGCAGATACCTGTGAGAGAGTGGATGACCTGACACCCATCCTGAGCAGCTTGTCACTCAGCAAACAAGACTGCATTGTACTGTATAGCACTGGAAATAAATAAAAAAAATGCAGCGAATCTTCTACTCATACTCTGCAATCCAGGTGAGAGTGAGCATTCAGCAGCAGAAATATGACACCATCATCAACCCCCACATGAGGCTGGTAGGTAAAATATATAGAATATAATAAACATGCAGTAACAAGTGTATTAAATACACTGTATTGTAAGATTAAATTATGCACTAAAGTAATAATTTTATTTTCCTGACATTTGGGATTATTATGTGGTCTTTTAGTTCGTCTTCCTTTAAAAACGATGCTCCTTTCCTCCAGAAGGGGGCGCGCGCGTGCAGATGAAACTGAGCGTGCGTCCGACCGCAGATAAAGAACGGGTGACGTAACCGCTTCCACAACAACAAGAAGCTGAGAAACAAGGAAGTGTCAAGCCGTAAGCTATTATAAGGCCCAGAAAAGATACACAAAGCGCCGTTTAATCTGATGTTCCTCAGCCTCCGGTTCAGTCCACAACAATGAATAACAAAGGTATTTCTTCATCGTGTGTTTGATTTATCAGCTAGCTACTCGTTACTTGACGTTGGCGTTGTAAGGAAAGACGAGGAGATCGCGTTGTGGCCAACTGAAGCTACGTACATAACAATAAACTGACGCACACTCCGAACCGAGCCGTCTTGGTTATTGCTAACATCGGATGTCTGCATTTAGTTTCACATTGTTTTATTTTACCAAAACAGGCCGGGTCACGTATGTTTTAGCAAGCTAACACCATTTTAAAGGCAAATCGGACATGGCTTTCCTGTTTTTGTTGGGGGGGGTTCTTGTTAACAAAGAGCATCCCGATTACATTTATGTTTTTTGGTCATATTCGGCGCAAAAATGCCCCAGTTTGTTTTTTTCTTCTTTTGTTTATCTTTTTAGCTCAGATTATCTTTTTGTAGCATGACATCTTTGTTCGTGGCTAATGCTAACGGTATTTCATAATATTTTTCTCGTTGAATTCGTTTTTTCACTAAAGGTAAAATAGAAGCAGATATTTTATTCAAACATCTAGAGAACTGTAAGGCCCGATGGTCGAGTTTTCATGCTGGAAAGACAAAGAAAATTTTAAACTCATATTTGTTTACTTTGTGCTTTGTTTTAAAAATATTCAGCTTTTAAAATAAAATCCTTAATTCACATTTTATTTATTCCTAATCCTTTTACTTGTGATTTTATATGTAATTAATTTTTACCCTGCTACTCCTGTGGTTATTCTGTCTGGGCTGAGAAATGTGATTATGTCCAGTTTCCTGGTATTGTTTTCTTTACAATACACTGAAAACAAAGCTAACATGTCTTAGCAGTGACATAAACTTGCTACAGTCATCACATAGTTTTGTTTTAATTTTCCACAGCTGTTTCAGATCATATTAAATAACATGTTTCCATCAATATTTAAACATTGTTCTTTGTTTTACTGCCACTGGATGTTGGATCTAAAGACACTTTGTGTCATAATCAGAATTTAGTTCCTTTTATATGTGTTATTTTTGTCTGTAAAATGTAGAAACCTTCAAAACTGTACAGGAAGAGACCAAATTTAGCTTTAGCATACAAGACCTTGGGATTTTCTTTAACTTGTACCATTCAGTAATTGAGTCACATCTTTATCAGTAATAATTTCATGTATTTAGCTGTAAATGTAATCATCTCAGTGTTGTTGAATAACTTTGTCCATAAACAACAGAAAGTAGGGACATGATTGATGGCTCAGATGCTGCCATGTTGTGTTTTTAGGGAATGGGTGATGCCCCCTGAACTGTGTTGTTAAAGCATGAAATCAATAATTACTGATGAACATATATTTAAATGTCAGTACAGAGGCAAAGTTTTGGTTTGAATATTTTTATTCATGTAACGAGGTACCAAAAAAATTCCACCAGGAATCAGCCAGGGTCCAGCAGGATCGGTTTAACTGGTGATCGGCCAATTTGAAACTTAAAATTCGGATTTTTTAAATTCCAATTAAAGAGAGCATCGTTGCCAAGGCTAGCAATGAAACATTTGACATTTTTCCCAATTTGTGACTTGTTGTTGAGCACTGATTAATGCTAGCAATTACAGATCTGCCATGTTTTACTTCCAAAATCACAGATTTTTAAGTTAATCAGAAATCGGAGTGAAAAACAAAAAAGGATTCTGTTAATCCTAGGTGAGATAAATCTGCATTGGCAGGTCAGAACCGTGCAAGAATCTGAAATCATGATTGGTCCGTAGAACTGGGGATAGACCGATATTTACCATTTTTATATATATCAACATCGGCTGGTAAACCTATTTAGTAGTTGATTTAAAGTCAGGCATATCCATGGCCAGACCAGTTCTGCTATTATTGTCAGCTGATATTTCTTTTTATTTATCTGTTTGCAGATGTAATACTTGGTCACTTTGATTTGTTTGATTAACTTTGGTTAAATATTTGATTTGAATACGAAGCAGTGGACAAAATTAAGATTCAACAATTAAATTCAGTGTTCAAAAGCTGATTAGATTCAGAAATGGTCTGCATCCTCTGTTAGTGACACAAAACGTTTAGATATTCACCCAAAAAGTAGCTACACATCAGCAATAAAGAAAAAATCTGTTGATCTCTACTCAGTATATTTATGATGGTCACGATTGAGAAGAGGTATTTTCAGCTAAATGTTAGTGGTCAAAGTCATTATCAATAATAACCGTTCTCATCCCAAAATCCCTCTGCTGTCCGTGTTTAAAAGTGAAATCTTGTTTTGCAGGCTCATACCCACAGCAGGCTGTGTACCCTCAGCAGAGCTCTGCACCTGTATACCCTCCTGCTATGCAAATGTCTCCTCAGGCACCTCCATACTCAGACACACCACCTGCATATTCTGAGGTAACTGTTGCATCTACAGGTCAAACGTCCATTAGCTTTTAGAAGATCTCTTTAATTAAATCTGTTTCCTGTGTCTTTGTGTGCAGATATACCAGCCCAGATATGTGCTTCCACCTCAGGTGCCTGGTCAGGTGCCTCAGATGTCCTCTCCCTACCCTGGTGCTCAGGTGTACATGCCCATGCAGCCACCCATGCAAGTTGGGCCAGTGGGCCAGAATGTTCCCATGGCTTACTATCCCATGGGGGCCGTTTACCCTCCTGGATCAACAGTGATGGTGGACAGTGGCTTTGATGCTGGTGCTCGTTTCACAGCTGGCAGCAGTGTTTCCATCCCAGTGAGTACGGCGTGATTTAACCTGTAGCCAAGGCCTTTTTAACTCTTAACCTGTCACTGAGCATGTTTCTCCTCTTCTCTAGCCCCCACCCCCTGGACACCCCCCTAATGCAGCTCAGCTGGCTGCCATGCAGGGTGCCAATGTTGTCATGGCACAGCGCAAGAATAACTTCTTCCTGGGTGGATCCAGTGGAGGTTATACCATCTGGTAACAGCAGCTACTCCCCTCCTTGTTTATGCCTAAACCGTACCCCCATCCCAGATGATTCCCCAGATCCTCCCTTACTCCATACGCCTTCCTCTTCAGGCTGCTTGGCCATGCCACAATACTGATATCACCTAACGGAATGTAATATTTTAGAGCCCTTTGTGAAAGGTACAGTACTCCACTTCTGACCTAGAGATCAAACGATAACCGTCGCCGCCTGGAGAGGACAGAATGCTGATTATAAATGTTGTGAGACTTCCTGTAATCCTTCATTTGACCGAATCTCTTAAATCATTCCAGATTGGACTTCTTTCAGGCATCTGTTCAGGAGACTCGTTCTTCTTTGATCAAATGGTCACAAATGACACTGAGATGTTCTCTTATTCCTGTAAAACCAGAGTCCAACTATCAGACCTGCATTATCTAGTTTAGCTGCTTTATGGTGAAAGTGAAACGCAAAGTTGCAATCAAATAAAAAGAACTCTCCACCTGTCTTTTTTTGAAAATATTTAGTGTAGTTGAATTAATCGGTGTGCAATAGTTAATGTGTAAATACCAGTAGGGTGATCATGAGACGCTACATCTCAGCTCTATAAGAAAAAACAAAAGAGTTGGCATCCTGGATGCTTTTAGTTAGAACTGTCTTGTCTTTTGCACAGTATCAAAAAGAAAACCACATCAAATTTGTTGCACAGTGAACTGTCTGAGAGATTGTTCAATTTTAATCAGCTGTAAATGAAATAAATTCAATTTAAAGCAAAACAAAAATAGATTTAATGCAATATCTTAAGTGGTTTACTGTACCTTGTTGGGCAACTTGTAGATGAACATAGTCAAGTGCCAAAGAGCACTGGGGATAGCCCTGAATCGAAGCAAATTAACTTCAGTAAACTTAAAGGAAAGAAATTCAAAGTAAATCCAAATAGTGAGATGAAGGTAAGGGGTGGTTGGTGTAACATTTTTATGCATCCTGTTTCTATTTCACAGTCGGATACCCAGAGTTTATCACTAAATGTTTATTGTACAGATTTTCAGAGCTACGTTTTTTCTCTCACTATATAATTCAGTATCAATCACATTTCTGTAGAAAATTGCTGCCTTTAGAGGAAAATTAATCAAATATTTCTATTTTTTTTTCTTTTCTAATTTCTTGTGAGCATCAGAGTAATTCACACGAGTAGTTAGGCTAATAAATTTGATAGTATAACCAATGAGCTGGTTGTACCAAAGATCTAGTCTACGATGCATTCATGTGACTTCAGAAACGTTTAAACATCAGTGGATCCAGATGTTGTGACGCTGTTGGCTTCTGGAGCCTTCGGTCCACCGCGACGGCCGTCATTAAAGTGATTGTCTCTGTGAGTCACCTCCATCTTTGAGTTGTTGTGTGCGTTCGCTGCGATGTTCCTTTTCTCTGAAATGCACTGCTGAGCAGAACTCGAGAGTTACAGACGAGGGTCCACTTTCTTTCTGTATTTTATTTTTTTGAGAAAGCTGTGAAATTTAGATTTTTAAGCACATGTAGTCCATACGGATGCACCATGTTGGTAACTAGCCTGGAGGAGCGAACACACCTTTTGTAATGAGGCTACATGACTGTCAGCATGTTCACCTATAAGAGTTTTTATCCTTTTAGAGTCTTTACATCAAACCGTATAATGAAGTGTTTGATCCTAACGGAGTTATCGGTATGGATACCATCATCTTGATGTTTGTGAGTGTTTATCGTTGTGCTGTGAGAGTGTCACTGGGTATCCGACACATCATCAGAACTTTTAATAGCTGTGGCTGTAGCAAAACACAGAGGTTGGTGTTTTTTTTAAGGCCGCCTGTTTAGATTTAGGTTCTCTGATAAACGTCTGCTGCTCACACAGAAGCTAACGCATCAGATGTGACAAACATCTGGTGCAGCAGCTTTTATTTTGAAAAGCACATGAGATTTTTTAAACAAACTTGTTGGTTTTCATTTATTCAATTATTCCAACTCCAGCTGTCATGTCATACAGCTCAGCTGGAGGGACACAAAGGCCACAGCTATCAAAAGTCCAGAGTAAACCAAACATGTTTTCCTTTTCCCATTTCTGGTTGTAAATCAGTGTAACGGCGGCTTCATTCCAGCAATATGAAGTTCTCTAAAGCTACAGCTGAGCAGTAGATGCTATGCCAACCACAGCGAGCAAATGGAACACTCTGTTGAAGGATTATGGACATTTAAAGTTCAGGGATTCTCTTTACAACGTTTTGTAAAACGGATGTATGTACTAAAGTGATGAGACGGACTTTGGTACACATTCTATCTTTTAAGATTACTAAAGGAGATGAGTGTCACTACAGTTTGCTGAGATATGTCAAAGATGAAATACTTTGAAAAAAAGAACTTAGGTGCACTTAACTTTTTTATACTAAACTTAAAATTTAAAATGTAAGTTTAGAATAAAGGTTATTTTGGAAATTTGAACCGGGGTGAGTTTGTTATTTTGTGCACATGTAGGTTTTTAGTGGAACCATAAGTATCGTCCCGTGGTCGTGGATAACCTCTGAGGGTTTAGTGTCTGTGTATTCAACTGTTTGCTTTTCCTTTTTAAGGCTAGACACTGTCGAAGGGAAATGATGGTTTAAAAACACATGTCTCTGTTTTTCAAAACATATGAATGCAGTGTAAAACAATTTAATTAAAGGTCTAACATTCCTCGAAGAAATTCATGTCAGTTACTAAGACCAGCTCACGTTGAGGAAAATAGATACGTGAAAACAACCGTGTGATCCCAAGCAAGTAGTGCAAGATTCTCCAGGATTTGTTAGTACTTAAGTGTGAATGACACTCAGCTTTAATGACACCAAATTTTAGCTCAAGCTCTGTGAAGCTGAAACGCTGCAGTAGCTGCTTTTGTGTTTCAGTTAGCTGGGGCAGCCATCTTGAATTGGGTTGACGTATTATATGGAGAACGCTCTGCTGCCCACAGCATCCTGCAGCATGACTGGTTTGGCAGTGGGCCACATAGCCCTCCATGTGCTCACCAGAGGTAGCCTGACTGTCATTAGGTACCGAGATGAGATCCTCAGACCCTTGTGAGACCATATGCTGGTGCGGTTGGCCCTGGGTTCCTCCTAATGCAAGACAATGCTAGACCTCATGTGGCTAGAGTGTGTCAGCAGTTCCTGCAAGATGAAGGCATTGATGCTATGGACTGGCCCGCCCGTTCCCCAGACCTGAATCCAATTGAGCACATCTGGGACATCATGTCTCGCTCCATCCACCAACGCCACGTTGCGCCACAGACTGTCCAGGAGTTGGCGGATGCTTCTAGGTCTGGGAGGAGATCCCTCAGGAGACCATCCACCACCTCATCAGGAGCATGCCCAGGCGATGTAGGGAGGTCATGCAGACACGTGGAGGCCACACACTACTGAGCCTCATTCTGACTTGTTTTAGGGCAATACATCACTTCGCCTGTAGTGTGTTTTTCCACTTTAGTTTTGAGTGTGACTCCAAATCCAGACCTCCATGGGTTGATAAATCTGATTTCCATTGATAATTTTTGTGATTTTGTTGTCAGCACATTCAACTACGTAAAGAAAGTATTTAATAAGAATATTTCATTCATTCAGATCTAGGATGTCTTATTTTTGTGCAGTAGTGTATTTTTTACTCGGCAGACTTCTAAATCAGTTACAGAGAAGACCGGTTAGAGAAACGTGTTCGGTCTTATATTGAAAATTCAGCTGATTAATGACAGTATAGCTTAGAATCACTGTAACATCTAGGTTCTGACATGTCATGTTTGGTGAGCTGGATGGTAAAAGACAAGGTTCATTGTAACATGGTGCATGATCCTGCTGGAAGTAGCCATCAGAAGATGGGTACATGTGGTCATAAAGGGATGGACATGGTCAGTAACAATACTCAGGTAGGCTGTGGGGTTTAAACTGGGCTCAAGTGGACCTCAGGGGTCCAGAGTGGGACATGAACACCTCCCCCCTCACCACCACACCACTGTTACAGCAGCAGCAGGTTGTCTCCACCACATCTAGATGAATGGAGTTGCTGCTATGTGATTGGCTGATTTGTGTTTCTAATAAAGTTGCAGGTAAGTGTATTTTTTTCTCTATTTGATGAATCGTACATCCACCCATTCATTATCTAAACCATAGATTTCCCAGTAAGGTCACAGGGTCTCCAGTCTATTACATGAACATGGAGACAACCACTCACTTGCTCACACCTCGGGACAATTTAGTCTCCAATTTACCTAACATGCACGTTTTAACCTGTTGGAGGAAACTCATGCATACATGAGAACATGCCAACCCTATTGGCTGCAGTCAGGATTTGAACCGGCAACCTCCTTGCTGCAAGGCAACAACTTCACCACCATGCAGCTCTAAATTGCACGTTATAAAAATAACTGGACACTTATTTAACATGCATGGTCTGTAGGCATGTGGGCAGCAGTAGCGCGGGTTGTAGGATCGATCCCGGCTCCTGGCAGAGAATTCTGCTGTTGTGTCCTTGGGCAAGACACTTAACCCATCTTGCTGGTGGTAGTCGGAGGGACCGGTGGCACCCGTGCTCAGCAGCCTTGCCGCTGTCAGTGAGCCCCAAGGCAGCTGTGGCTGCATTATAGCTCATCACTAGTGTGTGAATGGATGAATGATACACTGTAGAG